>CM073583.1:11754123-12354123 GCA_037074715.1 Magnolia kwangsiensis
CATGTATCTATACATATGCATGTTGTAAGAATTTTATGCACCTGCGAATGTATTTTGTATGTATATACCTGTGCATGTATGCAATTAGGAGAATGATCCCATGATGTGTACTTGGAATCTAAACCGTGCATCTGGTCCAACTCTTCATTTTCACCTTGCATGCTAGGAATCATCCTGATCTAAAACTCAGGTGGGCCACACCATAGGGAGCGAAGTATGATCACACGTAAAAAAAAATATATATCTACACGGGCCGTGGCCTACCTGACTTTTGGAATGCCTATTTTTGGTGCGGCCCTTCATCCTAGCAGGTCTAATAGGTTAGATTAAAGCATTTAAACACCCGACCGGATCCAACATTTCATGTGGAAGTTTCTATAGTGGGTCGTCCTCCATTGTTCAGTGTAGGGCTGAAAGTCTGATGGGTTGGGTCGGATTGGTGCTCAACCCTAACCCAACCCAAGATTCCTATACCTCAACCCTAACCCAACCCAATCCAATCTCGAGTTGGAAATTCTCAACCCAAGCCCAACCCAAGTGGCTCAGCCAGGTTGATCGGGTTGGCCAGGTGTATATGTGCTAATATTTTCGTTATTAAATTAGTTTATTATAGTTCAATATAGGACTAATTTTTTGTATCTATGAGTTTATTAATTATATATGTGATTATTCATCATAAAGAACTTCATTTTTTTCTTTAAAAAAACAAGCTAAAATATAGGACAATTACTCCTTTAAAAGTCATATACCATAGCACGCAATCTATTTGGAGAGGAAAATCCAGCATATCTTATTAGCTTTAGTCCTCGGAAATGACGTGGACAAATGAGACCCGACATCACTAGTTTGCCTTCGACACAAACGATCCACACTCAATTATAATTTATAAGTAACTTATATATTGATCGGGTTCAGGTTGGGTTGGGCAACCCGAGACCTCAACCCAACCCCAACCCAAGTTTTATCGGTTGGTGTTTGTATAGCCCAAGCTTGAGATCGGACCTGATATATCCTGCCCAAGCCCAACCCAATGTCTGGTCGGTCACAGGTCGATCGGGTTGAACCCGCCCAACTTTCAGCCCTAGTTCAGTGGTCCACCTGAGTCAATGGATCGAGCTGGATTGTTCATCATAGGGACAACGCTTGTGTGATGAAATGGACTATTAGTAGGATGAATGATCAATCAACGGTCTGCCTTGATTTTCAAGCCATGGAACATAAAAAGTAGTAACAACCTAATGAACACTACTGATCTCACAGATGCCACTGTGGTTCGTGTGTGCTGATGGTAAGATTCAGATGGCGACTGTCACATCTGGCCATACACCGGAAACGGATTGGCCACTACCCCTGCCACCAGCCCGGTGGCTGGTGGTCTGTACTATGTGGGCCCCACCATGATGTATGTGTTTCATCCATTCCGTTCGTCCATTTTTACAGATCATTTTAGGGGTTGATACCAAAAATGGGAGGGATATACATCTCAGGTGGATCACACCATAGGCAAACAATAGTGATTGGATATCCACCATTAAAATCCTCTTAAGACCCACTGTACTGTTTATTTAACGTCTAATATGTTTATTAGGTCGTACAGGCACAGATGAAGGGAAAAAAATAAAAATCAGCTTGATCCAAAACTTTTATGGCCCCCAAAAGGTTTTTAATGGTTGACTCTCATTCAACAATGTTTCTGTAATGTGGTCCAATTGAGATTAGGATACACCTAAATTTTGTTTACATTACATAAAATGATCTGAAAAAATAGATGGACAGTATGGATGAAATACATACATCATGGTGGGTCCCACAGAGCACCGACCATCAGCCGTTGGCTGGTGGCAGGGGTAGTAGCCATCCGTTTCCGCCATACACCCCTCATGTGCGACGCGGTTTGGCTAAGTGACGCTGCCACCAGCTACGTGGCTAGTGGTCGGTGCTATGTGGACCCTACCATGGTGTATTTTTTTTTATCCATTCTGTCCATACATTTTGAAAGATAATGTTAGGGCTTGATCCCAAAAATGAGGTAGATATAAATCTCAGGTGGACAGCATGGATATATAACACATACATTAAGGTGGGCCCTACAGTTACATCCTAGTAAAGCTGGTCCCTCGGAAACTTAGGTGGGCCACACTACTACATGATTTTAGATGTTTTAGGTATGATTTTACATGGTCAGGAGCATACGAAGGACTATTGAATGTTATGCACACATCTTAGTGGGACCCACATACTATGTTGTTGATTAAGCTTATTCTAAAAACATTGCAGATGAATGGCTTCTTTTAATCTCTAGAGATGATCTATCTGATTAAAGAGGTGGTTTCGAATGCAACTAGTTGTACCTGTTGTTGCATTCCAATTAGCTTATAATTCCCAAATTAGCATGTCTGTGTGATATCTAACCCGTACAAAAGTTTGGCCCCATGAACCCACTTATCAGGTAAGCTTTAATGAGTAGTCTAACTCAATATACAAGTATGGCTCACCTAATGAGTGGATTGAATGTTGTATTAAATGTCTTAAATGTAGTTTGATATAGAGTCTGTCGATACCATCGACCTTCTATGACATTGAACAGTGCTCGATCCATCAAATGTTTTCAAGATTTCTTCTGTTGGTCGCTGGACATATTCGTGTCAATTTTCAATAACATTGAAGGGTATTCGATGACATCAAAGCCGTGTCGAATAATCGAGAATTTCTACAAAATCTATATTTAGTCGCTGAACTCTTTTAGTATCTCTTCGATGACATCGAAGGTTTACGCAGATTCGTTTGCGGAAACGCAGATTCTGTGATTTTTGTTTCCTATTCTGATTCTACTTGTTTCTAAGTATTTTTAAAATGGTGATAGGGTTTCTAAAAGGGTTCTAGGGTTTCAAGGGGTGGAGAAAAGGTAAAGTTTGAGAATTGCTCAAGCCAGGTAAGTCCTCTATCTTTGTAATTTGTACCTTTATAGTGAAATTTTCTGTCGCTTTGTGCTGTGATTTTTTCCTATAAGGGTTTTCCATATTAAATCTTTGTGTTACTTGTGATTACTTGACACCATTGGATTGCTATCCTAGATTCATATATGTGTGATTCCGTAGCACAAATTCAAATATTGAATTGATTTTCATGGCTAACAATCTTCGTGGTAAGGAAGGGCTCTAAAATTTGGACACCCATGGCCTCAAGATCACTAGTGAACGACTCTGTGGGGCCCACCATGATGTATGTATTTTGTGCATGCTAGTCATTTATTTTGCCATATCATTTTAGAGCATGTGCTTAAAAATGAAGTATATCCAAAGGTCAAGTGAACCACACCACTGGAAACAATGGGGATAATAACATCCACCCCATGAAACTTTCCTAAGGCTGCGATGATGGTTATTCGTCATTCAACATGTTCAAAAGGTCACATACACCTGGATGAGAGTAAAACACAAATATCAGCATTATCCAAAACTTTTATTGTCATTGAAAAGTTTTCAACAGTGTTTCCCGTTGTACGGTCCACTTGAGCTTTGGTTTGCCTCTTTTTAGCGTCTTGCCCTAAAATGATGTGGCAAAATAGATAAATGGTATGAATAAATTACATAAATCACAATGGCCCCACACACCTCAAAATTTGAAGCTTACACAATCATCAGGTGGGCCACACCATAGAAAAGAATAGAGACCACCCAATATCCTCCAAATTCAAGTGGTGGTTCCTGATGTGAACCGGCCTGATTGTGGGGCATGGGACCTGCTGGGTGCCCCACCTTGGAAGGATCTCATATTATTAGTGTTGGGACATGGTTCCATTTTGGAGACTGTTTATCTGATGTATCTAAAAATCGGATCCTAGGACCCGATTTTAAATCAAACGGGTACTTAATTATGATCAGATTCGGTCCATGACTTGTACCAAGAGCTACATGAGGGGAAGATGCATCCGATCCACCCCATCCATCAGGTGTGCTGACCATTTTCACCATGGATCCTAGAAATCATTCCAATTCAAGACTTTAATGGGCCACACCATAAGAAACGGTGTAGATCATCCCTATAATCTCTGAATTCACATGGCGTTACCCACGTGAGTGTTAGAATGAATTGAATTTTGGAGCGTCCCTTCGTCCCAGTGGGAAGACTTAGATGAATAGATCGGATGGTATATTTACATCGCAGTGGATCCCACACGCAATTTGGATGATTTATTGTTGGTCCCTGTCTCTGCCATTCCGTTGTGAGGCCCACCCAATGTTTTAAATCGGTCAAAATTTTGGGCGCCGGTCCAACAAAGGGTGGCACACCTGATGAATGGCATAGATCTCATTCACATGAAGCTGCTTTATCCACATCAGCGAAATTGCTCTCCCTGTGTAATTAAGTTCCCAAATTTGAACCCGATAAGACATGGACCCGATTCCCTTATTCAGGTCCACATATGGTGCCAACTTGTCTCAGTCATATGTCCCGCACTCGGCCACTCATCTAAGCTTTTCCTCTCTCAACACCAACAACGAGGTACCTCTATTGCTCCATCTAATATGTATACAATGCGCTCGACCTCACGGGTCCATCCCATGTGGTCGAGTTGTGTGGTCCCCACCGTGATGCGTTTCGAACATCTACCCCATTAGTCAGATGCGTCATTCTATTGTGGGCCTAGATCTCAAAAACCAAGTCAATCCGTGACTTGTGTGGGCCACACCACATACAGAAGTAGAGAGGGGCCGTGCACCATTAAAACATTCATAACCATTTTTTGGGCCCCACAGAGATGTGGTTTGCAAATCCAGACCATCTATTTTGTGTGTCTCAATAGTTTGAGGGGTCATACTAAGTTTCACGGTGTATTCAAAACTCAGGTGGGCCCCACCAAGTGCTTTTATATGTTTTAACGGTGTTTTCACATGATTTTAGATGTTATGGCCCACCTGAGTTCTGTATATGGCTGATTTTTGGGGTATCCCATAATTTAAAGGGTACTCATCAAATGCATGGTTTTGATGGTCGACACACATCACGGTGGGGCCCACACAAGTCAACCTCACGGGAGCTTATGTGAGCATAATACCTTTTCCATATATATATATATATATATATATATATATATTTGAATATTTGATTTGAGTCGAGTTGAGTGTAGGTTGGGTCATGTCGAGAGTAAGCTCGACTCGATTCGAAGTAAGCTCGCGTAGACTCGATCTACCAACTCGCCCAAGCTCAACTTCAAAAGCATGGAAAACAAGTCAAACTTCGATGGTAAGCTTGGGCTTGATCGAGAGAGTAAGGACGAACCAAGCCAAGCTTGGCTCACTTGGACTCAACTTGTACAGCCCTAAAAAAGAAGGGACCCATGGCCCATGATTCAAATAACTGGGCTCCACAATCACAAGTCCAAAATGTTTTATTTTGTTAATCTAATCTGGAAAGTTTTAAAAGAGAGTGAGATGGTGCCAGTTTTTGAGCTGTCTAAGAATCCAACAGCTAGAATTGATCATGGACACATACCAAAGGCGTAGATCTTGACAGGAACGAGGCCCACTATCAACTTCTTCCGGACCCCCACAGCACAGAAATCCTGACCATCCTCTAAGAGAAGTGGAAATGCTACCGTTGTATTCTCTTCATACATAACACTCTTTGAGCTCTCCATCACTGATGCACTTGCCATTTTTGGTTAATTAGGGTTCATGACCTTCTATTTATAGCAAAGATGAGTTGTTTGATACTCCGGCAGAGTAGGATACTTCATACACATGCACACGGAAATTATACTGTAAGGTCACTACACCACTCAAGTAGTGGGACCCGCAGTGGATGGGGCATAGCCCCAAAATCAGTCTGATTAGGCAACCCTGGACATTGATTAATGGACACGTGTTTGTTGAAATAAGACCATCAGCTACTTAACATCTTAACCGTTGATTAGATGTCCACCTATCAGATTGTTACTGTACTGGGGTCCGTGATTTGGACTTAATGCCACGTGTACAATATCTGAACGCATGTGTATGGAGCATCCAACTCTGCCAGAGCATGGTAGTTTTTCTACCCCTTCACGTGCTGACAACATCAGATAAAATCTGTTTGGGCGGTTACAAGGGATAAGGAAAGATCTAAAACCAATCCCAACTGCTGCTAGTGTGTCCATACTCTCTTCTGTTCGCATCCCGAGTCGTACACGTGGCACGTGTGGATGATATCTGGGCCATCATCAGGTGGGCCCCACAATGGACGTTCGCTGGCTACACCATCCATTTTCGAGGTCACAACAGGACAGTTAAGATATCTTTAAATGGAAGGAAATTATGTAGCAGGACCCATCAATATAATGGGCCCACCATAGGCCAACATGAACCCAATTTATTTAAAGCTAGTGGGCTGAATATTTCAAAGGTGGGCCCACCTCGCACGTGCATGATTCCACGGCTCATGGGCTTTTTTCAGCATGGATCAGATGATTGGACAAGGGCCTGAAAAGCCCAATTATCTAATTTTTGACCCACTTCTCACCCACCAAATGAATGCAACCGGTGCCACCATCCACCAGTCCATGTTAATGGAACCCCTTTTTGGGTAATCCTAACCATTGATCTGGTGGGTGCTTCGTGGTGATGCATTATGCAATAATCTCTAAAGTTGGAAGATGGTAATCCATTGGCTGTAGCCTACAAATAGACAGTTCCTTTTAAAAAAAAGGGTCTTTCAATCAGGAAAACTTGGTGTGTCCACCATCATCTGTGGTGCCCATCAGGCAAACCGTCTGGATCACCTAATACATTGATCCCACTTGTACCACATTTCATCTTTCACGCAAACTCCCGTAGCCCTATTCCAATTCACTTAGACCACATGATGGGCTAGGCTAAGGAAAGCCAGGTAGGCCCAAGACCGTCCCATTAAGTTTTGGGCCTGAAATTTAAACACGGTCCTGGCCCTCCAGCCTGAAAGTTAGGACCATATCCAGCCCATTGCAAACCAAAACGGACGGTGATTATAGCTCGGACAGTGCCTCATAAAGAAAATGTACCCTCCCACAGTATCCGTAGCTAAATTCAAAGCCTTTCCTAGCTAGGGCTGTCCATGGGCCTTAAGTTGGACTGGGCCTCACAAACACAAACAGACCGGTTCAAGACGATCGTGACCCATGCTCAAGTTATTGGGATAACCAATCACCTCCAGCCAGCCGTTTCTTCCCCAACGTGTATCACGTGAAGACAACCATCCCACGTATGTGCATTGTCTTAGTCCTGTAGCCGTCCATTTATCTCAATGGTATGGCCCACCTGCTAAATGGACCGGCAGGTTTCTTTCAGGGGCTAGTTGATCTTCATAGTGAGGCCCAACACTTACATGGCTCGGATGTCCTACAGAAGACAGATGGGAGAAACAGCTCTGCAGCAGTCCGCTGTAGGTAAATTAGTCCAACATAGCCATTTTAATGTTTGTTTCTGCATAAAACTCCCAGGCTTTCTACAAGCGGGACCCACGGTTTGTTGATTCAAACCATTGGCATCTTGGATCCCACGTCTGATAGACCATGCTCCCCACAGTCTCCTCATTAGTCTCAAAAATGCCTGCAAATGTAAGCACTTTCAAATCTGCTTGCCACGTGTCAAGTGATCCTCTATCTGTTTGATTCCAAGCATCCAGACCATTCAGCATGTGGACCCCACGTCAGTTCCAATCATAAACCCTACTTTCGTGTGCATCGACTCATGAATGCCCAAGGTCAGTTCACACATCCATATCAGGTTCAAGAAAGAATGGACAAGGGCTTTGGTTTGTGTTTGGCAGCTCGAAAATCCAAGCATGCAAGTGACAGCCATTTTCACTAATCCAGACCGTCCAAATACCAATACCCACAGAGAATGGTTACCCAACCAACCAATCAAACAGTCCTAGTCATTGACTCAGCAACCATCAAATGTATTTCTAAAAATGAAAATGGTCAGCAGTCCAAATTCAACTTGCGAAATCAGAACGGTAAGGTTATCTGATTAGTGAGGTTTCCAGGCTTTGATTTAAGGTAGGATGGAATAATTTGGACAGTCTGGATTGAGCTACATGTATGCCACAGGCCTGGTGGATGAATCGCCACTACTTAAACACATGGCGAAAACACACCATCATTAACCAGGCCCCTTGATTGAGAAGGGAGACCATACCATAGAGCCAGAAGAAGCAGAATATGGTAGAGCCATATTGCTACAATACACAAGCCGGGATTTGTCCATCTAGTGGGACAATATGCATAGATCAGATGATCCTAGCAATCTACACAGTGGCCTTCAATTGGATGGTGAGAAGGAAAGCCAGTTGATAGTCTGAACATTAAGTGATGGTAAGTGAAGTAATAGCCATGGTTTTCCAATAAGTATGATTTTCAAATCATTCTCCATCCATATTGAGGCCCACTAGTTGGACAGCTCATATTGGCAGATAACCCCATACATGTAGAGAGATGGATCTACCACCTTCAGCTTCTTCCATATCTACAGTAGTATGAGCAACTTAGGGCAGGACCCTTAATATTGCAGAGTCATCTATTCATAGAGATGGCAGGGAGATTGATTAATCCGAGCTGTCCATCTAGTGATGCCTATCATGAATAGCCAAAGTTTAAAAACTCAATAAATATCAGACAATTCAATCCATGCTTCTGTTCACTTCGCCGCCCTGAATGTTGACTGCTAGCCATTTCTGTTTATTGCAGTCCTTTTGAAGGCAGCTAATTGGATGGCTAGAATCATCTGATGGATATGTATTTTGAACCATTTATCATCCCAGCATAGGGAACTGCCCGGATTGTCTAGATCAATACATCGACCAACCATGTATTCCATGAAGAGATGGCTCTACTGTATCCCGATTGTTCCAGCTCGACTGTAACATCTCCCTGATGATAAAATTAAAATGGGCCCACCATTCTGATATAAAAAATGTAAGTTGAGGCGGAAAAGGCATGCCATTTTAACTTTGGAGCCAAAAACAAATAACCATCACCAAGATTTCAGCAATGCATCTTTTTGGAAAATCAACCAATGGAAGAAAGAAAAAAAAAAATAAATAAATAAAAATCATGAGGAATTACAACAAAATTTCTCATGTATATAGCAGGACAGAGTACATACCTCCCCCAAGCAATACCTTCCAACCATAGATAAGAAACTGCTCAAATGGGAGGATGGATAGTCCAGTCGTGCATGGGCTTCTTGAACTTCATCCAAACAAATCATCATTGCATATCGCAAACCAGTATCGAGTTTCTCTCCAAAGGCTTCGAGGGACTTCCCTTCAGTACCTTTTGTTAAACCAACTTGATCTTCCCCAGCCTCACCCGATGCATAGGCCCAAGAAGACCCGACTTTGACGGGAACAGCATCTCCATATAGGTCATCATAAATACTGCCCTTTGGAGCGGCTTTGACCTTGATCAAAACTTGTTGTAGTTTATCTGTCACCCCTTTCGGGGAAATACTGTCTTCCTTAGGAGGGATTGTTGCTTCTTTCCCTTTGGGTATTACTGTGGTTTGTACAAGGGATTCATATTTCCCAACAAGACTGCCTTCTTTTACACGAACCGGACCGGGTTCAGTTTCAACGTCAGCACCGTCTGAAATTCCAACTACTTCAACAAACTCACCGCCCACCTGGTCTCTGAAAGCCACCCTTGTTTTCTTCAGTCTCTTAGTGGGCCTCTCCGGCTACTGGCTGCCGTCCGTTTCGCTCGATGAACTTCCAGAATCTTTTCCAGATTTGGACAATATGTCAGATTTGCTCAGACCAAAACGGTTGAGAATTGTGTTATGTGCTAGAACGGCTTCTTCATCAGAAGGGTCTGGAGGGGAAGGTAGATTAATTTCGGTGGGGCGTGGAGGGTTGGGGAAAAGAGCAGCAGTGTTCTTTCTTAGAATGTAACTTCTGGTCGATGCAGCAAATCTCAGTGACTGTCCGACTTCAAGCTCAACCGGGTTTTCTTTCGTCAGCCGCTCATTTGCAACAAACGTACCATGTGCTGACCCCAAATCTATTACAAATGGACGCGGATTGCGTCCTACCCCCGCCCCGACGGTAATCCGTCCGGGCGGGGCTCTGTGGGGCCACCACGATGTACGTAATTTATCTACACCGTTCATCGCTTCTATCAGACCGTTTCAAGTTATAATTTTAAAAATGAGGCAGGTCCACAGCTCGAGTGGACCACACCAAAGGAAACTGTAGTGATAATGACACCCACCATTGAAGCCTTTCTAAGGGCTACCGTAATTTTTTTTACCATCCAACCTATTAATAAGTTCATGTAGACGTGGATGAAGTGAAAAAAACAAATATAAGCTTGATCCGAAACTTCTCCAGATCCCAAGAACTTTTTAATGGTGGAAGCTCAATCCCCACTTTGTGGTCCATTGGAGCTGTGGACCTGCCTCATTTTTGGAATCATACTTTAAAATGATCTGAGAAAAGAGATGAACAGCATGGATAAAATATTTACATCACAGTGGGCACCACAGAGCCCTGCCCGGACGGATTACCGTCCGGGCGGGGGTAGGACGCAATCCGCGTCAAATACAAATACGCTGTTGTTCGAAATATAAATGGCTGTAAATGCTTGCATGGTTGAGAAATTATCCAATTTTCAGGGTGTAACAAAACACAAGCCATATAGCTCCTTCATAATCCGGCACATTTATAAATATATCTATATGGATCTTTTTCTACTGGACCTATTAAACCCGACACATTTATAAATAGATTTACGTGGATCTCTTTTTACCATGCCCAAACCCATTTATAAATAGATTTAATAGAGTTGACTCATACCTGACTCAAACCTGCCCATTTAATAAAAATGTGTGGACCTAGACTTATTTAGTAAATGAGCAAGTTTGGTTTTGACTAAACTGGCTTCAAACCCAAACATTTATGGCACTAATTCCAACCAACTTGTCTCAGTTAGGCAACTTATTCTAAATATGTTAAAACATAAGGGGCTCTTTGGTCGTAGCACTTGTTTGATTCCAAATATTCTACTGTGAAACAAGGGGTATATGTGTTATAGCTGTAATTATCATCTTCAAGCACTATAAATGTATGTATATTAGACTTTTAGTGTCTTTCATGTACCACATGTTCCACATACCATACATTTTAAGTACTTGCCACATGTGTTAGGTTAACAATGCCACAAGGAAATGCAAATCACATGTGCTGGATTACTAAAAACATGGGCTCACTTTTCAGACAAGCCTTCGTTCAAAGTCACGGGCAAATGTTACATGCATAGGGGTGTACATCGAATCGAACTAAGACAAGTTGGCCTCAGCTTGACTCGGCTCAGCTCGGTCCTCGAACTTGATTGGTGTAAAGGCCTTACTATATATCCTAGAGGGGGGAGGGGGAGGGTGAATAGGATTATGCCAAATAAAAATTTATAACAGCGGAAATAAATAAAATATGATAGCCAACAAGATAACTAAACAAACGACAATGCAGGAATGTAAAGCAACCTTAAAATTCAGATCTTAAGAAGTTGATACAAATGTTGTTCTAAGGACAACCTTACACTAAAAACCAGAGTTTAAGGTAGGACAACTTGATTTCTAGAAAAGTTTTTGTATCAAATCTCAAATCGAAGAGGAATAGAAAAGTAAATACAACCTGCACTGAAGAATAAATTGCAATCACAATTATATTTTGTTCTAAGGACAACCAGATACCATAGGAATGACAGGGCAACCTTACTAGAACAAATTAAGAAAACTGATAAGGAATAGGAAGGAATAAATACTCAACTATTACGACATTCCCATATAGCTTGAAATAAATTATTACAACATTCATATCCACATATACATCCCACAATATAATAAATAAAGATATGAAATATAAACTATTCAACCACAACAAAAGGGATTATAGTGGTTCGCCTGTGTGTTCACCAACTATTATACAACAGCCACACAGAATGCTACTCCACTCCTAATATCCTCACATAGGGGATATTAGCGTTCACTAACAAAGTAGGTTTTCATAGGTTCACCCAAAACCCTTACAATTATGTCTTTGTCTGTGGGCTTACACAATTAAAAAAATCTCACTTCTGAGTTTTCCTGGCTCTCCTCAGATAACCAATACAACGAGATTTTTCTGAGAAATCCCGAAAGAAACCAAAACAGAAAGGAATTTACAATTAAATGTAAAATACCTGATTTTCTCCTTCGATATAACAGCCCGGAAGAATCAAGTCAGAGTAGATGATTGAATGTTCAAGTTCAATGTCTAGTACCCAATTACAATGGTTCTAGTTCTAATTGATTTTAAAATTAAACCAAAATGGGCTAGCCTTAATTGATTTTGATTCCAAAGAAAGGGAAATAGCAATTCCTCTTTTCAGATTAGATTAGAATACAAGAAACAAAATCAATTAAATAAAGCTAAAGAAAGAGAATATTAAATAAGCACATTTAACTTAAAATGGAGCACAGACTTATCTCTCAGAAGGCCGGATTAATTATCTTGCATTTCTTAAATTAATCTAAGATTCGTGCTCTATTTATAGCTGAGTATTCTGCGTCTTTGACTGGTCTTAAGACCTCTACGACTGGTCGTAGGATCAACAAAATTTTTTTAAAAAAATGGGCGCGATAAGATTTTCAGTTGCATGACCGGTCGTGGGTACCCTACGACTGGTCGAAGGTCCCCTTCGACTGGTCGTAGGTTCCATACGACTGGTCGAAGATGGCCCAATCTTAATGTTGTACTTTGAGTTGAAGATACACGACCGGTCGAAGAACCAGTCGACACTGTTCTCACGACTGGTCGAACAGTCTCCAGGACTGGTCGAAGAATAACAAAAAAATTTCAAAAATCCTCAACGACTTAAGACTGGTCGTGGATTCTTGGACTGGTCGAACCAGTGCTAGGACTAGTCGAACAAGGTCCAGGACTAGTCGAACAAGGTCCAGGACTAGTCTTAGAACAGATCAAAATCACTTATAAAAGATATATGGATTATGTATCCAAAGTGACCTACTCTAAAGGTCAACCTAAGGTCTGTCATACCTCAATATTGAAGTAAGGACATTGAAACTTGAATACCAGTGACCTTGAGTATAATGAAGCCTGAGTTCTTGAACTTGAGATCTTCAGCTTGAAAAGCTTTTGAGAACTTGAACTTAAAAGCTTTTGAGATCATCAACTTGAAAGCTTCTGAAATCTTGACCTTCGAGATCTTCAACTTGAAAAGTTGTACTTGTTTATTCAAAGCTAATCTTGTGTCTTGAAAGGATCTTTTGTTCATCACATAAAAAAGCTTCAAAGCAGTGTCTTTGTCACCACAAATTTGACAATCACAAGGGGCTATAAACTATAGCACTTACAATCTCCCCCTTTGTCAAATTAGTGACAAAACACACTTTCAAGATAGGATACATATCACAGAATATTTGATTAAAGAATCATGCACCAGTTGTTAAACTGATACACATTCATGAACCTGCAAATCAATATTCAACCAACAAGCAATCCATACTCATATGCTCATACAGACCACCTCTGTATATACTTCCCCTGAATTGTATATATTCCAAAAATAAGTACTAACAATGCTACTCCCTCCTTATAGTAGTACCAATCCAACATTCAACACATTCAACTTAGAATCAGAAAGATATATCTACTCCCCCTTTTTGTCACAATATGACAAAGGAAGAATAAAGTAGAATGGTAAAGAGTAATAATCAAGGAGAAAAAGAAGAGGTTACCAAAGAAAACATAGCATCAGTAACATAGATAAAATATAAACTGATATCAAAGATAGTTATAGTAGCAAATTCAGTCAAGTGAACATAATAGAAATAAAGTTATTATAGACCAGAAAATAAAAAATGAACTAATCTGAGCCAGATGAAGGAGCCGAGATGGAAGGATCAAGTTTATGCATGCCCTTGTTCAAGAACCTAAGATATTTGCGCATATACTTGAATTGTAAATCATGGGCAACAGACAAGTTTTCCATCATAGCATTTAAAGTTTCAACCTTAGTTTCCAATGCAACCAAGCGTGCATCGAAAGCAGAAGGCGGATAATCTGGATCATTTGTAGAGTCAGAATCAAGTTCTTCAAAGATATCATTTATATTGATATCATCAGGAGGAAGATCACCAGCTTCTTCCTCATGTTCAGCTTCAGCCACACCACCACCATCAACTTGGCCAGGTAGAAGTTCCAGCTTCATCTTGTTGAGATTAGAATTATTAAATATCAAGTGATGGATATGGGCCTCTCCAACCGGCATATCGACTAACATATGAGAGGCCAATACAGTCATCAAATATCCAAAGGGTATATTACTATGACCAGGATGGAGTCTGAACTAAATGATAGAATGACAAATCAAGGAAGGTATGCAAAGATGAGCACCTCAGGCTACATTATGAAGAATACGAACCATAAAAGCCGTTAACTCAGTTTTATTACCCGACCGAGGATAGAGATTAGACATAAAAATCCTGTGCAAAACTCTGTATTTGGGTAACAGATACCTTAAGGGGAGCACATTTCCTTTATGCGTCCATGGAGCATCCAGATTGCACAAATCCCTAGAAAGCATGCATTTCTCAGTTTGAGAGGATTTTTCAGTCAATGTCTAGATGGGAACTCCCTCATCATTTACTGGAATCTTCATAAGAGAAGAGATCAAGTGACGATCAACATCAAATGCTCCTTCTCTTGTGGCAATTTTAAATGTCAGATTTTCAATTAAAAAATCACATATGCATGCAAACATGGACTGGGCAATGGACCGGTATGCAGGCCCACCCCAATGTAACAAGTTATCCCAACCTACAACATGTAACATAGGAAAGATATCAAACGGAGCAGTATGATTGATATCAACAGGATGTTCAACGATTACATTACGCATACGGATGTCACGAACATATGATGGATCATCCTCAAAAGTCCTAAGATGACGTTTAGTTAGAGGGGCTATTCTGGAGGAGGATGATGGACCACGAGAAGTTGATTTCCTTCCTCTAGAAGCCATTTGCAACAAAGAGTTCAAGAATAAAAGGAGTTGCAAAAGATAGAAAATGAGTTTTTTCTTAGATCAGATTTTACAGAAAAACAACCCCAAATCACAATGAAACTCAAAATAAATATCTTCAAGAGTAAAAGAGAAATATTCTAGACTCAAATATAGAAGAAAAATGTAAATGGAGTACTTACAATGAAGATTTTGGAGGTTGGCTTCGACTAGTCGAGGTTCGACCGGTTGAAGGATGAAATAGAAATGAGGAGATGAAGGATTTTCCCAAATTAAAAGGGTTTCACGTGTTCCTCGACTGATCGTGGATGTACACGATCGGTCGAACCACAATTGGTCGTGTATTTTCACGATCGGTCGAGTATCAGCCAAAAATATAATTTTTCTTAAAATTTTCAAGATTTTTCTAAATATTTTGTAAAAAATTAAAATTTAACCTACCAAGCATATACAATATGATACAAAAATGTATAAAATATCATCTTAAAATGCACATGGCAAGATCAAATTTCATTTGATTAAACTGACTTTTGTCGAGCGGTTTAGTGAAAATATCAGCACGTTGATTCTCGGTAGGTATATATTCCAAAGATATAACCTTTTCTTCTACTAATTCACGAATATAATGAAATCTAATGTTAATGTGCTTAGTAAGAGAATGCTGAATAGGATTTTTTGAAATATTAATGGCACTGGAATTATCACAATATAACAACATAGAATCCTGTTTAATTCCATAGTCACTTAGCATTCGCTTCATCCAAACAAGTTGCGTACACGCATTACCAGTTGCGATGTATTCAGCTTCAACTATCAAAAGTGATATAGAACTTCGTTTCTTACTAAACCAAGAAAATAAACAGTTTCCAATATAAAAGTAATCACCACTAGTTGATTTTCTATCATCAAGATTACCAACCCAATCAGCATCCGAGTACCCAGCTAATTGAATGCTAGTCTCATGAGGATACCAGAGACCGAGATTCACAGTACTTGCGACATATCGCATAATCTGCTTAACAACAATCAAGTGCAATTCTTTAGGACTAGACTGATATCTAGCGCAAATACCAACACTTAGTGCGATATTAGGTCTACTAGCAGTTAAATACAATAAACTACTAATCATACTCCGATACAATTTTGAATCAACATTATTACTTTTAGAGTCTTTTGAGAGTTTTAAGGTACTACTCATAAGAGTATCGAAGTTCTTACCATTCTTAAATCCAAACATCTTTAATTAAATTCAAGGCATATTTAGATTACGAAATGAATATTCTATCAGGTTGTTGCTTTACTTGCAACCCTAGAAAATAATTCAATTCCCCAACCATACTCATTTCAAACTGTGATTTCATTAAATCTGCAAACTCAGTAGTCATGTCAGTACAAGTAGATCCATAAATGATATCATCAACATAAATCTGTACTATTAAAATATGATCATTATGTTTTTTAACAAATAGAGTTTTATCAACAGATCCCATTTGAAAATTATGGCTTAACAGAAATTTTGTTAGTTTCTCATACCATACCCTAGGCGCTTGTTTTAATCCGTAAAGTGCCTTTTTAAGCCGATACACATGATCAATATTTTTGAGATCTTCAAAACCTATTGGTTGTTCCACATAAACTTCCTCATGCAAATCACCATTTAGAAATGCACTTTTTACATCCATTTGATAAATCTTAATCTTTCTGAAACATGCAATGAATATAAACAGTCTGACTGATTTAAGACGTGCTACTGGTGCAAAGGTTTCATCAAAATCAATCCCTTCAATTTGAGTATAACCTTATACCACTAGTCTGGCCTTATTTCTAATTATATTTCCAAGCTCATCAGACTTATTTTTGAAAATTCATTTTGTTCCAATGATGTGTTTATCTTTAGGTCTTGGTACGAGATACCAAGCATCATTTCTTACAAATTGGTTAAGTTCTTCTTGCATTGTAACAATCCAGTTTTCATCAGCAAGAGCTTCTTTTACGTTAGATGGTTCTATTTGGGATATAAAACATACATAATTACATATATCCTCAAGTTGTCTATGGGTGTGAACACCGGTGAGAGGGTTTTCAAGAATTTGTGTGGTTGGATGATCTTTAACATTCCTTAGTTTAGAATCATTCTGATTAGATGAAGTATCGGTTGAAGTATCGGGTTTATCAATTACTAGAACTTCATCATTATCTGAATTAGAGACTGGCGTGTTTAAGTGATCATCAATGACAACATTGATGGACTCTTAAATCACACCAGTTCTTTTGTTTAGAACCCTAAAAGCTCGACTATTTAAAGAATATCCTAGGAAAATTCCTTCATCACTCTTCGTATCGAACTTTTCCAAATTCTCACAATCTCGTAAAATATAACACTTGCTTCCAAAAACTCGAAAGTATTTGACAGTACGCTTTTTATCGAACCACAATTCGTAAGCCGTTTTATTATTATCTTTGCTAGTGTAGACTCGGTTAATAATATAGCAAGCTATATTGATTGCTTTAGCCCAAAGATTGTTAGAGAGCTTCATGCTATTCAACATGACATTAGTCATTTCTTGAAGCACTCTATTTTTCTTTTCCACTATACCATTTTGTTGTGGAGTTTTGGACACTGAGAATTCATGTTATACTCCTTGTTATCTATAGAACTTCTCAAAACTGCTATTCTCAAATTCAGATCCATGATCACTACGAATCTTACTAATTTGAGAACCTTTTTCAGTTTGAATCCTTTTGAGAACTTTTCTTACTTCTTCAAGGGTTTTTGATTTGTCCCTTAAGAAGACTGTCTATGTATATCTGGTAAAGTCATCTACTATAACCAAGATATACCTTTTGCCACCTCGACTCTCCGTTCTGATAGGTCCTATCAGATCCATGTGAAGAAGTTCAAGTGATCTTAATGTGGTATTTGTATTCACCTTTTTGTGTGAGTTTCTTATTTGTTTGCCTATCTAGCATTCACCACATGTTTTATCTAATTTTTGAAGTTTGGGTAGACCTCTTATAAGTTCTCGTTTGCTCAATCTATATAAATTTCGATAATGTACATGTCCAAGACATTTGTGCCACAAATCAGTCTCGTCTGTATGGACCATGTAACATGTTGGATTGGATGAGCTGGATTCGCTAATAATATAGCAGTTTTCAGATGTTCTACGTCCAGTTAATATTACAAAACCTTTATTGTTTAGAATCTCACAGCTTTGATTAGAAAATCGAACACTATGGTTATTATCGCATATTTGGAATATGCTAAGAAAGTTATGTTTTAGACCTTCAACATATAAGACATTTTTAAATACTGAAAGGTTATAAAGTTGAACCATACCTTGGCTCATAATCTTGCAGTTACTCCCATCACCAAAGGTGACTGACCCATCAGTCATATCTTTTAGATCAGTGAATAAAGCCTTGTCGCCTGTCATATGCCTGGAACATTCACTATCTAGGTACCACTTTGAATGGCTCGTAGCTTTGAAAGCAGTGTGGGCAACCAAGCAGATAACCTTAGGAACCCATTTCAGAACTGTTTTGGGTTTAGGAGAATAGTTGGTCTTCTTATATCTATTGTTGTAAGAATAACTTATAGAGTTAGATTTTAAGAGCTCCTTAAGTAAATCAACTATATTTTCAGCTAGTGGATTTCGTTTCTGATTAAAGTTGACATGACTGCTTTTTGGTTTTTGAAAAGTTTTTGAAGTTAAAAAAAAACCTTGATACGTACTTTTCCCTTTTGAGTTTGAGGACTCTTCTTTCACAAATTTAGGAGTATTCTTCTGTTTAGGAGGTATGTTCTTATCATAGCCCAACCCAGATTTGTCGCCACATTTTCTTGATTCGAATAATAGTTTCTCTAACTTAGGATCACCTTAGACATATCTCCATGTGTCCTTTAAACTCAAAAGAGAAGATACTTTATTTTTAAGTTTCTCATTTTCAGATTTCAGATTTTCAATTTGGGAGGTTTTGACTTCTAAATCGCATTTTGATTTTTCAAAATAATCTGAAATTTTAGATTTTTCTAAAACAAGTGATTCAAAACATTCTTTGAGTTTCAAAAACTTTTCTTTTTGAAGTTTAAGTTTGACAACAATTTTACAACTTTCCTTATATAGGGCATTGTAAGCATCTTAAAGATCATCTTTATTTTCACATTCACTGTTCAGATTTTCCTCACTAGTTGAATCATCATGATCTGAAAAAGTGAACTTGGCTAGAGTCATAAGGGCTTTCATTTCATTACCCGACTCGGTTTCAGAATCTTCCGATTTAGAAGAAGCTTTAGAATTAGATGATTCATCCCATGTAATTAACATACCCTTCTTCTTGGGTTTGTCTTTTTTAGGACATTTATTTGTTAAATGCTCGTATTCTTGGCAGTTGTAACATTGACTATCTTTCAAAGACTTCCAAGTTTTAGATTTAGGTTTAGATCTTTTCTTCTCATTAGATTTTTTAAAATTTATCCTTTTCTTGCTTTTGAAAATTTTATAAAACTTTTTTGCTAAAAGAGCCATGTTATCTTCAGAATCAGAATTTTCTTCTGAATTAAATTTAGAAGATTTAAGAGCAATCAATTTTTCTTTTGGAGCTTTAAAAGTTAACTCGTAGGTTTGTAAAGAACCAATTAGTTCTTCTACCCTCATATTATCCGTATCACGAAGTTCTTGGATCGCGGTTACTTTGGAGTTGAACCGTTTAGGAAGAGAGCGTAGTATCTTTGCACACACCTTACTTTATGGGATAGTATCGCCAAGACCTCACATAGAGTTTACAATGTCATTTAATCTTGTATAAAAGTCCATAAATGTTTCATTTTTCTCCATATGAATTTCTTCAAATTTAGTTGTGAGGAATTGGACTTTAGATTTTTTAACAATTGTAGTACCCTCGTATGTCATTTCTAATATATCCCAGGCTTGCTTTGCATTATCACAGGATATGATTCTTTTGAACTCATCCGATGATAGTGCGCAAGTAATTGCGTTTAGTGCTTTTGCATTGGCACTACTTTCATTTTTTCTGAAGGGTGATACAAGAGAAATATGGAGTTACTCCCATTGATTTTGAACCATCGACTCCAGTTACTTCCATGGTAGGAGGTTTTGCATTCAGTCACTGTGGCTTACCACTTACTCTCATCCATTGATTTGAGAAGGATCCTCATCCTAGCTTTCCAATAGGCATAGTTGGAGCTATCAAAGGGTGGAGGCCTAGTGACTAATAGGCTATCAAAATTTGATATCTTAAATAGCTTAAATCGTTCACTCAGGAATTAAATCTAAGAATTAAGAAAAAAAATGAGCTATTAGGCTTTGATACCACTTGAAAAGGCCTTGCTATATGTCCTAGAGGGGGGAGGGGGTGAATAGGACTATGCCAAATAAAAACTTATAACAACGGAAATAAATAAAATATGATAACCAACAAGATAACTAAACAAACCACAATGCAGGAATGTAAAGCAACCTCAAAATTCAAATCTTGAGAGGTTGATACAAATGTTGTTCTAAGGACAATCTTACACCAAAAACCCGAGTTTATGGTAGGACAATCTGATTTCTAGAAAAGTCTTTGTATCAAATCTCAAACTGAAGAGGAATTGAAAAGTAAATACAACCTGCACTGAAGAATAAATTGCAATCACAATTATATTTTGTTCTAAGGACAACCAGACACTATAGGAATGACAGGGCAACCTTACTAGAACAAATTAAGAAAACTGATAAGGAATAGGAAGGAATAAATACTCAACTATTACAACATTCCCATACAGCTTGAAATAAATGATTACAACATTCACATCCACATATACATCCCACAATATAATAAATAAAGATATGAAATATAAACCATTCAACCACAACACAAAGGATTATAGTGGTTCGCCTATGTGTTCACCAACTGTTATACAACAGCCACACAAAATGCTACTCCACTCATAATATCCTCACACAGGGGATATTAGCGTTCAGTAACAAAGTAGGTTTTCACAGGTTCACCCAAAACCTTTACAATTGTGTCTTTGTCTGTGGGCTTATACAATTAAAAAAACCTCACTTCTGAGTTTTCCTGGCTCTCCTCAAATAACCAATACAACGAGATTTTTCTGAGAAATTCCGAAAGAAACTAAAACAGAAAGGAATTTACAATTAAATGTAAAATACCTGATTTTCTCTTTCGATGTAGCAGCCCGGAAGAACCAAGTCAGAGTAGATGATTAAATGTTCAAGTTCAATGTCCAGTATCCAATTATAATGGTTCTAGTTCTAATTGATTTTAAAATTAAATCAAAATGGGCTAGCCTTAATTGATTTTGATTCTAAAGAAAGGGAAATAGCAATTCCTCTTTTCAGATTAGATTGGAATACAAGAAACAAAATCAATTAAATAAAGCTAAAGAAAAAGAATATTAAATAAGTACACTTAGCCTAAAATGGAGCACAGACTTATCTCTCAGAAGGCCAGATTAATTAGCTTGCATTTCTTAAATTAATCTGAGATTCGTGCTCTATTTATAGCTGAGTATTCTGCGTCTTTGACTGGTCTTAGACCTCTACGATTGGTCGTATGACCAACAAAATTTTTTTAAAAAAATAGGCGCAATAAGATTTTCATTTGCACGACCGGTCGTGGGTACCCTACGACTAGTCGAAGGTCCCCTTCGACTGGTCGTAGGTTCCATACGATTAGTCGAAGATGGCCCAATCTCAACGCTATACTTTGAGTTGAAGATACACGACTGGTCGAAGAACCAGTCGACACTGTTCTCACGATTGGTCGAACAGTCTCCACGACTGGTCGAAGAATGACCAGAAAATTTTAAAAATCCTCAACAACTTAAGATTGGTCGTGGATTCTTGGACTGGTCGAACCAGTGTTAGGACTAGTCGAACAAGGTCCAGGACTAGTCTTAGAACAGATCAAAATCACTTATAAAAGATATATGGATTATGTATCCAAAGTGACCTACTCTAAAAGTCAACCTAAGGTCTATCATACCTCAATATTGAAGTAAGGACATTGAAACTTGAATACCAATGACCTTGAGTATAATGAAGTCTGAGTTCTTGAACTTGAGATATATAGCTTGAAAACCTTCTGAGAACTTAAACTTAAAAGCTTTTGAGATCATCAACTTGAATGGCTTCTGAGAACTTGAAAGCTTCTGAAATCTTGACCTTTGAAATCTTCAACTTGAAAAGTTATGCTTGTCTATTTGAAGCTAATCTTATGTTTTAAATGGATCTTTTGTTCATCACATAAATAAGCTTCAACGCAGTGTCTTTGTCACCGTAAATTTGACAATCACAAGGGGCTATAAACTATAGCACTTACAATTGGCCAGCTCAGCTTAGTTCGGTCAGCCGCTCGGGCCAATTTGAGACGAGTTCACCATTGTAACATTTTCACAAACACCTGAACTGCACCTTCAAAATCTCACTGTATTTGAGATAGCAGCAATAGTTTTATAGGTATTTTATCAAACACCTTCTAAGCAACATAAAAATTAAGCAAAAAAAATAAAATTAAAGGTGTTGGTTTCATATACATACCTTCTTTGCCACTAGCCACACTTCTGAGTCATTTCATCAAATACTTGGTGAGCAAAATTAATATCAAAGTAAAAAAAAAAGAAAAGAAAGAAAGTGTTGGCTTCATATACACACCTTCCTTGCCACCAACCACACTTATGATTCATTTCTTCAAACATTTGGTGAGCAATATCAATATCAAAGTAATCGAGTCACCGAACTTGTTCGATTCGAGTTGAGTCGAGCTGGGCCAGCTTGAACTCAGCTCGAACTCATTTTTGAGCTAAAAAAATTAGCTCGGCTTGGCTTGAATTCAACTTCAAATTGAGACGAATCGAGCTTTTTCAACTCAAGTCGAGCGAGCTAACCGAGCTTGCTCGGTTCGTGTACACCAAGCGTGTGACAATAGCCTTCCTACCTCTGTATCTTAGATAGACCGTTCATTCGAGTCATTTTCCCTCCGTTTTGCTCATGTACGTCAATCACCCTTTACCACCTTTGGTGGGCCCACATGGTTGTATGATGATCAGATCTAGATCATGCTTCTTAGGGCTGGATCTAGCCGTACAATATCATGCTAATGGGACATTTCTATCCCCCTTGGATATTTCGCATGTAATCCAAGGCATACAGGTGAGATGATCCCCAGCCGTCCAACTGGTGGCTATCAAATGGGCGGTTAAAAATGAAACGATCAGTTGGCCAAATTCAACAAGCGAAATGTAAATATGTAACGGTTAAGATCCTCTAATTAGTGCTAGTTCCTGTGGTCGGAAGCTATGTGGGGCCCACAGAGATGGCCATGACAGGACGCGGATTGCTTGCGAAGCTTGCTGCAAGAACTTCCAGCGACCGTAAAGCTACGTGGGAGCCCACTGTGATGTTCGTTATAAATCCATACGGTCCATTCACTTTGCAACATCTTGTTTGGGTGTTAGCCGAAAAATGACAAAGATCCAAAACCCAAATGGACCGCATGACAAGAAAAACCGAAAATTGAACTTCCACAGTTGAAACATTCATGGGCTACAGAATTTGTAGATCAAGTTGATATTTCTGTGTTTTCAGTTTACAGCAATGACCTTATTAGCGGTATGGATGGCATATAAACATCATGGCGGACCCACGGAGGTTTCAACGCTAAGCATTTCCCTGCCCACAGTTTCCTTTCGTGTGGCGTGTTTGAGATTTTTAATCTACCTAATTTTTCGGCCCATATCCTAAAATGATATGGTAAAAACGGATGTATGGAGTGGATTCCTCACAAACATCAAGGTGGGCCCCACCTAACTTCCTGTCACAAAAAGTTAGCCAGCAATCGGGTCCCATGACAAATCCACTCCGTCCATCAGTTTCTAAGATTCTAAGATGAGAGTATTACGTCCAAAAATCAGCTACCACCGCGAGTCGATCCGAGTCGTCGACTGCCTACTCCACTAAGGTGGCCACACTCGTAATTTATGCAAATATGCAGGGCCATTATAAACAATTAACCAACTCACGTCTATGGAAGTTAGGTGCAACCGCAGCACATTTAAGTACGACACGTGAGTCATAAGATGACGTCATCATCTCGCATGCCAAGAAGGGCCGACACTAAATTGCAGGTGTCACGTGGCTCCACACAGAGGTTGGTAAAAAGGGCAGGGGAGTTATTTAGTACTCCTGCTGTGACGGTTGATATGCAGGCACTTCAAAATGGTAGACTTCGCATATATTAACGAAAATTAAACCCATTAAATATTAGATCCTACAGTATTTAAATTACATTATGAAATTGATATTTTCTGAAGAGTTCTATCCACTGATTCGATGACACGTTTATTTAGAACCGTTCAATAAATGCCCATAAATCCAACACTTAGATAATCGAATAATAGTAATTTTCGGTTAATAATACATCTAAACCGATCCACGTAACAATGACAGTTTATTTTAATTTATTTTTTTGTAATATTAGCAATGTTTTTAGTAAATAATAATAATAATTGCCTGCGTATCATCAATCACTGTATGCCGGAGTATAAAGTATTCATCAAAGCAAAACATTCGTCGAATACACTTTACAAGTGCACTATCCTCTCTCACAGAAAAAGGGGTGCACGTGTGTGATATCACAGCCACTAATCAGGCGGTCCGTGATTCGTGGATTCCATTGGTAAAAAAGGAAGAAGAAGAAGAAGAAGAGTGATTCAGTTTACATATGGCCCCAAGCACTCAAAAGATCTAACGGTTGGGAAATTGACCAACACTCCATAATTTGAAATCCATTCATCTAACTCTTATGATTAGGTCGACCAACGTACAGAAATGAAAATCGCCAGATGAAAGGATCAGATTTCAAACACGGGTGCCTAGTTTCCACGTGTATAGGGTAAGTGTACTTCGCGTTTCTGATTGCGAGTTTCTATAGGGCGATGTTACTGACGAAGCTTTTACTTCAAAATGCGCACCTTTTTGCCGATTACGGATTCGGTGTGTCCAGGGTGACAGATTAGTGGATGAGTCGCTGACTGTGGGGCCTACTTAGATTTATGTTTTATATATCCACGTCGTTCATCCGTTTTTTCCGGATCATTTTAGGTCATGGATCAAAAACTAAGATCCAAATCTCAGGCGGAGCACACCAGAAGAAACAGTAGTAATTGACCGTTAATTTTTTTTTTGTGGGCCACAAAAGTTTTGATGAAGTTGATATTTGTGTTTTCCCTTCATCCAGGTCTCCGTGACCATATCAAAAGATTGTATGGCAAGTGAAAATTACTGTGGACTCTAGAAAGTTTTTAACGGTGGACACTCAATGATCATTGTTTCCTTTATTGTGGTCCACTTGAGATCTTGATGTGCTTCATTTTTTAGAAAATTTCTAAAATTATATGGAAAAACGGATGGACGGAGTAGATATACAACATATACATCGAAGTGAGCCCCAAGGGTAGGGACTCACCTACTAAGCCGTTACTCTGGACACCTAATTGGCATCCCGTTTTGCCCACCCTCTCACACGTGGCAATGTACCATGCCTGACCTAGATCAAAGCCACTCATCAACACAAGCCCTAGTGTGGATGCCTTGTCTCTAAAGACAGGCCAACATGATCATCATCTGTCCCACGTGTGTCCAAAGGAAATGGACGGTTATGACAAATTGAAACCAGTCCCAAACATCATACACGTGTGGCCCACTAGATAAGTATTACTTTGATTTTGGCGTGAAAAATCTACACGTTGAGTCTCCCCAGGTGATACTCTCGGATCATTCACACGTGTTCCAAGAATGCCACGTGGGAGGAGCGAGTGCCACGTGGACCACATAGTAGGGATTGAACTTCCACCGTTAAAAATTTCCTGTGAGCAGCTGAAGTTTTTGATCAATCTGACATTTGTGTTTTCCCTTTATCCATGTCTTTGTAAACTTGTGAACAGGTTGGTACCGCGCCCGTAGGAAGGTTTCAAGCCGCTGTTTCATGTGGTGCAGTCCACTTGAGTGCTGGATGTACCTAATTTTTAGACTCATACTTTAAAATTATCTAAAAAATTAAATGGACGGCGTGGATAAAACCCATTATGAGGGGCCCATAGAGGTCCTGCCTAGACAGCCGTACACAATCAAGATTACCACACAAGGATCAGTGGGAACAACGGTGTCTATGGTTGAAACTTTCCCAAGGCTCAAAGTAATATTTATTTGTTATCTAACCTATTTACAAGGATACGTATAAAGAAAAAACACAAATATAAGATTGATCTAAGACTCATGTGGGCTCGAAAAGCTTATAACTATATATGCTCAATTCTAATCATTTCCTATAGTGGGGTTTACTTGAGGTTTGCATATCTTTCAATTTGGGCTCATGCCATAAAATGATACGAAAAGATAGATTTAAGACTTGGATGAGACATGAGCTTTGCATATGTCCAATTTGATCTCATGCCCTAAAATGATATGAAAAAAATAGGTTGAAGACGCGGATGAGAAACATGCATCGCGATAGCCCCACAGAATTTACAAAGACTGTTCCCCGTTGACAATGGCTCACACAGAATTTCACGCATGCAATTTTTGAGTGCCTGCGTGTCAACATCATGCCATGTTATACTATCAAATAACTCTCTTTTGTGAATAAACTAACATGCTTTTACAAGATCTTAAAGTGCCATTAGTTTAGTAATTATCTGCCAGCTAAGATCCTTATTCATTTCAAATACTCTTTTTAATGTGGATTAGAAACAGGGTTATCGGACGGTCAGGTTGGACCCGCCAAAGTCAATCGTACATAATAGAAAGCCTACCTGTAAATTAATATCAGCTCATTTTAGGGCATAAGTCCAAAATTGAAATTTATCTAAAGCTCAAGTGAACCACATCAGAGGAAATAGTGGGGTAGTGGCTTTCACCGTTGAAACCTTCCTAGGGCCACACAGACATGGATGAAAGCAAACTTAATATTTGATCGATCCAAAACTGCTGTGATCCCAAGAAGTTTTCAACTGCAGGGGTTCAATTCTCACTATTTCCTAGCGTGGATAAGATGCATGCATCGAGGTGGGCCTATAGAGCTTACTTGTGACTGTGCGTATAAAAAAATAAATCTCTGATCCTCTGGCAGAGTTTGATAGATGGTACACTGGACTTAGAAAGTACCTCAGAATTTCGTACATGGCACACATGTGATTCAAATTCATAGTTTCACATTTTAATTAGTTTAACTTGAGTTAGCGAATTCCAGCTATGCAATTTTTGACTGCCTGCGTATCAACATCATGCGATGTCACAGTATCAAATAACTCTTCTTGGGAATAAAATAATGTGCTCTTGGTATCTTAAAGTGCGATTTGTTTAAAAATCATCTGTCAACTAAAATAAATATCCATTCCAAATATCTTTTATAACCTGGGTTAGAGATAGGCCTGTCAAAGGGCCGCGTTGTAACTAGCCAAGGTCTCTTTGGCCTCTGGGTCTAGTTTCATGCCTTAGTGGTAGACAATCTTTGTTTAGATAATTTTTGTTTCAACACCAAGATCATGGGATAAGGTGTATATGTATCATGAGCGTGTAAATTTATTTATTTATTTATTTATTTTTTAAAGTTCACACCAGTCTACAACGAACTAAAATGGTAGCTAATCTAATCTAGGCCAATCCATGCGTAAGTTGAACCTATTCACCATATTTAGATATGAAATAATCATTTAAAATAATGTTAATTACTATTAATATTCTTCCATGAAAATGTTATAGTTATTTGGAATTTCGATTTGAAGGGATGTGGGTCGCCTACTGGCTTGGGCTACTAGACGGTAAACCACGGTTCCTTCAGTGATGTATGTATTTTATCTATCATGTTTACCAATTTTTCCTAAATCATTTTAGGGTATGATTCCAAAAATGTGGTAGATCCAAATCTCGTATAGACCACATTAGAGCAAATAGTGGTGATTGAACGCCCGCCATTGAAAACTTTTTAAGGGCTACAAAGGTTTTCCATGAAGCTGATATTTGTGTTTTCCCTTCACCAAGTTTATATGATCTAATTAAAAGGTTAGATGACAAATAAACATTATAGTGGGTGATAGGAAGTTTTTAATGGAACCATTTAATCACCACTGCTTTCTTGTAATATCGTCCGCTTGATATTTGAATTTGCCTCATTTTTTAGCTCATGCACTAAAATGATATGAAAAATTGAAGGAAGAACATGGATAAAACACATACATTAGTGGCGTGGCTACTAGTAGCTTCAGTAGGCAATCTGCATCCAAATTGAAATGGTCATCTACTAAAATATTAATTAATATTAATAAATTGTTTAACTTAAATTAGACTTTAAATATTTTAAACGATACATTGAAAATAAGAAAAAAAGAAATAAAACTTTTAAAATATTACCTTAGAAACCATAAATGGGTATACTAGGTTGGACTAGGTTGAGTTAGCAGACCTTATATACACAGCCCACGCTCAGTCCTATTAAATAAATGGGCTTCACTTATAGGTAAAAAGGCCCGGCCCTTGGGCCATGTCTGCCAGCCCACCTAAAGCCAGAAGCAGGCTAAGCCCACTAACGTGCATGTGGGACCCTATTTTTGGTGACCCACATTGTCAAGAGACGCCCTAAAAACCTCCTAAATTGCAGGCCTTTAACCTTGGGTTTATCTCCCATCGTAATTAGAGCTGGGCACGGGACGACTCAACTCATCCGACTGGTTCAGACCTAACTTGACCTGAACTGAGTAGACTTTCGTGCAATCCAAACTCAAACCAAGTTGAGTTCGGGTCACCTAATAACTTGACTCAACTCGATCCAAAATCCAACTCGGTACTAACTCGACTCATTCAAAACCCGACTCATGCGTGTGTATAAACTCTAGATTTGACGTTCCATATATGAAATGCCTTATAACTGATGGAGAGTATGCAATTCCAGCGGGTGCACCTAGGTTTTGAGTTGTGATTTCAACCCATGGATACCCGCTGCACCCGACTTGGTATTTGTGATCGGGTCGGACTGAATGCAGATTAGTCTAGGCCAAACTCAGACTTGGATCGGGATTGGGTTTAAGCATGCTAGACTCGGTACCGAGCCAGATGGAGTTCGGGTCAGGCCTATTTCAAAACCGAATCGAGTCGGGTCAACCTTAACTCAGTCCAACTCGACTGGATGCCCAGCTTTAACTGCAATGATTGAGAATAAAATAAAGCAACTGCCTACATTCAACATAAAGACCAAATATCGGATGGCTAGGATTATCTCATATAGAGATGTTTGTCCATCCCACCGTCAAAGCGAGTTTCATAAAAGAGAAAAGTTTAATACTCTGGCGGAGTGTAATTGATGAAACACAAGCTCTGATCTGGAGCATCATACCTTCATCATTCCTCAAGCATATGTGCAAGGTTTGATGCATGGACCACATATAAGGATGGTTGATAATGACACCACAAAATACCCCATCTGGTAGGTTATCCTAACCATTCAATTGGCATCTAGTGAAATGTGGGCCACTGGTTGCAATCATTCATCTTTTCATGGAAGCTAAGGGCAGCAATGGCCCTATATATCCGGCCCAAACCAACAAGCCTGAACTGAATTTGGGTGGGGCTTGCACCTCATGTACATGGCCCATTCAATTTTTGAATTGGACTTTAAATCAATTGATTTTGATCAATCAGGCCTGTCTAACTTTAAATGTACATATATTGTATATTCTGCGAATATGCTATTCTGATTCTCAGTTGAGAACCGTCCATCTTGAATATAGACCCTTACCTTCCTTTCTTTAAAGTATCCATTTCCTTGTGCCTGTGTGGCCCACCTGATTAATAACATACAAGTGGGTAATAGAGACGTTGATAGACCGACCACACACTACTGTGTTGACATGGCAAAGTTCTGTGGGCCCCACCATGATTTATGTGTTATATCCACAACGTCCATCCATTTTGAGAGATCATTTTAGGAGGTGAGGCCAAAAATGAGGCGGATCCAAAGCTCATGTGGCCGACCATTTACTTTGTTTAACCAGAGTTGGAGAATTCCACGTATGCAATTTTAAGCGCCTGTGTGTGTATCAACATCATGAGCTGTCACAGTAGGACTAAAATGAACAAGCTTGAGCCTGACCCTCATGTAAGTAGCTGTCCTAACCAAAGCACGGCCCAAGCTTAGAATATTCATCTACGATAATATTAATTACTAATAATAATCATTTCAAAAATATTAATTGCTAATTGAAATTGGAATAGTAGTCACAAAAATATTAATTAGTACTTATTAATAAATTATCTAATTTAAATTAATAATTAAATATTTAAAAAATACATTGAAAAAAGAGAGATGGAACTTGTGAATATATCATAAAAAAGCTAGGCTAAGCTGGTCTCGGATTGGGTTGGTGCAGTTACATGTGCAGGACCCCATTTTTGGTGATCCACATTGTCAATCCAGTGGGGCCATCATGGATGAGGGATGCTGCGAAAACTCCCAACCGTCCACGTTCAACATAAGGAGCAAATATTAGATGGTTAGGATTATCTAGTATGGAGATTTTTATCCATCCCATAGTCACAACGGATTTCATAAAAGAGAAATATTAGATACTCAGGGGGAGTGTAATTAATGATACATGTTATGGGTAGAAATGGATTGAAGAAGACAGCTCAGACATATATGCACAATACGAGTAGGTCGGTCAACACCAATCATGATGAAGGAACTCCTCAACCATTAGAGAAGAGCATTCTGTTGTACTTCACTGAATGACCCCGAGCTCCCCCGTAGTCTCATCAATTTCTGAGCCACTGCTTGGAACATCTCCTGACAAAGGCTCCCGAAGTACGACCCTACATTATACGACAAAATGAAGAGGATGGTCATCCCTGATATCTCATCCATATCCTACTAAGGAAAGGAGCTTGGTCTCAGCCCTCTGACGTAACTTCTAAGGGTAGGTCGGCAAGTTGATAATCTGCTGAATGACAAAATAAACTCGGCCACAACTCATTAGAAAATCCAGGTCAGCGAAACCCCTCTTCAAAACAACCGCCCACATCGGACTCCTACTATGCATTTCTATTGGTTCCAACCTGGTCCCAATTATACCTACTTGAGATTCCAGTCGAGGATCTCGGAAAACTTCCGCAACAGAATATGCCAAGATCTCAGCCGAAGATCTCAAGAGATATTCGCGACATGCTCAGGATACGAATCCCTCTACAACACACCCCTACTAAACAGGAAAATTACCATTTACATCACCACCATTTCTCACCTATAAATAGGAGCATCCCCAATGGTGAAAGGTATGCACAAATCACACTCCAAAACCCTACGTTCAACTAAGCCTAGCTTATCTATCTAAGTTTGGCATCAAAGGGCCCCTTGCTGCAGCCAGGCTCTGTATCCCATCTTCCCTTGCAGGTATCAAATGGTCTAAGGAAAACATTTGGAAATTGCGTCAACAATACGGAAGCTCTGATCTTATCCGCTGCATCACGGCATGTACAGGGTTTGATACAACCAACAGACTTACATGCACCTGCAAAGATCACTTTGTTACGTCAATATCATGCATGCATGGCCCACATGGAGGATGAGTGATAATGATAAAACAAAATGCCCCCATCAGGTAGGTTATCCTAACCGTTCAATTGGCATCTATCTTCACTGGATGTGAGGCCCCATCAGATCTACACATTCAGTTATAAGAGAGGTGGGCCTGGTTTCACTTAAGTTAATACAGGAGTACTTGTATTGATTAATGGTGCAACTTGCAGGACCTAAGTAGATGGTAGACCTTTGAGTGATCCAAACCATTCATTTGGCTGGATCCATGATTTTGAGAAACCCCACCAATCAAACTAACAATCTGATCAATAGCCTATAAAACTGACCGCCATGATCATTCGTATAAAAATTTTCCCGACTGACAATCTGTGCCATCTGTTTGTTGGGACCCTTCAGGGATAAGTACTTATCATTAGGAGGATAACTTGATCTATGGCTTGAAAAAAGTATGGCAATAAAAAGGCTAAGGGTGGCAATGGGCCAAGTTGTTGAGATGTGGAGCCACATCTGGGGCCGTCCTCGACCGGTCATGGGCTATGCTCGACCGGTCGTGGGGGCCCGCTCAACCGGTCGTGGATCGGTTCGACTCAAAGTCCAGTGAGCATCATTTTTTGGGTCCCGAGTTGCTGGACCGATCGTGACCCATTCACGACCGGTCATGGGGTCCTCTCGACCGGTCGTGCAGTCTGCTCGACTGGTCATAGTTATGAAGATTCGTTTCCGAATCCAATGCAGACTGCGAATTTTGGTGTCGCCTTTCTCAAGGGTGCGAAAAGGAAGTTGCCTAAACTATATATAGGTGTTCCTAGGGTTTTTCTAGGTGGATTGAAAAGTATTGGAAAATATTCTAAGGTGTGGGCTAAGGGATTTCTATGTTCTTCCAAGGGAGAGGTTAGTATATTGCCTTGTAATCTTCGTTTTTCTTCATAGTGGAAGTTTGCATATGTGATTTTTTTTACCCTAGTTTGGAGTTTTTACGTATATCGTGTCTTGTGGTTTGTTTGGATTTCTTTGATCTGTTTCTAGTTTATATTTCTTCCTGTTTATCGTTTGTGGGTGAGGCTTGAGATTGGATCTCGACTCACTGCGTTGTTGGCGTGTTACACAACAACTGGTATCAAAGCTATTAGTTTAGTTCTATTGGGAGCAATGACAGAAGAAGGGAAAACTAGAATTGAGAAGTTTGATGGTTCAAACTTTACCTTCTGAAAGATACAGATGGAGGATTATCTGTATCAGAAGGACCTCTATATTCCTCTAGGAGGAAAAGAGAAGAAACCAAAAAAGATGACAGATGATGAATGATTTTTACTAGATAGGAAGGCTTTAGGAACGATCCAACTCTCTTTATCTAAGAGCGTCGCCTTCAATATATCTAAGGTGAAAACGACAAAAGAATTAATGGAATCCCTAACCACCATATATGAAAAACCCTCTGCGTCCAATAAGGTTCATCTTATGAAACAGCTATTCAACATAAAGATGTCAAATGGTGGGAGCATTGCTGAACATCTAAACGAGTTCAATACAGTCACGAGCCAGTTAGAATCCGTTGGCATCATTTTTGAAGATGAGGTCAGGGCGCTATTGATCTTATCTAGTCTGCCAGACAGTTGGGATGGTTTGGTGATTGCTGTGAGCAATTCTTCAGGGTCGATAAAGCTGAAATTTAATGATGTGGCCGGTCTAATTCTCAGCGAAGAATCTATAAGAAAGACATCAAGAGTTTCAGGGGATTCAAGGAATGCTCTAAACATTGAAGGAAGAGGAATATTGCTGAACAAAGGAGGCAATAAACACGGGCATTCTAAGTCGAGGAAGAAATCCAAGGGACCGAAAGACAAAGACGGGTGTTGACATTGCGGCAAGAAGGAGCACATGAAACGTGATTGCAGGGCCCTCAAGAAACAATAAGGAAGCTCTTAAGGAAGGAAGGATTCAGTGAATCTATCTGAAGAGAGTGACACAGAGGCGTTGATCTTGTCTCTTGATGCGAGGAATGAGTCTTGGGTCATAGACTCGGGTGCTTCGTTTCATGCCACTTTGTGAAAGAAAGTTCTGCGTGATTATGTGTCAGGTGACTTTAGAAGAATCTACCTGGGTGATGATGAGCCGTGCAGTATCATTGAAAAGGGAGACGTTCAGTCAATCAGAAAGACGGAACGGTTTTGAAATTGAAGGATGTCAGACATATACTGAGTTTGAGAAAGAATCTGATCTCAGTGGGACAGTTGGCCAATACCAGTTATATGATGACATTCCCCAGTGATTCTTAGAAGATTACAAAAGGTGTCTTCGTAATATTTCGAGGCAAGAAGGAAAGTACTCTGTACGTGACTTCAGGATCGTATAGTTCACTTGCAGTTGCATCAACTAGAGTGAATGAGCAGTTATGGCATTAGAAGTTAGGATATATGAGTGAGAAGGAGATGAAAGTGCTATTGTCAAAAGGGAAGCTATCACGGCTGAAGTCTATTGACTTAGAATTCTACAAGGATTGCGTGTATGACAAGCAGAAGAATGTAAGTTTCAAGAAGACGGGATGCGCTCCAAAGACTCATCTATTGGAGCTTGTACACATTGATGTGTGGGGACCGGCACAGGTATCATCTCTTGGTGTCTCACGTTATTTTGTTTCTTTTATTGATGATGCTAGTAGAAAACTGTGGGTTTATTTCTTAAAGCATAAATCAGATGTATTTGATGCGTTTAAGAAGTAAAAAGTTATGGTAGAAAACGAGACAGGTAAAACAGTAAAGTGTCTCAGATCTGATAATGGGGGAGAGTATTGTGACAAGAGGTTTGAGGAGTATTGTGCAGCAAGTGGAATCAAACATCAGAAAATGATTTAAGGGACACCACAACAGAATGGTGTGGCTGAGCACATTAACAGGACCACCCTTAAGCGCGCCAGGAGCATGAGGTTACATGCAGAGTTGTCCAAGACCTTTTGGGCAGATGCTGTAAATACTACCGTATATCTTATCAATAGAAGTCCCTCAGCACCATTAGATGGTGGGCTACTAGAAGAAACATGGACTGGGAAAGAAGTGAACCTTGCACATCTCAGAGTGTTCGGTTGCACTTCATATGTTCACATTGATGCAGAGCACAGAAATAAGCTGGATGCGAAGTCCAGGTGGTGCACGTTTATATACTACGGGCAGCATGATTTTGGCTACAGGTTTTGGGATGTAGAAAATAAAAAAATCATCAGAAGCAAGGATGTAATCTTCAATGAAAAAGTGATGCATAAAGATAGTGTGCAGGAAAATAAGGCCGAGGAAAAGGAATTCGTAGAGTTGGAAGAGTTATCGGACATGGGTGTTACAGCGCCCTAGGATGATCATGCACATGAGCATTATGAAGCAGAGGCATAGACACCGGTTGTGAGGAGGTCTACTCGAGAGAGGAGGCCCATAGTCCGTTACTCACCCTCCTTACATTATCTACTGCTAACAGATAATGGTGAACCAGAATGTTTTGAAGAGGCGTTACAGTCAAATATATGGGTTAAGTGGATGTAGGCCATGGATGAGGAGATGGACTCTCTTGAGTCTAATCGTACATGGGAGTTAGTCACTCTACCCAAGGGTAAGAAAGCTCTTCATAACAAGTGGATTTACAGACTGAAGGAGGAGCACGATTGTAAAAAATGGTACAAGGCCAGATTGGTTGTGAAAGGTTTTCAACAAAAGGCAGGTATCGATTTCACTGAAATATTTTCACCGGTAGTGAAAATGTCTACGATTCACATGATCTTAAGTATAGTAGCTATAAAGGACTTACATCTAGAGCAGCTAGATGTTAAGACAATCTTTCTTCATGGGGACCTTGAAGAAGAGATATATATGCATCAGCTGACAGGATACGTGACACCAGGAAAGGAGAATAAGGTGTGTAGACTGAAGAAAAGTCTATATGGCCTGAAGCAGGCCCCGAGGTAGTGGTACAAAAAGTTCGATAGTTTCATGTCGGGAAACGATTTTAGGAGATGTCATACAGACCACTGTTGTTACTTGAAGAAGTTTGATACGTCATACATCATCCTTCTTCTGTATGTTGATGATATGCTTGTGACCGGTTTAAGCATGAAGGACATCTCAGATCTCAAAAAACAGCTGTCTAGAGAATTTTTCGTGAAGGATTTAGGAGCTACAAAATAAATCCTAGGCATGAGGATAAAGCGTGATAGGAAAAATAAGAAATTAGTTTTGTCACAGGCAGAGTACATAGCCAAGGTACTTAATCGATTCAATATGGGAGGTGTTAAGCCGGTTAGCACTCCATTAACTAACCACTTTAAGCTTTCTAAGGAGCAAGGAGCAAAGACGTAGAAGGAATGAGATTACATGGCTAAAGTCGCATACGCGTCAGTTATTGAGAGTCTCATATATGCTATGGTGAGCACGAGGCCAGTCATTGCTCAAGTAGTGAGAGTTGTTAGCAGGTTCATGTACAATTCCAGGAAGAAACATTGGGAAGCTGTGAAGTGGATCCTTAAATACCTGGTAGGTACTAAGGATGTTGGGCTGTGTTATCGTGAATCGAAAATCAAGCTACAAGGCTACGTGGATTCAGATTTGGCAGGAGATATTGACAGCAGAAGAAGCACTACAGGTTATGTCTTTACTCTGGGCAGTGCTGCAGTCAGTTGGGTCTCTCAGTTACAGAAGATAGTATCTATCAGTACGACAGAAGTAAAATATGTTGGGACTACAGAAGCATGCAAGGAGATGGTATGGATGCAAGGTTTTATGAAAGAGTTAGGTAAGAAGCAAGTACATTATAAGTTGTACAGTGACAGTCAGAGTGCAATACACTTGGCTAAGAATTCAGCCTTTCATTCAAGGACTAAACATATTGTCATCAGATATCACTTCATACGTTCGTTACTGGAAGATGGATCGATTGCTCTGTAGAATATTCATACAAGTAAGAATATTGCGGATATGCTAACCAAGACGGTCTCACGAAGCTGAAGCTCTGTTCAGCTTTGATTGGTCTTCAGGCTTGAAGACAGGGAGGTGGTGCACTCCAGATGAAGAAGACAAAGGTTTATGGCGATGTGTCTCCAAGTGGGAGATTGTTGAGATGTGGAGCCACATCTAGGGCCGTCCTCAACCAGTTGTGGGTTATGCTCGACCGGTCATGGACTGGCTCGACTTAAAGTCCAACGAGCATCATTTTTTGGGTCCCGGCCGTGGGGTCTGCTCGACCGGTCGTGCAGTCTGCTCGACCGGTCGTAGTTACGCAGATTCGTTTCTAAATTCGATGCGGACTGTGAATTTTGGTGTCACCTTTCGCAAGGGTGCGAAAGGAAAGTTGCCTAAACTATATATAGGTGTTCCTAGGATTTTTCTAGGTGTATTGGAAAGTATTACGAAATATTCTAAGGTGTGAGTTGAGGGATTTCTATGTTCTTCCAAGAGAGAGGCTTCATTTTTCTTCATTGTGAGGCCCGTATCTTAGACTGTACTGTTCTGGAGGATTCCGCGATTCTCCCGGTCGAATTTCGGTGACTCACGATTTGTAATCGGCAGTTACATGCGATCCTGAGATGTATCCCATTTTTCAGAGTCGGCTCGACCCGTCGATGCGGTTCCGATGCCGCGTCTCGCGCACCGAGGCAATATCCGGGCCAGGAGATGTGGACCCGCGTTCAGTTCGAGAAAAACGCCGTGCATTGCAATTCTTAGAGAATCTCTATGAAACGTCACATCAATCAATCAAATCAAGTCAAGTACAATCAACCATCCCCAAGTACAACCACCCCTCTCCAAAGTCAAATTTCCCTTACAACAAGTACACCCATCACCTTTCACCCATCTCTCTCCCATCACTTCTCTCCCATCACCTCTCTCTCTCTCTCTCTCTCTCTCTCTCTCTCTCATTCTCCAAGCAAGAATCGTCCAAGCCTCCACATGAGAAGCCATGTGTGGCCCACTTCCCACCTCCTATCTCCACCATCTTGAGAACATCTTGACCGTTGAAATCGTCCCCTTGGAGCTCTAGATCATGCTGGCGGAACAAGGACGAAGAGATCTTGAGGTGGGTACTTCTCTCTCTTTCTCTCTCTTTTTTTTCATTTTTATGTGATGTGTGGCCCTCTTGAATGGATCCCACCTTGATGTATGTCTTATCCAACCATCCAAGTCATGTGGACCCTACCTTGTGGTCGTGGAAAAACACAAGTATCAGATTGATTCAAATCAGGTGGGCCACGTTCATGTGGGACCCACCTTGATAAAATGTGGGCCACGCCCATGTGGGACCCACCTTGATTAACAAAGGTAGGTAGTCCGTCTAGCGCTTCACGGAAGAATGGACAGTGGGTGAATTGGCAGCAACCAAAAAGATTTTTTTTATATATATACTTTAACTTGGTTTTGGGTGGGCCACTTATACGGGCCCCACCTTAATGCATGTTGTTAATCCAAGCCATCCATTCCGTTCCTCAGATCATTTTGGGCGTTGAGCCGAAAAATGATGCTGATTCGAATTTCTGGTGGGCCATAACATAACAAACAGTGTTCTCGACTGTTGAAAACCCACTCTAATGGTTTTATGCACCGAAATACATTGAATATTGGGCTTGATGGGTCTGTCTTGAGCTGCTGAAACTAATGGCTGAGTTGTATTCGCCTGACGCGGGGCCCATCTGTGAAAAACCACAGAAATACCCTAATTTCAAATTATTATTTTTTTTTAAAAAAAGAAGGCAGCAGCGACGCACGCAGCAGTGTGTGCTGCAGGCAGGCCCATCGCGGAGTATGTGTTATGTCCTCACCGTCCACTGTTTGGACAGTGGGACCCACTGTGATGTACGTGTTCTATCCATGCAATCCAGCTGTTGGTCAGGTGGGCCACATTGCAAAAGCAGTGAGGATTAAACGTCAGCCATTGAAACCTGTTTGGGACAGAAGTTTTAGATTAATATGAAATTTACAAGTACACTATCCTCTCTCGCGGAAAAATGGGTGCACATGTGTGATATGGCAGCCTTTAATCAGGCGGTCCATGATGCGTGGATTCCATTGGTTAAAAAATAAAATTGATTCAATTTACGTACGGGGCCCAAGCACTCAAAAGATCTAACGGTTGGAAAATTGACCAACACTCCATATTTTGAAATCCATTCATCTAACTCTTATGGTCAAGTCGATCAACGTACAAAAATGGAAATCGCCTGATGAAAGGATCAGATTTCAAACACGGGTGCCTATTTCCACGTGTGTAAGGTAAGCGCACTTTCGCGTTTCTCATTGCGAGTTTCTATGGCGATGTTACTGACGAAGCTTTTTGTACGCTTCAAAATTCACATTGTCAAGAGATGCCCTAAAATCCTCCTAAATTGCAGGCCCTTATCCTTCTGTATATCTCCCATCGTAATTATAGCTGGGAACGGGATGACTCAACTCGTCCGACATCAGACCTAACGCGACCTGAAACAAGTAGACTTTCGTGCAATCCAAACTCAAATCAAGTCGAGTTCAAGTCACCCAATAACTTAACTAGATTTGACCTAAAATCCAACTCGGTACTGACTCGACGTGATCCTGACTCGTGTGTGTATATAAACTCTAGATTTTACGTTCCATATCTGAGATGCTATATAACTGATGGAGAGGCTGCAATTCCAGCAGGTGCACCTAGGTTTTGAGCTGTGATTTCAGCCTGTGGATACCCGCTGCACCCGACTCAGTATACGTGATTGGGTTGGACTCTGTGCGGATTAGTCTATGCCAACTCAAACTCGGATTGGGATCGGGATCGGGTTTAAGCATGCTAGACTCAGTACCAAGTCAGGTGGAGTTCAGGTCAGGTCTATTTTAAAATTAGATCGAGTTGGATCTACCCTAACTCGGTCTGACTCAACTCAATGTCCAGTTTTAACTGCAATGATTGAGAATAAAATAAAGCAACTGTCTACATTCAACACAAGGACCAAATATTGGATGGCTAGGATTATCTCATATGGAGATGTTTGTCCAGGATTATCTCATACGGAGATGTTTGTCCATCCCATCGTCAAAGCAAGTTTCGTAAAAGAGAAAAGTTTAATACTCTGGCGGAGTGTAATTGGTGATACACAAGCTCTGATCCGGAGCATCATACCTTCATTATTCCTCAAGCATGTGTACAAGGTTTGACACACATAGTTAACTTAAATGCATGAACCACATATAAGGATGGTTGATAATGACACCACAAAATACCCAATCTAGTAGGTTATCCTAACCATTCAATTGGCGTCTAGTGAAATGTGGGCCACTGGTTGCAATCATCCATCTTTTCATGGAAGCTAAGGGCGGCAATGGGCCTTGTATATCCGGCCCAAACCAAGGAGCCTGAACTGAATTTGGGTGGGCCTTGTACCTCATGTGCATGGCCCATTCAATTTTTGAATTGGACTTTAAATCAATTGATTTTGATTAATCAGGCCTGTCTAACTTTAAATGTACATATATTGTATATTCTGTGAATATGCTAATCTGATTCGCAGTTGGGAACAGTCCATCTTGAATGTAGACCCTTACCTTCCTTTCTTTAAAATATCTATTTCCTTGTGCATGTGTGGCCCACCTGATTAATAACATACAAGTGGGTAACAGAGACGTGGATAGACCGACCTCTATAGTGTGTTGACATGGCAATGTTCTGTGGACCCCACATGATTTATGTGTTATATCCACACCGCCCATCCATTTTGAGAGATCATTTTAGTGCGTGAGCCCAAAAATGAGGCAGATCCAAAGCTCATGTGGCCCACCAATTTGAGAGACCATTTTAGAGGGTTCCACGATTTAGTTTGTTTAACCAGAGCTAGAGAATTCCACGTATGCAACTTTAAGTGCCAGTGTATCAACATCATGAGCTGTCACGGTAGGACTAAAATGAACAAGCTTGAGCCTGACCCTCATGTTAGTAACTGTCCTAACCAAAGCCCGGCCCAAGCTTGGAATCGATAATGTTAATTACTAATAATAATCATTTCAAAAATATCAATTACTAATTGAAATTGGAATGGTAGTCACGAAAATATCAATTAGTACTTATTAATAAGTTGTCTAATTTAAATTAATAATCAAATATTAAAAAAATACATTGAAAAAAGAGAGATGGAACTTGTGAATATATCCTTAGAAATCATAAAGAAGCTAGGCTAAGCTGGTCTCGGATTGGGTTGGTGCAGTTACATGTGCAGGACCCCATTTTTGGTGATCCACATTGTCAATCCAGTGGGCTATCATGGATGAGGGATGCTGCAAAAACTACCAACCATCCACGTTCAACTTAAGGAGCAAATATTAGATGGTTAGGATTATCTAGTATAGAGATTTTTATCTATCCCATAGTCACAACGGATTTCATAAAAGAGAAATGTTTGATACTCGGGGGAGTGTAATTAATGATACATGTTATGGGTAAAAATGGATTGGCCTGAGAAGAAGCCAGTTTAGACATATATGTACAATATGAGTAGGTCGGTCAATACCAATCATGACCAAGGAACTCCTCAACCATCAGAGAAGAGCATTCTATTGTATTTCACTGAACGACCTCAACCACCCCCCCCCGCGGTCCCATCAATTTCTGAGCCATTGCTTGGAACATCTCCCGGCAAAGGCTCCCGAAGTACGACCCCACATCATACGACAAAATGAAGAGGATAGTCATCCCTGATATTTCATCCATATCCTACTAAGGAAAGGAGTTTGGTCTCGGCCCTCTGACATGGCTTCTAAGGGCAAGTAGGCAAGTTGGTAATCTGCTTAGTGACAAAATAAACTCGGCCACAACTCATTAGAAAATTCAAGTCCGCAAAACCCCTCTTCGAAACAACTGTTCACATCGGACTTCTACCATGCGTTTCTACCGGTTCCAATTATACCTACCTGGGATTCCAGTCGAGGATCTCGAAAAACTACCGCAACAGAATATGCCGAGATCTTAGCTGAAGATCTCGAGAGATACTCGCGACATGCTCAGGATACTATAATACACCCCTACTAAACAGTAAAATTACTTTTTACGTCACCACTATTCCTCACTTATAAATAGGAGCATCCCCAATGGTAAAAGATATGCACAAATCACACTCCAAAACCCTATGTTCGACTAAGCCTAGCCTATCTGTCTAAGTTTGGCATCAAAGGGCCCCTTGCTGCAGTCTTACAGGTATCAAGTGGTCTAAGGAAAACATTCGGAAACTGCATCAACAATACGGAAGCTCTGATCTTATCCGCTGCCTCATGGCATGTACAGGGTTTGATACAACCAACAGACTTGCACCTGCAAAGGCCACTTTTCTACGTTAATATCATGCATAGCCCACATGGAGGATGAGTGATAATGATAAAACGAAATGCCCCAATCAGGTAGGTTATCCTAACCGTTCAATTGGCATCTATCTTAACTAGATGTGAGGCCCCATCAGATCGACATATTCAGTTATAAGAGAGGTTGGCCCGATTTCACTTAAGTTAATACAGGAGTACTTGTATTGATTAATGGTGCAACTTGCAGGACCTGAGCAGATGGTAGACCTTTGAGTGATCCAAACCATTCATTTGGCTGGATCCATGATTTTGAGAAACCCCACCAATCAAACAATCTGTGCCATCTGTTTGTTGGGACCCTTCGCGGATTAGTACATATCGTTCGGAAGGATAGCTTGATCTACTGCTTGGAAAATGTATGGTAATAGAAAGGTTAAGGGTTGGGCTTGAGTCTTACATTCATGGCCCAATTAAATTTTGAATTGGGCTTTGGATAAAGTGACTTAATATAACTTCACCATATTCAAACCCAACCTTATATATAATACATGCAAAAATGAGTTATGACTAACAGATACCATACAAATAGTAAATTATAGCCAGCATCACAGTAAGATTCATGAGTGGAATCATATAAACTCTTTAACATTTGGTCATGTGTGCAACGACTATGAAATTCAGTGCACCCTATAAATCATAACTAATAATTATAAATTTAATTTTATTTAGCTGGTTGGTAAACACTCTTGGTTAAGAGAGATATCAAGGAATTGACTCTTGCTACCATGACTCTTAGTTGCGGGTGAGGTTAGAGGATCAATTTTTGTGGTAATGATAATAATTTTTTTGCCAAATTCCATAGAAAACCCCAGGGAGAACAAGAGGGTTCCGGGAGCTTGAATCTGGCTAGTCTCTTATCCTTTTTTATTATTTACCTTTTGATATTACTGTTTTTTAGCTAGTCCAGGTGCTACCAAAAAAGAGCAAAGGCTACAGACTATGTTATTTTCTACCGAGGATATAAGTCGTAGCTATATTACTACGAGTTTAATCCGTAGCTAAAAGTTACTACACCACTTATCTCATGTATGTGAGGGGCTTTGTGGGGCCCAAAATAATATATGTGTCCTATCTAATCCGTCCATATGTTTTGAAATATCATTTTAGGTGTGAAACCAAAAAATCAGGTAGATTGAAGGCTCAAGTAAACCACATGGTAAGAAACAATGGAGATTAAAAGACATGTGATTTATATGGTGTGGTCCAGTTGGGAATTGAATATATCTTATTTTTGGTATCATATACTAAAATGAATTATAAAAATGAATGGACGGCATGGATATACCACATACATCATGATGGCCCCACGGAGCCCCAAATAGGACCGTCCTGCTGGGAACCGAATCCACGCCCAAAAAGGGCGCGCGCTCAAAATAGAACCGCGCCCAAAAAACGCCTTTTCCTCTCCTCTCTCTCTCTCTCTCTCTCTCTCTCTCCCTCCACTCCCTACCTCTCTCTCTCGCTCTCTCTCGATCTTCGTCCCGATCTCCTTTCCCTCTCTCTCACACCTGCTCCATCTCTCTCATTCGCCTCCCCCTCTCTCTTCGATGCATCTCCGCCATCTCTTCTATCTCCCTCACGTCATCTTCTTGCTTGGACCTCCATTGCAGCAGCCGTGAAGCTCCTACCTGAAGAAAACACACACCATTCGAAAGTCCCTTTTCATATTTTTGTTGCATTTTTTAAAATCGAAGGAATCAGAGGCTCCTCCCCATAGGTTTTGATCTCTTCCTCTATCTTTATCTCTTATTATCTCTTTCAGATTTCATGCACGCTAACTGTTTGATGAAATGGCTCAACAAGCAAGGTTTTGGTGGTAGAACTTTGTTTTTATTTATTTATTTATTTATAAACAAAGACTCCGAAAATGTATATATTATATAAAAAGTATATACACAGCTACTAAGTCCTATCACAATGGCCGGACTGTGAAACAAAAGAGTATTTCATGGATTTAGTATGATGGGTTATGAGTCATGTCTCCCTATCATAAACATAACAACTACAACAACAACATGGTTAGTGTAAGACGTGATATTTTTTGGTGAGATTAAGTAGACAGAAGAGCCAATGGCAGTGATCTTGCAACCCTTTTCCCTGCTAGACCAACCGCAATAAAAACAAGCACTACCGGGAGATGTTAGGACCGAGTGGAATGCAATTTTGAGTATAAATAGCAGTTTACCCATTGTAGCAAAAGAACCTTCATTTCTAAAGTTTTACAATTTTGTCATGGCTCGCAGAAGCCACCAACCCCGTCATGTTTGACACAGCCAAGGCAACAATCAGCCCCTCATGCGCAGACAGCATCATGGTCTTGTTCTCAGCCATGTTCCAGAGTTATAGATACTGGTAACAACCAATGACCAGCAATGAATGATAAGTTGGGTGGAAAACGCAAGAGTGAAAAAATGGTAAGCCCACCAGTCTAAGTCCAATCTAAGTAGTAAGTACTTCTAGTGCTCCAATACCAATTCACAAATTTCTGAGAAATGGGTAGAGATCCCAAAACATCCTATGAACAGATGTCAATCAGCTTGTTACTCTGGAGAAGAGAGAGCAGATACAAATGGAAGATGGGCTTCACGTATTAAAACTGTGGTAAAAAAAGCACGTCGAACAAGTTAAATTAAGGACCCTTTTTTTCAAAGCACCCTCATTCCCTTCACTTAGATGATATCAAAGGGGACAAAAACATTATATCTCAGCTAAGGCCAACAAATGAATTTGTACGGTATGGATAGACAACAATATGGTTTTGCCTTCAACAATTTGCCAAAAATGCAGGACTTCTCCTTTTTTCCCACATTATAACTTAAAGAGAACCCTGCATTCAAAGCTTGATTTATCCTTTTGTAAGCATTACCAAATTTCTCCTTTTTCCCACATTACAACTTAAAGCATTACCACTTTCACAAACAGATCATCACGATGTCAGTTCTATAGTATAAGGTACAAGTATGAGCAATAAAAGGACTCACAGTACTACAAGAACTTAGAATAACCATCCCACCCTGGGAAGCCATTGCAATAAGATCAACCATACCCTGACTGAATCTTCAGTAACAGATGCTACATAATCGCCTGTGGGATCCCAACACAGAATGGACAGGCTTTGTGTGTCCCTGTAATGAATGCCGACAAGCTTCGGTCTCAACATCCAGTATTGATACAACATTTTCAGCACCAGCCGCGAGGTACCTACCAAGACGGGGCTGGAATTTCATCTAGGTTGTCCCACCCTTGAAGACTCTAGCACAGCTACCATTATTTATACTCCAGTACCATATTTCACTATCCCCATCACAAGAGCAGATGAGATCCTCTTTACTTGAACTTGCTCGGATTTTGTGATTACTGTTGATGCTATTGTGATTTTGTTCAATTGATTATGTGGTGATATTCTTCAGGCCTCAATGCGGGAAAATTACTGTGTAGCTAAATTTTCATATCAAATCCAAGGATTGTCAGTATTTTCTTTACTTTTAGTTAAAGGCCATTTCTAAGTCAATATCTCCAAGGCTATGTTCTACTAATTTTAGTTTTGCAGATTTTTTTGGGTATTTAAAGCAGGAAACAATTACAAAATCTGTCACTCAGATTGTGCAAGAACAACATGGAAAGTGAGTGTCCTTTTTTCATTTTTTGTTGCTATTCTCAGCAGCTGTCATTGCATGTTCTTCTATTTCATTCTGATTATTTTGTGAAAGAAGTTGCCTACATTGAATGGAAAATATAATCCTCAGTGACTTTGTATCTCTTGTTTGGAACTCCCTTTTGCTACTTAAAAGTAAACAGATTCATCCATGGCTGTCAATGTACAATCTTCTATGCTGGTTTTTTTACCTATTTGTTCCCTTTAATGTTGACAAACACTTTACTTTGGGTCAGGTTTGGGCACGAATTCTTGGTTCATTTAGTAAATGGGATCATAATACACCACACTCAGCCGATGTCCATGGTGGCTCACCATGACAGAACTCACTCTAGCTTATGTCCAGGTAGGCCTTCCACCTTGTGGTGGCTCTCACTTTTCCAAAGCATTAATTATTATTAGTAGGGTGATTTAAGTGATCTCTTGTTTTGATAGTTGGCCTTGGGTGCTTGGCCTGAGTTCTTTTTTTTTTTTTTTTTTGTTTGGTTTTCGTTGCTGAATTTGATTCGTGGTGAATGGACTTGTAAACTAGAGAAACATGGATAGTATATTCTGGTAGACTGGTTGTGAGTTGCAGAAAATAGGTTTGCAGAGGCGAACTTTTCATCCCAGATATTGATAAGTACTTGCTATTACCAATTTGGAGTAATACCTGTTATATTGAATGCTTACACAGATGCATTGAGGTTGGAAAGTTTCAAGCTTGTGCAACCCAGCTCCCTTGCAAGCCAACACAGGCCTGGATGGAAAACGTGCGACATCCAAGCTGTCCATCAGGTGGGTCCCCACTTCTCGATGCCATATCCCAAAAATCAGGCGAGTCCACTCCATGGAAGGATCACCAAAAGGGCCCCAGACCCTAGGAATTCTATGCAGCAAGACCTCATGTGTGTGTTCACTTGGCATATGTCAACTTTCTGCCTTGAAAGTAGAAACTGCAGAATATAATCGGTAGAAAGCAATCAATATAAGTAAACTATCTAGTTGATGCCTGTCTTTACTGGAGATGCTTTTATTGAGTATTAGCTATGTTGTTCTTTTTCCATTCAAATGATATCTAGGCCTTAATGCGATGTTGCTTCTCGAACTGTTTGTGGAAGGATAGTCGGCTTAACAACAACAGTTTGACGGGTAACATACCCATGTCTTTGACAAATGTCACCGCACTGCAAGTTCTGTGAGTATCTGTCTGTTCCATGTGGAAATTTGGGTTCTCTTCCGTTTTTTATTTTGAATATGCCTTTGCTAGTTTCCTCTCTATGAACTAGTATGAATGGGGAATGCAGGGATCTATCCAACAACAAGCTAACAGGGGGAGTTCCAGATAATGGCACATTTTCACTATTCACTCCCATCAGGTATCTTGCTGCTTTATTCTATGAGCCTAAGCTTTGCAAACACCTATAGGATTGCTGCTAACTGCAACTTTTATAAAAGAATAGATTGGAATCGAAGATGATGAGATCATGTTGTTGTTTTGAAGTTTTGAAAGTTCTGAAATCTGAGGAAATCATTGTTGGTGTGCATGGAGTGAAGATAAAAAATCCGCTTTTTACAAAATGTTGTGGTTGATTTGAGGTCTGATTTGTCAGTTCTGAGATATAATACTTGGACTTAAGGTCTTCTTGCTTTTGCAGTCTGATGGGTTTCCTATGCTTCTTTTCTTCCCAACAGGAAATAAGAACTTTGATCCGGTGAGTAGAAGTTCCTTTACATGTGTTATTAAATGCCACACCTTCTCACCGACTGTGTCAAAATGTTTCTGCTCTTTACATGTTCTGAGTGCACTTTGAATTGCAGCTTTAATAATGCCTTCACTTCTCTTATTGCTTCTGGCGAGCATGTTCTTATCGCTGCTGTTGTTGTCGCTGTTGCTTTCATTGCGTTGTCATTGGCAAGTAGGCATTATTAACTTGATCTTTATGGTTTTTCCAGATTACTGTTGATACAGATCGAACAGTGGTGGCATTCTACAAATTCATCTAGAAGCATACATCGATCCCTTTCGAGCTCCAGAGACTAGTCTCAGCTGTAAAGACAGAGGACCAGAGCCAGAAGAGCAGTAGCAATGACGACATGAAGGATGAGTTGTGAGGGGTTTTTTCCCTAAGGTAATGTAAGATGTATCTGTCTTTTATTTATCAAATAGGAAGAGCTGTTTTTTGCATATAGACGAGAATCAAGGGAATGAAAATAGAGAGGGGCCTGAAAGCAGAGGTGGTGGTGTTTACAATTTCATCCCCACTTAGTTACACTAGTATATTTGTTGCGCAGCACGCCAACAATGCAGTGAACTGAGATCCAATCTCCGGTCTCACCCACAAACGATAAACAAGGAGAAATATAAGCTAGAATAGAATCAAAGCAATCCAAACAAACCACAAGACGAGATATATGTGGAAAAACCTCAACAAGGGTAAAAAACCACGGATGCAAACTTCCATAATGAAGAAAACAAAGATTACAAGGCAATATACTAACCTCTTCCTTGGAAGCACAGAGAAAACCCTTTGCCCACACTTTAGAATAACTCCCATAATACCTACAAAAGCCCTAGGAACCCCTATTTATAGTTTAGGCAACTCCCCTTTCGCACCTCTGCGAAAATCGACTCCAAAATCCGCAGTCCGCATCAAATCCAGAAACGAATCTTCGTAACCTCGACTAGTCGAGCAGACTGCACGACCGGTCGAGCGGACCTCTCAACCGGTCGAGCGGACCCCTCAACCGGTCGAGCATGGGCCACGACTGGTCGAGTACCTTGGAACCCAAAAATTGATGCTCGCTGAACTTTGAATCGAGTCAGTCCACGACTGATCGTGTGAGCCCCTTGACCGGTCAAGCATGGGCCACGACCGGTTGAGCACGAGTCAGATGTGGCTCCACAATCTCACCAATCTCTCACTTGGAGACACATTGCCATAAACCTTCGTCTTCTACATCCGAAGTGCACCACCTCTCCGTTTTCAAGCCTGATGACCAATCAAAGCTGAACAGATCTTCAGCTTCTCCCATGTGACCGCCTTGGTCAGTATATCTGAAGGATTCTCACTTGTATAAATATTCTCCAGAATAATCGATCCATCTTCCAGTAACGAACGTATGAAGTGATATCTGATGGCAATATGCTTGGTCCTTGAATGAAAGGTTGAATTCTTAGTCAAGTGTATTGCACTTTGACTATCACTGTACAGCTTGCAATCTGCTTGCTTCTTACCCAACTCTTTCATAAAACCTTGCATCCACACCATCTTCTTGCACACTTCTATAGCCGAAACATATTCTGCTTCCATCATACTGATAGATACTATCTTTTGTAACTGAGAGACCCAACTAACTCTAGCACTACCCAGAGTAAAGACATAGCCTGTAGTGCTTCTTCTGCTGTCGATGTCTCCTGCAAATCTGAATTCACGTAGCCTTGTAGCTTGATTTTTGATCCACCATAGCACAACCCTACATCCTTAGTACCTACTAGGTATCTGAGGATCCACTTCACAACTTCCTAATGTTCTTTCTCGGGGTTATTTATGAACCTACTAATAACTCTCACTACTTGAGCAATGTCTGAGACTCCCAAAAGCTGTGATGCGTATGGGACTTTAACTATATAGTCCCGTTCCTCCTGCATCTTTGCACCTTGCTCCTTAAATATCTTGAAGTGGTTGGCTAATGGAGTGCTAACTGGCTTAGTACCTCTATATTTAATCGATCAAGTACCTTGGCTATGTACTCTTTCTATGACAAAACCAGTTTCTTATTTTGCCTTATCACGCTTTATCCTCATGCTTAGGATTTGTTTTGCAGCTCCTAAATCCTTCATGAAAAATTCTCTAGACAGTTGTCTTTTGAGATTTGAGATGTCTTTCATGCTTGAACCGGCCACAAGCATATCATCAACGTACAGAAGAAGGATGATGTACGACGTATCAAACTTCTTCAAATAACAACAGTGGTCTACATGACATCTCCTAAAACTGTTTCTGGACATGAAACTTTAGAACTTCTTGTATCACTGCCTCGGGGCTTGCTTCAAGCCATATAGACTCTTCTTCAATTTGCACACCTTATTCTCCTTTCCTGGTACTATGTATCCTGTCGGCTAATGCATATACATCTCTTCTTCAAGGCCCTCATGAAGAAAGGCTATCTTAACATCTAGCTACTCTAGATGTAAGTCCTCAGTAGCCACTATACTCAAGACCATGCGAATCGTAGACATTTTTACTACCGGTGAAAGTATTTCAGTGAAATCGATACCTACTTTTTGTTGAAACCCTTTTACAACCAATTTATCCTTGTACCATTTTGAACCATCGTGCTCCTCTTTTAGTCTGTAAACCCACTTGTTATGAAGAGCTTTCTTATCCTTGGGTAGCGTGTTAGCTCCCATATACAATTAGAATCAAGAGAGTCCATCTCATCATCCATGACCTACTTCCACTTAACCCGTGTATCCGACTGTAACGCCTCTTAAAAACACTCTGGTTCACCATTATTTGTCAGCAGTAGATAATATAAGGAGGGTGAGTATCAGACCGTGGGTCTCCTCGCCTAAGTAGACCTCATCACAACCGGTGTCTGTGGCTCTGCCTCATAATGCTCCTGTGTATGATCATCCTGTGGCGCTGTAACACCCGTGTCCGGTAACTCTTCTAACTCTATAAATTTCTTTTCTTTGGCCTTATTTTCCTGCACACTGTCCTTATGCATTACTTTTTTATTGAAGACTACTTCATTTATTCTGATGATTTTTCTGTTTTTTGCATCCCAAAACCTGTAGCCAAAATTATGCTGCCCGTAGCCTATAAACGTGCACCTCATGGACTTTGTATCCAGCTTGTTTCTGTTTTTTGCATCAATGTGAACATATGAAGTGCAACCGAATACTTTGAGATGTGCAAGGTTCACTTCTTTCCCAGTCCACGTTTCTTCTGGTAGCCCACCATTCAATAGTGCTGAGGGACTTCTATTGATGAGATATGCGGCAGTATTTACAGCATTCGCCAAAAAGTCTTGGACAACCCTGTATGTAACCTCATGTTCCTGACGCGCTCAAGGATGGTCCTGTTAATGCGCTCAACCACACCATTCTGCTGCGGTATCTCTGAAATCGTTTTCTAATGTTTGATTCCATTTGCTGCACAATACTCTTTAAACCTCTTATCATAGTATTCTCCCCCATTATCAGATCTGAGACATTTTATTGTTTTACCTGTCTCGTTTTCTACCATAACTTTTCACTTCTTAAATACAACAAATACATCAGATTTGTTCTTTAAGAAATAAACCCACAGTTTTCTACTAGCATCATCAATAAAAGAAATAAAATAACGTGAACCGCCAAGAGATTATACCTATGCCCGTCCCCACACGTCAGTTGTGCAAGCTCCAACAGATGTGTCTTTGGAGCGCGTCCTGTCTTCTTGAAACTTACCCTCTTCTGCTTGCCATACACGCAGTCCTCGTAGAATTCCAAGTCAATAAACTTCAGCCCTGGTAGCTTCCCTTTTGACAATAACACTTTCATCCCTTTCTTACTCATATGTCCCAACTTCTGATACCATAACTACCCATTCACTTCAGTTGATGCCACTGCGAGTGAACTATACGATTCTGAAGTCACATACAGGGTAACTTCCTTTTTACCTCAAGATATCACCAAGGCACGTTTTGTGATATTTCAGGAATCACTGGTAATTGTCGTCACATAACCGGTATCGGCCAACTGCCTCACTGAGATTAAATTTCGTCTCAAACTCGGTACATGTCCGACATCCTTCAATTTCATTGTCGTTCCGTCTTTCTAATTTATATGAACGTCTCTCTTTCCAACAATACTGCACGGCTCATTATCACCCAGGTAGACTCTCCCAAAGTCACCTGACACATAATTACGCAGAACTTTCTTACATGAAGTGACATGAAACGAAGCACTCGAGTCTATAACCCAAGACTCATTCCTCGCATCAAGAGACAAGATCAACGCTTCTGTGTCACTCTTCTCAGATAGATTCACTGAATCTTTCCTACCTTGAGAGCTTCCTTCTTGTTTTTTGAGTGCCCTGCAATCACGTTTCATGTGTCCTTTCTTGCTACAATGCTAATACCCGTCTTTGTCTTTCGGTCCTTTGGACTTCTTCTTCGATTTAGAACGCCCATGTTTATTGCCTTCTTTGTTCAGTGATCTTCCTCTTTCTTCAACGTTTAGAGCATTCCCTGAATCTCCTGAAACTCCTAATGCCTTTCTTCTAGACTCTTCGCTGAGAATTAGACCAGCCACATCATCAAATTTCAGCTTTGTCGACCCTGAAGAATTGCTCACAGCAATCACCAAACCATCCCAATTGTTTGGTAAACTGGACAAGATTAATAACGCCCTGACCTCATCCTAAAAAACAATGCCAATGGATTCCAACTGGCTCGTGACTGTATTGAACTCGTTAAGATGTTCAGCCACGCTCCCTCCATCTGACATCTTCATGTTGAATAGCTGTTTCATAAGATGAAACTTATTGGACGCTGAGGATTTTTCATACATGGTGGCTAGGGCTTCCATTAATTCGTTTATGGTTTTCACCTTGGATATATTGAAGGCGACGCTCTTAGACAAAGAGAGTTGGATCGTTCCTAAAGCCTTCCTATTCAATAAAAACCATTCATCATCTATTATCTTTTCTGGTTTTTTCTCTTTTCCTCCTAGAGGAATATAGAGGTTTTTCCGATATAGATAATCCTCCATCTGTATCTTCCAGAAGGCAAAGTTTGAACCATCAAACTTCTCAATTCTAGTATTCCCTTCTTCCGTCATCGCTCCCAATAGAACTAAACCAATAGCTCTGATACCAGTTGTTGCGCAGCACGCCAACAACGCAGTGAACCGAGATTCAATCTCCGGTCTCACCCACAAATAATAAACAAGAAGAAATATAAATTAGAAAAGAATCAAAGCAATTCAAACAAACTACAAGACAAGATATACGTGGAAAAACCCCAACAAGGGTAAAAAATCACGGATGCAAACTTTCACTATAAAGAAAACAAAGATTACAAGGTAATATACTAACCTCTCCCTTGGAAGCACAAAGAAAATTCTTTGCCCACACTTTAGAATAACTCTCATAATACTTAGAAAAGCTCTAGGAACCCCTATTTATAGTTTAGGCAACTCCCCTTTCGCACCTCTGTGAAAACCGATTCCAAAATCCGCATCAAATCTGGAAACGAATCTGCGTAACCTTGATTGGTCGAGCAGACTGCATGACCAGTTGAGCGGACCCCTCGACCGGTTGAGCATAGGCCACGACCTGTCAAGCACCTCAGAACTCAAAAATTGATGCTCGCTGGATTTTGAGTCGAGCCAGTCCACGACTGGTTGTGTGAGCACCTCGACTGGTCGAGCATGAGCCACGACCGGTCGAGCATGGGCCAGATGTGGCTCTACAATCTCAACAATACCTTGTCCTGATTTTATTATTGTTCAATTTCTATAGGCTGAGACTTAACAACATGGGGCCGAAGAGCTACAAAGCATTAAACAAATACAGGTTTGTGAGTGGTGCTCTATTTAATGTAGAAGTTGTCCACATTCAGGGACTGTTTGGTAGACGCCTAAATTGAGTTCATCTCATATTCATCAATCTTTATCATGTATTAGAGATCACATGTTAGGATTAAAAAGAATGTTGATAAGCAACCTTCATCATCTCTAATACATATTATGAGTAACTAAAATGAGATGAACTCATTTTTAAGTGTCTAGCAAACAGTCCTGTATATAATGCATGAATATGTTTCCTTGTTATTGTTTCTATACATTTTTTTCTGATTGTTGAATCTTAAAATTTGTTATATTGAAGCATGTTTTTAACTTTTGTTTTTTTGATGTTTCCTTCATTTCAGTTTGCCTACTTGTGAAGATAATCTAGTGCTGCACTCCATCTATGCTGCTGGAAATTGCTGCTGCCCCTACTGTTTGATCAGATTTGGTATCTCACTATGACAGCCAAATGGTCCAACTTTTTTCTGCAAATAATTTGTCATGCTTTCATTTCTTCTTGATGCAAAAGTACCAGATTTCTGGGTCTCCAACTCGAGATCGTCCTGCCATGTTTTCTTTACTCATGCCCTTCTGTCCACAAAGTGAATGATGGCATTGTTATGTTTTTGGGTCTGCTGGGCATTAAAAGGTGGCAGGGTTGACGAACAACTCTTGTTTAGCAGAATCACACAAAGTGCATCACTGTGTGAGGAAGCATCCTGTACTTGGCCAACATGTGCTTGATGTTGCAAAGGTATTAAAAATGGGACTTTGAAATGATGAATATGCTGTGCCATGCTCCAGCCTTTTATTTTACTTAAGATTTATGGCCGTCAGCTACTGTAAATCCTGCAGAAGAGATTGGACAACATGTTATATGTTGGGCTTACTGAGGAACACAACAAGTCTGCAGCGATGTTTGCAAATGTGCTTGGTGTGCAGGTGCCTTCCTTGTTGGAAGCCTTGAATTCTCGTACCAATCAAGCAGTTAACAACAGAACAGGTAAAGTTGGTGCAAATTCATTCTGTTGTTTTCACCTTGAACCTTGAAAGTGCAAAAATATAATGGTGAGAACTTGCTCTGTGATGTACATATGTGCATGCATCCATGAATGCCAAATGACCTACCAATGTTCAAAAACTCAATGACTACCACCCACTGTTTTTTCCTTTTATGAAATTGACCTTTTTTCCCCACCTCCTACACTTGTCTTACTCTAAACTCAAAACTTAGGAGACCGAGTTTCTGAGTCAAGTATGAGTTTCTGAATCTTGACATATACAATGTAAATCTGTGGAGCCAATTTTCGGTTCTGGATAGAAACTGGGATTGATGGTGTCATTCAATGGTTGACAACACACATGCACAGTTGTAATAAGGACCAGATGTATGAACATGGCACCTTTGTTGATGATCCGGTATGTAATCAGATGGGCCATGCTGTGTAGATGGCCTGGCCCAAAAATTAAGTCAGTCAACTCATTAGGTGGGCCACACATGCATAGAATCAATTGATTGTTTACAAAAGTTGCCAATGGTCTGCATTCGATCGATGCCTCTGGCTCTGCCTGATGAATAAACCTGCCTGAATTTTGTGCCTGGTCATTTACACTGTAAGACCTTCCTGGTGCACGGCTTGGATGTCTCACACACTTATCATGTTGGCATGTGGGGTTCTTTGTAATGCACATGGGTCCAGCAAATCAGTTAGGGCCTGTTTGGCCGGACCGATTCCACGGTACCGATCCCACGGTATTAGGAGGGATGGGATCACGATATCCCGGGATATGCATGACGAGCCAAACAGACACAGTGAACTTGTCCCAGGATATAAGCAATCCCATGGATCTTAAAACAATCCACTGACATCACCATCATTACCTTAAAATTGATCCCATCCCTTGGTTGGATGGATTGGAAGGTAAAATCCCGGGATATGCCGGGCGTTCCAAACAGACCAGTGAACTTGTCCCGGGATATAGCAATCCCATGGATCTTAAACCAATCCACTGACATGACCATCATTACCTTAAAATCCATCCCATCCCTCCTAATCCCATGGGATTCGCCCAGCCAAACAGGCCCTTAATATATACAGTCATTCCTGGCTGCAAAACAAAATTCCCTAAACATCTGCTTCTTTCACAGAGCTCTCTTCTTTTCCAGAGGCTAAGCACGATAGTTCAAATCAGCTGCAGGTAAGCTGAGATGGATTCGGATTTTCTCAATTCAGTGAACATATTTTGCAGTGCTTTGATATCTTGAATATTGCAATCACATTTACCAATATGTTTTTCATGATAGGACAGCACCGATGGACAAAACTTGAGAGAAACTCCTGTAGTCAAAAAAATTGAAACTGCTGATGAAAATGTAAGACCATTTTAATATTATTAGGAGTTCATTAAAACTTTTGATTTTTATAATCGGATTTTGAGAATAGCTTCTGGTCATTTATTTTGTGTCTTCCATAGAAGGTATTCTCTTTTGTTGATCTGAAATCTTCTCACATGGTAGACAACAGTTGTAAAACTGATGGAAGCTTATGAAGCCTGTATTTCTAGTTTACGAAAATCTCAAGCATCACGAAGGGTCTCTTCTTTGAAGAGAATATCTCCTGCAAACTTTATCAAGGAGGTAAGTATACAAAAGCTTCCCTAAAGAAGTTACTTGTTGATGTACACCCCTTTTTCATGTCTTTTGCTTTTATGGAGCCACCATTTACACCCGTGCTTGTGATGCACACACCCCTTTTATGGAGCCTGGTTTGTCTAATATCACAAGTGGAGGCCATCCCTTTACTGTTTCTCCCGAGTCAAGAAAACCATTTCTATTGATATATGCCAGCTGCTATCCCAATTTTAGTATTGAATGCTGATATGTTGATCTCATTATAAGCTTGATCTTTTGGTACTATCTACTTAGAAGCATTGCTGTGTATTCTTTGTTGTGCATGTTTCCTTTATTGTTGAATCCGGAATTTTTAGATGAGTTGATCTATCAGGGCATGGACTAGCAATGGTAAGCCATTAATTTTTTTTTTTTTTTTATAAATAGAAAATAGCTAGGCTATTAGCCGTAGCTTTATATGCAAACACCGCAGCTATTTTTGCTTCAGCCGATAGCTACGTAGCTAAAAGTATAGCTAAAAGGATCATTATACTTTTAGCTAGAAATATTACCCAGCTAAAAGGATCGTTATACTTTTAGCTAGAAATATTATCCGTAGCTGTATGTATATGTTACTACAGAAAGTATAGCTACGGATGTAATCCGTAGCTATTTATAACTACGGTACTACGGACGATAACTCTAGCCTTTTCCCCTTTTGGTAGTGATGCAATGGGCAGTGTATAACAACAACATAATCATTGCATTGATTTGTAGAGAAATCTCATGAAGAGATGATTTGGAATTCAAATATGGGTTGTAGTTTTTCCTTGTAGAAATCAGTATGTTCTTACTAAAGGCCTTAGATCTGATATGTATGGATCATTTGATCGTAAGGAGCAAACAATACCGGGACCCTAATTTTCATATTAATTTGACCATAGGTTTGGATTCCATCAATCAAATCTAACTGAAAATATCATTTTACACTTTGGATTCGAAGATGGTGATTGGACGAATCCGATCTGATTCCACCATTAATGTATATTTTGGAATTGATCTAACTTAATATCCAGAAAGTTTGGGTGGATCTGACCGTTTGATGGACCATTGACATGAAGAGGAAAAATCGTGCATAACATGCTTAAATCTAACAGTTAAGAACATAGATGGTCTAGATCTAAGCGATCTATTAACTCATTCTCAATTTGAGATTTTTTGAGTCAATGTATGGTTCAAATCTGTCCAACATGATCAGAGAATCATTCAAAAGAAGAAATTGGGAAAATAAAAAATTTGTAAAAATTCAGATCGTTTGGACTTAGTGCAACAGTGCCGGATCAATCAATCAATCAATTGATTGCGGGCAAAATAGTCTAAAAACTTGAACAGAAAATTTCGATTTTGTTTGATCGATTGAGAGAATTGTTCAATCAATTGAAAACAACACAAAGTGTCCAACAACCAAAGACTAGAATTCGAATTTAGTCTGCGATTGATCTCGATTAACCAATAATCTATTGGAATGTTTTGTTCAATTAGAACTTCGATGTTTTAATTGATGTAAATTAGTAGTAAAATCTTTGATTATCTTAGAACACTTGAATGGTCAGAACACCATGGTTAATTAAGTGGGCCCCACATTAAAAAGAAATCACCCCAAAACTATGTAGAAGACAAAACCAAGATCAATGGTTCAATTCATATATGAATTTCAAATTTGGGAAAACTAATTACTAACCATGGGCAGGTTGTTTGCACAGTCGTACATTAATAGAAATATAATTTGAATTATGATTATTTTAAGTTATTGCAAACTGATAGAACTTGGGATAACATCTCATAATCTATATCACTAGAACTCAGGTGAGTAATCCCAATATGTTTCATCTCCATTGTGATTATGATAGTTATGCGATTGTTATGCTGATTGTGATTTATTGTATTGAATTTTCATGCATCCATGCCATGCATAGTGTAAATGTGTTGTTTCCATAGGAGCTCTCCTTAAAAGACATGTAGGTACTTACAATATTGGGTGACCTAGGGGACCATCCCTGGATGCCCACAACATGTGGCTCAGTATCTCTTCCCCTTGTAAACAGTGCATCAGAAGATGACCCCAAGCCACCGTTCATCTTTCTCATGACCTTCCCTTGAAAGGCTAATTTAACGGTGTCCACACTTAGGGATTTATTTCTGGCACACAATGAGTCCCTGAATGACTCATATGATGGCGGTAGAATATTTAACAACATACATGCCTGATCTTCATCTTTGATCACTTCCTTTATGTCCAGCAATTTGCAAATCAGTTTATTAAAATTACTGATGTGGGCCTCTACATCTCTACCCTCTGTCAATCTGAAGGTGAACAACTGTTGCTTCAAGTATAGGCAATTCTTAGTGAATTTTTTAGCATAAATATCCTCTAACTTCGTCCATAAACTAGCTACAGTTTTCTTCCTCAACACATTGTAGAGAACCTCATCTGTGAGACACAAACGGATCGAGGATAAGCCCTCCTTATCAAGAGTATTCCAATCATCATCAGTCATAGTAGACTTTCTTTCCTCAAGAGAACCATCTTCACCTTGCTTGGTTAAGGAAATGATCATCTTAATTTTCTATAACTCAAAGTTATTTTTCCTTGAGTACTTCTCAATATCATACCTAGCGCTTCCCATTGACGTTAATCCTATAGATTCAAATATGTGTCCCAACGATTTCTCTGATACCAGTTGCTAGGGATTGTTCTGTAGAATCACACAGAGATGAATCTAGGATACCAATCCAAGAGCACCAAGCAAACACAAAAGAACACAAAGATTTAACGTGAAAAATCCTTCCTGGAAAAAAAACCACAACAAAAATCGACAGATCTTCACTGTGAAATAAAAAATTACAAAGAGAGAAGGCTTACCCGATTCGAAAAACCTCAAATCTCACTCTCGCTACACTCCTTTGAAACCCTAGAACCCCTTCTAGAAACCCTTTGGAATATTTTAAAAAGCCTTAGAATGTTTTAGAATGACCCTAGAAACTTCTATTTATAGATTAGGAAATCCTACTTTCATACCGAGTTAGAATAGTTTGGAAACCGCCTTAAATTTACACAGTCCGCGCACAACCTACGTAACCTCTGACTAGTCAAACCAGATCTCGGGCTAATCGAAACTCCGACTAATCGAACCGGAGCTCGGCTAGTCGAAGGAAACTTCAACTAGTCGAACCTGTCCTCCGACTGGTTAATTTTTTTGGAAGTTCCAAAATACATTGTTGCTGGACTTTCACTTGAACTTTCTCGAACTATTCGAATTTCCTCAAATTTAAAACATTTGTTAACAACAGTTTCCTACATCGTAGTGCAGTTTGTTTGGATATGCCCATGCCCTAAAATAAGATGACAATATGGATGGACTACATGGATAAAACAGATACATCGTGGTAGGGCAAATGAGCCCATGTCCTAAAATAACCTGGCAAAATGGATGGACTGTATGAATAAAACACATATTTCGTGATAAGGCCAACAAACTTTTAACATCAGCTAACTGGCCGGTGTTTGGGTCACTAGCCAAACCGACCCCACACCAATTCATCTGTGGGTAGAAGTTGTACAAGTGCACGGAAACTTGTTCGCATCATCACCTGATCACCAGCTAAACCGTATCCTGTGATACACACCATGTGGGGTCCATGTCTGCAATACTTACTCACTCTCACATAGAAGTTATTCACGTGCACAAAAACTTGTTCACATCACCATGGGGTCACCCAGTCAAACCACGTCCCCCCGTGATGGACGCGGATTAGATACTGACAAGGTTAGTAGCTAAATCGCTACTTAAGTGATGTCAGCAAGCTATGTGGACCCCACCATGATCCCTGTATTGTATCCATACCGTCCATTAATTTAGAGAGATTGTTTTATGTCATGAAAAAAAAGAATGAGATAGATCTAAAGTTCGAGTGTACCCCACCATAGAAAGCAGTGGGTATAGTTACATCCACCATTCAAAACTTCTTAGGGGCCACAAAAGTTTCCGATCAAGCTGATATTTTTGATTTCACTTCATCTATCTCTATGTTAACTTATGAATAGGTTGGATTTGAAAAATACATCATGGTGGACCCTATAAATGTTTCAACGGTGAGTGTGATTGCTCCCACGGTTTTCTGTGGTGCGTCCACTTTAACTTTAGATCTATCTACTTCTTTTTCTCATGCCATAAAATGATCTCTCCAAATGGTTGGATAGTATGGATACAACACATGCATCATGGTGGGGTCCACAGAGCTTGGTGACGTCACTTCAGTAGCGATTTGGCTACTGAACTTGTCAGTATCTAATCTGCATCCCCCCATGATACACACTGTTTGGGTCCATTTCTACTACACTTATTCAACCACGCGGAGAAGTTATTCATTTCCATGGGAAGTTGTTCACATCATTACCGTGGAAAATGTTTTACCTATTGAAAGTTACTCATCTTACCATATGGGGTGAGTGTGTTATTTGTATACCATGCCACAAGCACATTTAATGAGCCTTGCCATGATTATCAGCTTGGACCACACGCCAAGTCAGTTCCAATCATTAGGTAGACTACAGGTTAAGGTTTTTTGTGGTGTATTATAGTTTTCTAAGGTGGTTTAGTGAGCCCTGCCATTATTATCAGCTTGGACCACACGCCAAGTCAGTTCCAATTGTCAGGTGGACTACAGGTTAAGGTTTTTTGTGGTGTATTATAGTTTTCTAAGGTGGCCCACCTAATGGTTGGACCAGTTAGTTTTATGGGTCATCTGGTCAAGTTGGTTGTAGTACAACTATTGTTGAGGTTGGATCTCATAATTACTGCCTGGGCCTAACAATACTTAACTGCTCACTACTTAAAAAAAAAAATGATAGAAGAAGCATACAATAGATTCTTCTTTGGTGATTTAGAAATTTACAACTGTATGACCCATTTAAGGCCCATTTACATTTCTAGGCCCACTTATTTTTACCTTTCAAAAATAAGCCCCATACGTATGGACGGCTTCCCAAAGGTCGAAAATGCCCCTCCTATTTCAGACGCACCTTATTCACGCTGCCATTCACTTCTCCACCCAAAAAACCTGGTTTTTTCTTCTTTCCTCTCCCTGATCCTTCATCGTAGCCGTAGATTATCATTTTCTGATTACTTCTCTCCCTCTGTGACTGTCCACCCTAGCAGTAAAACCCTCATTTTATTGCTTTCTTCTTTCATCTTTATCTGGTCGAGAATACACACCCCACACACGTCCTTTTCGACTTTTTTGAGCCCAAGATACGACGAAAAATGGTCCCCCCAGCTAAGAAGGTTCAAATGGCAGGTATATTCAAATTCCTTCTTTTGTTTTGTGGACCCCACTGTATATTATACTATATATGCGCACGGTCCACAATCCATTTTCAGTTTTTAAAAATATTGAGCTTTATTTGTGTGGACCCCACTCTATATTATACTATATATGCCTACAGTCCCCAATCCATTTTCATTTTTTAAAAATACTGAATGGTATGTCATGTCTTGATAAATGAGCAAAATCAGGACTTAAATGGCCCACATTGATGGTTTTTTAAACAAAGAATGAAATGAGATGTGAAACTAAACGAAGACCGTGAAAGAGATCGAGCACTGACTGAGTTAACAGACCGAGGACCCACTGAGTTATTGATGAGGACCGTGAACTGAGCTAAAATGATTGTGAATTGAGCAAAATTGACCGTGAACTAAGCTAAAATCACCTTCAACTGAGTTAAATTGACCGTGAACGGACTTAATTCTGGCCATTCCCTATCATTTCACGGTCAATTCCCTTCACTTTATGGTCGTTTCCAATCATTTCAAGGTCATTTTTGGCCATTCCCCTTCACTTCATGGTCAATTCCATGCATTTCACGGTCAATTCGCTTCACTCCACGGTCATTTCCATGCTTTTCATGGTTAATTCCCTTCACTTCAAGGATAATTGCATGCATTTCATGGTCAATTTCCTTCACTCCACGGTCACTTCCATGCTTTTCATGGTCAATTCCCTTCACTTCATGGAAAATTCCATGCATATCACGGTCAATTCCCTTCACTTCACAGTCATTTCCATGCATTTCACGGTCAATTCCAACGATTCCGCTTCACTTCACGGTCATTTCCATGCATTTCACGGTCAATTCCCTTAACTTCACGGACAATTCCATGCATTTCACGGTCAATTCCCTTCACTTCACAGTCATTTCCATGCATTTCACGGTCAATTTCGACAATTCCGCTTCACTTCATGGACATTTTCATGCATTTCACGGACAATTCCCTTCACTTCACGGACAATTCCTTGCACTTCATGGTCAATTCTCTTCACTTCACAGTCATTTTCATGCATTTCACGGTCATTTCCAATGATTCCACTTCACTTCACGGTCATTTCCATGCATTTCACGGTCAATTCCCTTCACTTCACAGTCATTTCCATGCATTTCACGGTCAATACCGACAATTCCGCTTCACTTCACGGTCAATGCCATGCATTTCACTGTCAATTCGGGCCTGTTTGATTTTTATTTTTATTTTTATGGAGGTAATTCAAGGTAAATGGGTAATAATTATTTACCTCTGTGTTTCCGATTGGATTTCCAAGGTGATTCGACCGCCACCTTTCATTTATAACACTCCTCACGTCACCCGAGGAGAAAAAAGTTAAATTGTGGGGGCCCACCTTGATGTTTTGTATTATCCACACCGTCCATCCCTTTAGCCAACTCATTTTAAGGCATGAGCTAAAAAAAAAGAGGTGGATCCTTGTGATCAAGTGGACCACACTACTGGAAACAATGAGAATTGAGCTCCTACCATTGAAAGCTTCTTGAAGACCCAAGAAGTTTTGGATCAAACTGATATTTTTGTTTCCACTTTATCCATGACTGTGTGACCTTATTAACGGGTTGAATGACAAATAAACATCACTATGGGCCCTAGGGAGAAAACAACTTTCAACCATTGACGTTTTAATGATCATTGTTTCCTAAGGTGTGGTCCACTTGAGCTTTTGATTTTCCTCATTTTTGGGCTCATGTCTTAAAATGTATTTTTTAAAAGGATGGATGGTGTGGATAACTTATATATATATATATATATATATATATATATATATATATATATATATATATATATATATATATATATATATATATATATCATGGTGGGGCCCACATAATTAAATCAGTAATAACAATGTTTGTATGGACCGATTTTCAAAACGTAATTCTTGGGGACTTTCAAACAGGTGTAGTAAGTAATAATCAACTACTTCCGTGTATTTACAAGGGAACTTAAAAATCAAATAGCCCCTTAACTTCACGGTCATTTTTATACATTTCATGGTCAATGAAGGCGATTTCGCTTCACTTCAGGGTCATTTCCATGCATTTCACTATCAATTCCCTTCACTTCACGGACAATTCCATGCATTTCACGGTCAATTCCTTTCACTTCACAGACAATTCACTGCATTTCATCGTCAATTCCAACGATTCTGCTTCACTTCACGGTCATTTCCATGCATTTCACGGTCAATTCCCTTCACTTCACGGACAATTCCATGCATTTCATGGTTAATTCCCTTCACTTCATGGACAATTCCATGGATTTCATGGTCAATTCCGACGATTCTGCTTCACTTCATGGTCATTTCCATGCATTTCACGATCGATTCCCTTCACTTCATGGACAATTCTATGCATCTCACGGTCAATTCCCTTCACTTCACGGTCATTTCCATGCATTTGACGGTCAATTCCCTCCATTTCACGGACAATTCCTTGCATTTCACGGTCAATTCCCTTCACTTCATGGTCATTTTCATACATTTCACGGTCAATTCCGACCATTCCGCTTCACTTCATGGTCATTTCCATGCATTTCACGGTCAATTCCCTTCACTTCCAGTCATTTCCATGCATTTCACGGTCAATTCCAACGATTCCGCTTCACTTCACGGTCATTTCTATGCATTTCAAGGTCAATTCCCTTAACTTGACGGACAATTCCAAGCATTTCACAGTCAATTCCCTCAACTTCACGGACAATTCGATGCATTTCATGGTAATTCTGACCATTCCGCTTCACTTCACGGTCATTTCTAGGCATTTCACGGTCAATTCCCTTCACTTCACGGACAATTCCATGCATTTCACGGTCAATTCCGACGATTCCGCTTCACTTCACGGTCATTTCCATGCATTTCACGGTCAATTCCCTCCATTTCACGGACAATTCGTTGCATTTCACCATCAATTCCCTTCACTTCACGGTCAATTCCGACGATTTCGCTTCACTTCATGGTCATTTCCATGCATTTCACGGTCAATTCCCTTCACTTCACGGACAATTCCTTGCATTTCACGGTCAATTCCCTTCACTTCACAGACAATTCCATGCATTTCACGGTCAATTCCGACGATTCCGCTTCACTTCACGGTCATTTCCATGCATTTCACGGTCAATTCCCTTCATTTCACGGACATTTCCATGCATTTCACAGTCAATTCCCTGCACTTCACGGTCATTTCCATGCATTTCACGGTCAATTCCCTTCACTTTAAGGTCATTTCCAATCATTTCACGGTCATTGGCGGCCATTCCCCTTCGCTTCACAGTAAATTTCATGCATTTCATGGTCAATTCCCTTGATTCCCCTTCACTTCACAGTAAATTCTGGTGATTCCCCTTCACTTAGTGAAATCGGCCATCGACTTGTTAAATGTCCTTGTTAAATGTCACCTATGAGTCAATCGTTTGACATGGAATTCGTCAAAATGGCCGAAGACTGCTTGATATTGACATGTTTTTCACCAACAACCTTGGTATAGATTTACTGACAAACTACATGAAATTGACTGATAAATGAGTGAAACAGGCCCAAAACTTGTGAAAATTCACTAACAAGTCTTGTACTTTATGAATTTTCAACGCAACAAGTCTACTTTCACATTATGTTTCATTAAATATTGATTGTTATTGTTGATATAATTTCAATTTCATCCTTACAGATGACAAACCCTTGCATAAGGGATTTGGCGAGTCGGCCCCCACCATCTCATGTAGATGTTCTTTAACATGGTGGTTTGATAGTGTGAAGAGTGGGTTGGAGAAGAATAACACTAGATTAAATATATTTAGGCAGTCTCCATTCTCATTTTTATTACACATTCCATCATTTAGGTTTGTAGGAGCCATTTTTCACTCATTGAGAGATATGTACTCAATCTTGTATTCAAGATACAGGGGAACCGTGTAAAATTTTTCGAAATGGACTTCACCCTAATAACAGGGCTGAAAACTGGTGACCTCTCCATACCCAATATCCATCGTTCGAAGAAGTCAATAAGAGAAAAATACTTCAATGAATATCTTATCCTAAAGAAACATGTACAGAAGGTGTTCAATAGGATAGTTGATATCAATAAGCACGAATATGTCGTGAAGGTAGCCCTAATATTATGTGTAGTGGTTTGTTAGGGGAATCGATACAAATGTTATATGTTGTACAGAATTTATTGACCTTGTTGACTCGTTGGAAGACTTTAATATCTACCATTGGGGTAGTTTGGCCTTCAAGACGATGACAGAAGGGATCGAGAGTGTGTTTATCTATTCGTAGGGGCCTTGTTGCAATATCACCGGTTGCATATTTTCCCTACAAGTAAGGATTCTTTCCTTGTCTATTTTAATTCATAGTTTAGCAAACTATATTTATTTAAGATCGTTTTGTCATTTCATTGTAATAGATATGGGCCCTTGAGAGAATATCGGCTCTCCGAGAATGTATAATTTCATACGTTCCCTCCCAAATTTCATGATTCATACAATATCGGGGATGGAAGGGTTAGAGGTATAAGAAGATTCATCAAATTCTAGAGAGTAAATATATAAGTTAATTTCTATGAAGCTAAGTGGTCACTCATTCAACTATATATATATATATATATATATATATATATATATATATATATATATATATATGTTTCTGTACATAACACGAAGATGTTTTCTTGCAGACTGAGATCGTTCTTATTTTAGAGCCTACCATCGAGGAGCTGGAGATGGAGGCCGTTCGTTTGGTCCGTGATAGATTTGATGTAAGATGTCAGAAACATCTTATTGTGTGTTGATATTTCGTCTTTAATTAGATATGTTATATAATATGATACATACATTGCTTCGTTTTGTAGGGCACGAAAGATGAAGATGATGAAGATATGGAAGATGGATTGAGACAGGGAGAGGGAGAAGAAAGGGGAGAGGGATAAGAAGGGGGAGAGGAAGAGAGTACTGATGAGGGAGAGGGAGAGGCAGAAGAGGGGGGGGGGGGGGGGGGGGGGGGGGGGGGGGGGGGGGAGTACTGATGAGGGAGAGGGAGATGGAGCGGGATTGCAATTGACTGGGGAGTCGATTAATGATAGGGAGGAGCTTGAGGCGCAGAGGCTTCAGTTGGAGAGAGAGGGGAAAGAGTTGGAGCTTCTCGAACGCACGCTAAAAGAGATAGAAGAATCGTTGGAGTGGGAGAGAAAAGTAGTATTGAAGGAGGTTGAACTAATGTTAAACCTGAAAGAAGCCTTGAGGCTAGAGAAGGAAGAGTTGAATGAGAGGACGGTTTTGAAGGAGTGGGAAATGCTAGTGAGGGAGAATGAAGAACTGAAGAAGGAGAGGGAAGAGTTAGAGGAGGGCAAGGCAGAGTTGAAGAGGTAGATGGAGGCATTTTGTATAGAGAAGATTCAGTTTTGGAAGGAGAAAGAGTTAGAGAATGAGAAGGAAGAAATTAAGGAGGATGAGGATGCATTAGGCGTTGATATATGTGAGAAATCACTGCATTCTATTTCGGTATATAAGAGGAGACCTAAGAAGGTGATGAAGCCGTCTGTCTACAAGCGTTCTCCATTCACTTCCATCTTCGCCGTGCAAACCACTCCAAGCAATGTCGCCGACAATGAGAAATAGAGAGAATTTCCTACTTCTCCGATACCGTTCGAGGCTAAGATCGATCCATTTAGGGTATTATCGGAGGAAGAACTCAATGAATTGGAAATTGGGCCAATGCAAACAAAGAATCACCAGAAAATAGTTAGTTCAAGTCCATATGGGAGAAAAACTCATGGGTTGATGGCGTGGTAAGTAAATCACACACATGCATACATGGTTATTGAACACTTATATTAGAGTAGAACTTAATTTTTCATCTTGATTGATTAGGCAATCGACAAGTACATCGATTACTTGGAGAGAAGACACCGATCATTTCCTACTTTATACACAAATGATTGCAGGTTCTGTCCCACATTTTTTCAAGTAATTGTATGAATTGAATCATGGTTAATATGTTATTTCATTGTATGATCTATGTTCTAATTTGGTATGTTGTCTGCAATAGCCATGTATCGGCATGCAAATGTCGACATTGAGAATGTATCGGGATGTTGGCAGTGATGAGGCACATTTATTATTCGAAGGGCTAGAAAAACTCACTGCGATCAGCATTGTGAAGCCTTGTGACGGGCAGAAGGCCATGTGGCAGCATGAAGAGGTGATGGTGTCGTTACAAGTTATCAATACTATGTATACACATTTCTATAATTTCTAGATATTGATATCTTATTTTGCCAAGCATGGACAGACATATGTACCAGTCAATCACGTCAATAGTCATTGGTATCTGATGGTCATCCGCTCTCGAGACCGAGAAATCATTATACTTGACAGTTTATACTCGAGGGCACTCAGTCGATACAGGGAACATATCGAGCTGTTGAAGGAGGCCTTGCCTATATTATTTTATGCCACAGGAGATATGTCTGCGTTGGAAGGAAATACTTGGACGGTCAGAGAAGATACTTCTATGCCAAAGCAGACCAATAGATATGATTGTGCTATTTTTGTCATGAAATATATGGACGTTTTGTGCAACGATCAAATTTTGTCAGGGAGAGACTTGCAGCAATTCACTCCCAGCTTAGGAAGTCAATAGCCTATGATTGTCTGAGTGACCTGAAAATATGATATATTTGTCTTAGGCATGAGAGGAATCGGAACATTTTGTGAAATGTTATAAATTAAGTTGAATGATGTCTTGTAAAACATACATGGTGATATGGTGTAAATGATGTGTTGTATATTTTGTCTAAATTTTGTAGCAAATGATGTCTTCCTAATAGTGTTTTCATTATGAATGGTGAATCCATACATTTTGCAGTAAATGATGTGTTCACTTCACGGTCAATTCCCTTCACTTCATGGACAATTCCTTGCATTTCACGGTCAATTCCCTTCACCTCACGGACAATTCCATGCATTTCACAGTCAATGAAGGCGATTTCGCTTCACTTCACGGTCATTTCCATGCATTTCACGGTCAATGAAGGCGATTTCGCTTCACTTCATGGTCATTTCCATGCATTTCATGGTCAATTCCCTTCACTTCACGGTCATTTCCATGCATTTCATGGTCAATTCTGACGATTCCCCTTCACTTCACAGACATTTCTATGCATTTCATGATCAATTCCCTTCACTTCACGGTCAATTCCATGCATTTCACGGTCAATTCCCTTCACTTCACGGTCATTTCCATGCATTTCACGGTCAATTCCCTTAACTTCATGGTCAATTCCATGCATTTCACGGTCAATTCCCTTCACTTCACGAACAATTCCATGCATTTCATGGTCAATTCCGACGATTCCGCTTCACTTCACGGTCATTTCCATGCATTTCACGGTCAATTCCCTTCACTTTACGGTCAATTCCATGCATTTCACGGTCAATTCCCTTCACTTCATGGTCATTTTCATGCATTTCACGGTTAATGAAGGCGATTCCGCTTCACTTCACTGTCATTTCCATGCATTTCACGGTCAATTCCCTTAACTTCACGGTCAATTCCATGCATTTTACAGTCAATGAAGGCGATTCTGCTTCACTTCACTGTCATTTCCATGCATTTCACGGTCAATTCGCTCAACTTCACGGTCAATTCCATGCATTTCACGGTCAATTCCCTTCACTTCACGGCCATTTCCATGTATTTCACGGTCAATTCCAATGATTCTCCTTCACTTCATGGTCATTTCCATGCACTTCACGGTCAATTCCCTTCACTTCACGGTCATTTTCATGCATTTCACGGTCAATTCCGACGATTCCCCTTCACTTCACGGTCAATTCCATGCATTTCACGGTCAATTCCAACAATTCCGCTTCACTTAAGTTGTCATTTCCATGCATTTCAAGGTCAATTCCCTTCACATCACGGACAACCCCTGAATCCAAACAATATGACATTGATAGAGTGGAATGGCAGAACAGGATTCATGCAACCCCAATTAGTTTCCCTAAGTCTTGCACTTTAGATTACAATGAAGATGATCCTTCTGAACTCCAATTAATTTTCCTGTGAATTGTGAACCCATCTTTGATGTTTGAAACAGCATTCTCAGAAGCTAAAACTGAAGTGGATAGAATAAATCAATCATGTTTGATTTATTTTCTAAAAAATATAGCAAACGTAATTTTGTGAAAGATTTGTTTAACAAATAGGAGTTGCAGCAAAAATGGTCAAACTATTCATCTGTATATATGTCAATTGTCAAGGGATAGTATCGCCAACAAAAAGCACCATCTTCTGCACTCTCGAAGAGGTGTGTGCAGAGGCTTATGGTTCCCTTCACATCAACTGTTCTAGCAACATCCACACTTCAAGCATATTTAGTGTGAACCAACTGAACATGACTGGAGATCAGTATGACAAGAATTGTGCCTGTGGAATGAAATATAGATCATATCGAATTATATTCGATGTTATCGAACATAACATATCACTAGATGTTATTGTAACTAAAAGATATAACTCACCATGACAGATCGAAGTCAATTCGATATACTCATCTTTGATGTATCGAATAGGATTAGATATATTGAAAAAGGTCCACAAGTCTCCAAAGGACTTATGTTCATTTACAATGAATTTTCGATGATATCTATTAACATTCGATATATGGACGATAACTAAGATTGAAACAAAAGTTAAGAGAAAAAATTACTCTTCGATATATCGAAATGTACAAGATATATCGAACATTTTTGCATTTCGATATATTGAAAGGTGGACGATATATCGAAATTAGTCCAAAACTGTCTAGAGACGAAATGTTGTTTTAAAACGATTTTCAAATTATATCGAGCGAGTTACGATATATCGAAGCCATTTCGATATCAATCGAAGGACACTCGATTACAAAAACAGAATCTTGTGACTCTTTTGAAGGAAAAAGCACAAGCACTCTTTGATGATATCGAACTGTAATCGATGATATCGGGCTTAAGTTGTTGATTACATCGAATGCTAATCGATATGATTGAACTAAATCATCGTCGCAACAAAACGATACATCAACATGAATTCAATATGTCATGTTTCGATATATCGACTACATTTTGATATATCGAAAATGATCAAAAACTTTCCAAAGACAATGCTCTTTTAAAAGTAATTATCGATAATATCGATACCCGTTTGATATATCGAAGGGAACAAGCTCTCGATATATCGACTATGCAAAAATGACCGTGAAATGCGTGAAAATGACCGTGAAGTGAAGCGAATTGACCATGGAATGCATGGAAATGATAGTGAAGTGAACGAAATTGACCGTAAAATGCATGGAAATGACCAAGAATCAACACAGAATCGTTAGGAATCACTGTGAAATGCATGGAAATGACTGTGAAATTTGTGGAAATGATCGTGAAGCGAAGGGAATTGACTGTGAAATGCTTGGAAATGACCATGAATCAACATGGTAACGCTGAGAATGACCGTGAAATGCATGGAAATGACCGTGAAGCGAAGTGAATTGACCGTGAAATGCTGGAAATGACCGTGAAGTGAAGGGAATTGACCGTGAAATGCGTGGAAATGACCGTGAGTCAACACGGAATCATCGGGAATAACCGTGAAATGCATGGAAATGACTGTGAAGTGAAGCGAATTGACCGTGAAATGGGTGGAAATGACCGTGAATCAACACGAAATCGTCGAGAATGACCATGTAATGCATGGAAATGACCGTGAAGTGAAGTGAATTGACCGTGAAATGTGTGGAAATGACTGTGAAGTGAAGGGAATTGACCGTGAAATGCGTGGAAATGACCGTGAATCAACACGGAATTGCTGGGAATGACCGTGAAATGCATGGAAATGACCGTGAGTGAAGTGAATTAATCATGAAATGCATGGAAATGACAGTAAAGTGAAGAGAATGGACTGTGAAATGCATGAAAATGACCGCGAAGTGAAGCGAATTGACCGTGAATCAACATGGAATCGCCGGGAATGACCATGAAATGTATGGAAATGACCGTGAAATGCATGGAAATGACTGTGAAGTGAAGGGAATTGACCGTGAAATGCATGAAAATGACCGAGAATCAACCCGGAATCACCGGGAATGACCATGAAATGCATGGAAATGACCGTGAAGTGAAGCGAATTGACCGTGAAATGCGTGGAAATGACTGTGAAGTGAAGGGAAATGACCATGAAATGCATGGAAACGATTGTGAATCAACACGGAATCACCGGGAATGATAGTTAAATGCATGGAAATGACCGTGAAGTGAAGCGAATTAACCGTGAAATGCATGGAAATGACCGTGAAGTGAAGAGAATTGACCGTGAAATGCATGGAAATGACTGTGAATCAGCACGGAATCGCCAGGAGTGACCGTGAAATGCATGGAAATGACCGTGAAGTGAAGCGAATTGACCGTGAAATGCGTGGAAATGACTGGGAAGTGAAGGGATTTGACTGTGAAATGCATGGAAATGACCGTGAATTAACACGGAATCGTCGGGAATGACCGTGAAATGCATGAAAATGACCATGAAGTGAAGCGAATTGACCGTGAAATGCGTGAAAATGACCGTGAAGTGAAGGGAATTCTTCGTGAAATGTGTGAAAATGACCGTGAATCAACACGGAATCACCGGGAATGACCATGAAATGAATGGAAATGACCGTGAAGTGAAGCGAATTGACCGTGAAATGCGTGGAAATGACCGTGAAGTGAAGGGAATTGACCGTGAAATGCATGGAAATGACCGTGAATCAACACAGAATCGCCAGGAATGATTGTGAAATGCATGGAAATGATCGTGAAGTGAAGCGAATTGACCATGAAATGCGTGGAAATGACCATGAAGTGCATGGAAATGACCGTAAAGTGAAACGAATTGACCATGAAATGCGTGGAAATGACCATGAAGTGAAGGGATTTGACTGTGAAATGCATGGAAATGACCGTGAATCACGGAATCATCGGGAATGACTATGAAATGCATGGAAATGACCATGAAGTGAAGCGAATTGACCGTGAAATGCATGAAAATGACCTTGAAGTGAAGGGAATTGACAGTGAAATGCGTGGAAATGATCGTGAATCAATAAGGAATTGTCGGGAATGACCATGAAATGCATGAAAATGACCATGAAGTGAAGCGAATTGACCGTGAAATGTGTGGAAATGACCGTGAATTAACACGAAAACACTAGGAATGACCGTGAAATGCATGAAAATGACCATGAAGTGAAACAAATTGACTGTGAAATGCGTGGAAATGACCGTGAAGTGAAGGAAATTGACCGTGAATCAACACGGAATCGCCGGGAATGACCATGAAATGCATGGAAATGACCGTGTAGTGAAGCGAATTGACTGTGAAATGCGTGGAAATGACCGTGAAGTGAAGGGAATTTACCGTGAAATGCATGAAAATGACTGTGAATCAACACAGAATCACCGGGAATGACCATGAAATGCATGGAAATGACCGTGAAGTGAAGCGAATTGATTGTGGAATGCGTGGAAATGACTGTGAAGTGAAGGGAATTGACCATGAAATGCATGGAAATGACCATGAATCAACACGGAATCGCCGCGAATGACCGTGAAATGCATGGAAATGACCATGAAGTGAAGGAAATTGACCGTGAATCTAAACGGAATCGCCGAAAATGACCATGAAATGCATGAAAATGACCCTAAAGTGAAGCGAATTGACCGTGAAATGCGTGGAAATGACCGTGAAGTGAAGGCAATTGACTGTGAAGTGCATGGAAATGATCGTGAATCTAAACGGAATCACCGAAAATGACCGTGAAATGCATGGAAATGACGGTGCAGTGAAGCGAATTGATCGTGAAATATATGGAAATGACCGTGAAGTGATGGAAATTGACCATGAAGTGCATGGAAATGACCGTGAATCTAAACGGAATCGCCTGAAATGACCGTAAAATGCATAGAAATGACACTGAAGTGAAGTGAATTGACCGTGAAATGCATTGAATTGACCGTGAAGTGAAGGGAATTGACCGTGAATTGCATGGAAATGACCGTGAATCTAAAAGAAATCATCGGAAATGAGCATGAAATGCATGAAATTGACCGTGAAGTGAAGGGGAATCACCGGGATTGACCGTGAAATGCATGGAATTGATCGTGAAGTAAATGAAATAAATGAAATTGACCGCAAACTGATTGAAATTGTCCGCGAAGTAAATGAAATAGATTTTCGACCATCGACCTGATGGAATCTTGGAAAATAACAAGGTTATTTGGCTAAAGTAGCTTCTCCTACCCCAAAATCATAGATATTACGTCAAGTAACTAATTTTGGTTTAGAAAATATTCTTGTTAAATGAATAAAGAAAGAAATGAAAAAAAAAAAGAGAAATTTTTTTTATATGCTTATATATAGATATTTATATAAATATGTATAAGAGCAAATTGTAGGTAGAATAAAGTTCTCCATGTAAAAAAATAAAAATAAAAATTGCATAGACTTTTACGGACTACAGTTATGGATACGGCTATAATCCGTAGCTATAGCTGCGATACATATCGAACACACTTCGATATGTATCGAAAATTGTAGGATTTTTTAGGCAAACTCGCTGGACAGTTATGAACCTTTTTCGATCATATCAAAAGACCTTCGCTACATATCGAAAGACCTTTGATACATAACAAGCATGGGCTGCGGCTATGGCTACGGTTATAATCCGTAGCCTGTAGCCATAGGTTCTAAGTTTTTTTTTTTTTTTTTTTTTTTTTTAAGTTGTAATCCCTACCGCCTTTGTGGGTCCTTTTATGAGGTACGTATTATATCCAAACCGACCATCAATTTGACGAACTCGTATTAAGTCTTGAGATGAAAAATAAGACAGATTTAACTATCAAGTGGATCACACTGTAAAAGGCAATGGAGGATTGAACGCCTACCATTGAAACCCTTTTAGGGGTCGTAAAGTTTTGGATCATTATGAAATTTATTTTCCTCTTCATCCAGGTCTTTGTGACCTTATGAATAGATTGGATGGAAAATAAATGTTATGGTGGGCCTTACAAAATTTTTAACGGTGAAAATCAATTTTCCCGCTGCTCTCTGTGGTGTGGTCCAGTTGATCTTTGGATATGACTTTTTTGTTTGGGGTAATGCTCCGAAATGATCTCGAAATATGAATGAACGTTGTGGATATAATAAATACATAACTGTGAGGCCCATGTAACTTTGATATCTTTTGAACCGTTCGTACAATTCGGAGTTCGAGGAGCATCAGCGGCCAATCCTCTTGCGGAAGGAAAAGCAGGGGCCTTTTCGACCTTTGAGAAGCCGTCCATATGTATGGGGCTTATTCTTGAAAGGTCAAAAGAGGTGGGCTTACAAATGTAAATGTAAATGGGCCATAAATGGGTCGTATAGTTGTAAATTTCTCTTGGTGATTTAGGGCCGTTTGGATCCACTTCCTCAATGAGTCCATCCAGGCAGGCCTCTGTGGGGCTCAAAGTGATGTTAGAGTTTTATCCATGCCGTTCATAATTTTTCTCAGATAATTTTAATTTATAATATAAAAAATGAGGCAGTTACAGGGCTTCAGTGGACCACAAAGTGGGGATATAACTTCCACCATTAAAAATTTCTTGGGAGCTGGAGAAGTTTCGGATATAGCTGATATTTGTGTTTTCACTTCATCCTGCACAATATTATTAATAGGTTGGATGGTAAAAAAACATCTTGGTGGCCCTTAGAAAGGTTTCAACGGTGACAGTCATTATCACCTCAGCTTCCTTTGAGGTGGTCCACTTGAGCTGTGAATCTGCTTAAGTTTTTATTTTATACCTTAAAATAATCTGAGAAAAGCGATGAACGGTGTGGATAAAATACTTACATCACATTGGACCCCACAGAGGCCTGACCGGATGGGGGCGGGGGTAGGACGCAATCCGCGTCCCGGGAAAAGGGCTCCAAACCTGCTTTTTCGGTTGTGGTGGTAGCCTGCAGATTTTGGAATGATTTTCTCTCTTCCTCAAATTGGTTTTTTTTTTTTTTTTTTTCCTTCCTTGCAGTCTGGTGTTTTATTGCATCAATTTTGTTAAGCAGAAGATGGGGATCTAGCAAAGTCTCGCTGCATTGACGTCAGCAAGTTCTGTGGGTCTGATCATGTATGTGTTATATCTAAACCGTCCATCCATATGGCGAGATTGTCTTTAGGCTTGAGACTAAGAATAAGACAGATCTAACTATCAAGTGGAGCACACTGAAAAACTTAGTGGAGGATTGAACGTCTACCATTGAAACCTTTTTTGGGGTCACCAAAGTTTTGGATTAATAGAAATTTATTTTTACTCTTCATTCAGGTCTTTTTGACCTTATGAGCAGATTGGATGTAAAATAAACGTTATGGTGGGCTCTAAAAATTGTTTAACGGTGAAAATCATTGTCTCCACTGCTATTTATGATGTGGTCCAGATGATCTTTAGATATGATTCAATTTTTGATAATGCTCTAAAATGATCTCTAAAAATAGATGAACATCATAGATATAATAAATACATCACTGTGGGGCCATGTAACTTTGATCTCCTTTGAACCATTGGTACAACTGGGAGCTTGAGGAGCGTCTTCGAACGACAACACGAGCCAATCTGCTTCCCCTTGGGAGGGTGCATCCAAAGTGGCCTTGGGAATAGGAGCAGATTAGGTGAGACCCTAGATCCACCGAGATGGGCGGAACCCTTGACAGTGGGGCCCACTGTGTCGTCTGTGCATCGGTGTTGAAAGCTCATTTTAGAGCATGATTTAAAAAATGAAGCAGATCCAAATCGCAGGTGAACCATAATACAAGAAATGGTGGTAATCTACAGATAAAAACTTGTCATGGGCCAAAAAAGCTTTGTATCAAGCTAATATTTATGTGGTCTTTTCATCTAAATCTTCGTGACCTTATCAACAAGTTGGATGGAAAATAAACATTCCTGTGGGACAAATGAAGTTTTTAGTGGTGGGGATTCAATCACTACTGTTTCATGTGATATGGTCTACATAAGATTTGAATTTACTTCCTTTTTGGGATAATGCACTAAAATGATCTTTCAAAACGGTTGAATGGTGTAGATTTAAGGCACATACATCATTGTGAGCCCGAAAGTCAGAGTCCCAGTACCCACGTTGGTAGACCCGGGTCTCATCTCCCCCTTGGGGTCGGACGCCGGTTGCGTCCTACCCCCCGCCCGGACGTTAATCCATCTGGGCAGGGCTCTGTGGGGCCCACTGGGATGTAAGTGTTTTATCTACACCGTTAATCAATTTTATCAGATAATTTTAAGATAATAAAAAAAAATGACACAGCTATAAGTCTTAAGTGGACCACAAAGTGGGGATTTAATGTTCACCACTAAAAAATTCCTAGAAGCTAGAGAAGTTTGAGATCAAGCTGATATTTGTTTTTTCACTTCATCCACGTCTACATGACCTTATTAATAGGTTGGATGGTTAAAAAACGTCACTGTGGCCCTTAGAAAGGTTTCAACGGTGGGTGTCATTATCACTGCAACTTCCTTTGGTGTGGTCCACTGGAGCTGTGGACCTGATTAATTTCTATGATGACATCTAAAATGATCTGAGAAAAAAGATTAACGGCATGGATAAAATGTTTACATTATGGTGGGCCCTACAGAGCCCTGCCTGGACGGATTAACGTCCCTGCGGGGGTAGGACGCACTCCCCGTCCCTTGGAATCTAGTAGCACCCTTAAAAAGGGGGACGTGACTCAAAAGTCAGGTAGAATTGGCTCTTAAAGTAGAATCTGAGCCCAAAACCATCCAGTCATGGGTCCAACTCCTTGAAATTGGCTGCCACCGAAGGAAAAAAAACAAAGACTTTTCCTTTAGGAGGGAAGACCTGACTCGAAAAGTAGAAACGGAGCCCAAATCCATCCAGTTCGTGTTCCACTATTCTCAATCTTGATGCTCCCTGCAAAAGAATGGATTTGACTCCAAAGGTAGAAGTCCAGTCCAAAACCATTAGTCCAACCCAAATCACACTCCTTGAAATATCGCTGATGCAATTCGCCTCTGGCCCAGACCCGGGGTTCCAAGAATCACATATATGTGACTTTAAGCTCTATGAGGGCAGTCGTAACGTCTGTGTTACTCCATTCTCTGTGCCAACCCATGCTAGGAGGTAATGTTAAAAATCCAGAAGATTCAGCAACTAAAGTGAACTATTGAGATTTGAATATGCCTTATTTTTGAAATGACGTCCATGCGTAATGGATAAAACACAAACATCAATTTCACCAGATCACCTTTGGAGATGAGCACAATTATGAGACAGATCGAAACTCAAATGGGTCACACAATAGGAAATAGTCCTGACATGATCACAGATAGATCAGAAAACGAGAATGCTCTGTTACATGTTAATCCTCTGTGCAAGTGCACATAGTCATAATCCAAATCATTAAAATAATGTTAGAAACGGTGGATGGTCCATATGACTTATGATCCAAATGCAGCCTTAAAGCCTAAGACAGTAGTTTTCATAGTTGAAATCACAAAAGAACATTATTTCATTTTAGCCCCTATTGGAGCAATGTTAAGCTTCTACTAAAACTCGAAAGTACATGGAGCATGGACCACCTGAGTTTTTTTTTTTTTTTTTTTATCAGGCTGTTTCTTTACATTCACTCTATGCCTGTCCGTTACACTTAATGGCTTTGACGAAAGATACAGGCTTATTGTTGGGGACGCGGATTGCGTCCTACCCCCGCCCGGACGGTAATCTGTCTGGGCAGGGCTCTGTGGGGCCCACCGTGATGTAAGTGTTTTATCCACGCCATTAAAATATTTTTTAAGATAATTTTAATGTGTTAACCAAAAAATGAGGCAGGTCCAAGGCTTAAGTAAACCACACCAGAGGAACCTACACTGATAATGACACCCACCGTTGAAACCTTTCTAATGGCCAACGTGATGTTTTTTATACCATACAAACGATTCATAAGGTCACGTAGACGTGGATGAAGTGAAAACACAAATATCAGCTTGATCCAAAACTTCTCCGGCTCCCTAGAAGCTTTTAATGGTAGACGTTTAATCCCCATTTTGTGGTGCACTTAAGCCTTGGACCTGCCTCATTTTTTGGTTCACATATTAAAATTATCTTAAACAAGCGTTTAACGGCGTGGATAAAACACTTACATCATGGTGGACCCCACAGAGCCCTGCCGAGACAGATTACCGTCCGTGTCACGCGTTAGGACGCAATCCGCGTCCTATGGTTGGCATCCCTTCCATTATTCCATAGGGGTGGCCACTTGAGTTTTGGATCATTACTCTGATTTTTTATTTTTATTTCGGCCTCACAACCAAGACTCATTGATGGAACCTCATGAATGGAGTGGATTTTATATATAGAACTGGTGGGCCCCACAGCTCTTAGGTGTTTTATGGATTGTGTAGAACCTGTGCTGAGGGTCCCATGTAAACGAAAAGCTGTGGGAACATGTAAAAACAGAGTTGTAGGGAGCCCATTCCTACAATTGCAGTTACATGGAGCCCATGTAAGCAAAGAGTTGTGGGGTCCACCGTGACGTGCGTGTGATACTTTGACCAGCTCATCCAAAAATGTGACAGAAGTGGGCCATGCCACAGGAAAAAGTGATTATTGAACGCTTATCATTGAAACCTTCCCTAGGGTCACTAAAGTTTTGCATCAGTTTAATATTTGTGTTTTCTGTTCATCCACGTCTACGTGATCTTATGAATATAATTGAAATTGAAATTGTATGAGCAGTTTGGATGTCATATAAATATCATGGTGGGCCCAAGGAAGTGTCAATGGCGAGTGTTTCCATCCCTACTGTTTTGCGGCCCATTAGAGTTTTGGATGCATTCAATCTCCACTGTTTCCTGTGGTGTGGCCCACTTCATTTTTAGGCTCATGCCCTAAAATAAGCTGGCAAAATTGATGGACCGCCTAGATAAAACACATAAATTACGGTAGGGTCCATGGAGCTTTGACACCAGCTAGCTGGCTGGTGATCGGATCACTAACCAAGCTGCATCTCCATGATACACACCATATGGGGGCCATCTCTGCAATACTGTATGCTGAAGTTATTCATGTTTACGAAGCTTGTTCACATCATCGCCCATGGATGGTGTTTTTTTTTTTTGGGGTCTATTATAGTTTTATAAGATGGCCTACCCGATGGTTAGATGAGCTGGATTGGATTTTGGGTGATCTGGTCAAGTTGGTCGTGGTGCAACTATTGGAGGGGTTGGATCTCATAATCCCTGTCTGGGCTTTACACTATCAGACTGATCCAAAACTTGTGTGGCCCACAAGAAGTTTTCGATGGTGGTTGTTCAATCACCACTGCTTCTTGTGGTATGCCCCATTTGAGATTTGAATAAGCCTTATTTTTGAAACGACGTCCTAAAATGATTAAAACGTAATGGATAAATGAAGTAGATATAACACAGACATCACAGCGGGCCTCATAGAGCTTAGGATAAGAGTAGATTCCTGTAATTAGACTAATTACAGGCAACTTGCATTTGAAACCACTTTCCTGTGCCCCAACATACAGGGAGCTCCCTATGCAGACGCTCTGTCCATCAATTTCACTGGGATCATGTTAGGACATGATCCCAATAATGATGAGGCAGATCCAAAACTCAAGTGGGCCACATAGTAGGAAATCTGACGGATGGATTGGATGTCACACATAGATTGTGGCAGAACACATATAACTACCACCTATTGGAACATCTTCTATGAAGGGGCGGAGCCAATTCACATCCACCCAACTCCCAAGTTGAGAGCAGCCAAGAACTATAAGGAATTGAATACCACCGTTGAAAACTAGGCTAGTATTCATATTTTTCCATTCATGCATGCAAGGTATCAATTATCGGAGCTTCCATCTTCCACTATTTCTTGTGATGTGGCCCACTTGCATTTTGAATCTTAACAAAGGATGGACAGGGTGAATATAAGAAAAACATCACAGGTTCACCCATTCAATTAAGGTAGGTTGCTTCCCCAGTGTGGCGCTGGCATTCCCCACTCTGTTTTACTGATAGAAACCGTATATCAGCGTCAGGAGCTTGAGCGCGGATCCTCAGATTCCTGGAAACAGCGAGCAGCGGAATCCGATATTATTCTTGGTCCACGTCACTTTAAGTGCCACGTCACTGCTTTTTTTTTTAATATATTAAAAATAAAAGTCTAACTCCATTAAACGGTTTATTTTGGAAATCGGATTGCATACCGAGCACGGTAGGCTCTTGCTCTTACCGTACTGAGTCAACTCGGTTTGGCCCACCTTGTATGTATGTGGTCTATCGAGGCCGTCCATCCATTTTTCCATCTAATTCAAGGGGTTGAACCCAAAATTGAAGTATATCCAAATATCAAGTGGATCATACTACAGTAAACAGTGGGGTTAATGATTTCCACCATTGAAACCTTGCAAGGCCCCACAGTGATGCTTATTTGTCATCCAACCTGTTCATAAGATCAAACAGACATGGATGAAGAGAAAACACAAATATAAGCTTGATCCAAAACTTTTGTAGCCCCCAAGAAATTTTCAACTGTAAACGTTCAATTCAACTCTTTCCTACGGTGTGGTTGATTTGAACATTGTTGTTGAAGTCGAAATCTGGGCGTCCTCTTTCTCCAACCTTCCTGATTAAAACCTTACTGTGATCCGAACCTGCACACCGAGGAGTGACAATGGAGACCTGGCTAAGCCGGGGGACCCTTCGATGCCTAAGTCAGGACAAGGGAATCCGGGTCTAAGTGGATAGGTGAGTTGAGAGGGATAGATGTTGCGTACTTGTAGCAATGAGATCTTCCTGTATTTATACTTGACTGTTGGACAGTCTAGGTCCGACATTCTCTGCACGATCCACTCAATTAGCGGAATCCCAAGATCATGGAGATATCGCCCGCAATCTACAGATCGTGGGGCGGATCGTGTGCCAGTAGCGTGTATCTGCGAGCGAAATTACCGGTCACGTCCGCCTGTGGAAGTTTCTCCATTTAGCATGAAGGGTCGTGGCTTCGCTCCGTGCTCGGCTCGGGACGAAGGATTAGTGAGGAGACTATCTTAGGTGTGCTCGACCCTTTGCGGCAACTCGGTATCTTCAGGTTGTTTAGTGTATCCGAGCTGAGTAGTAGATCCGAGCCGAGGCGTGGATCTGGGCCACCATATAACCGAGTCGAGGCAGTGCGGTCGGTCAATAGGAGACGTTGATTCGTGGCGCTTATGTCACGTGTCGCTACAGGTCCGAGCTAAACCACGTGGACTCTTTCGCTTCCGGTTAATAAGGGAATGACTTGGGACGTCGGCTCTGAAAGTGGCCCGAGCCGAGGCAGTCGGCTCGGAGAAAGGGAGTCAGAATTCTTAAAGGGTTCAGGTCAGATCTTTCCATAACAGAAGCCCCCTACTCTTCGAGGTTGGTTACCGACTTGGAGAGTAATAATGTGGAAGATCAACCGCCTCGCCCGGCGTAATCATGGCGCCGTCATTGGGATTCTTAGGCTAATACGCAGTGGACGCGTAGCGACGGTTAGGATATCGAATCATTGCTCACCCTATGACGGAACGCCACGTATGGCGGGGGAGTCGTTCGAGTCACGCCTCCTCTACTCGGCCATCGATTCGTACGCCAGAGCAAGTCGCTCGATGCTTACAACGTATGGCTGGGCAGTGCCTAGGCGAATAGTGAACAACCACGTATGCACCGTAGTCGGCTCGTGACGATTCGACTGCGCTCATCACTCCTCGCCATTAATGCAAAGATTCCCTGTAGCCTATATAAATCCTCCTTCGGGTGGGCTTGCACCCTCTTGCATTTTGTATCTCATTCACCGGAGGAGGCGATTTCCGACAAAGGCGATTCCGACCGATAACGACTTTTTGTCCAGGCGATTCCGACCGACAACTGTTTTTCGGAAGAAGCGATTATTGGTGATTATCCGGTGAGTCTCCCCTAGCGCCTTCTTCATTTTCTGCAACATGTTGTCCGACCTGGAAATAGTACGGGACTACGGCGAAGACTCCGAGCCGGGAAGTTCCAACGGCGGAAGGGGGGCCTCAGAAGGTCCCCTTGAAGCGGTTCCACTGTACCCTTCACCCCGGAGGCAAAAGGGGGCAGGGGCTCGGACTCCACGCCCTGGGAAAAGAAGAGCGTCCTGAGCCCCCCAGGCCACTACCGTCGAGGCCACCGAGATGCCAGAGAGCGGGAGGGCCTCCGAGGCTGTTCCAGGAGGCTCCGTACTAATGGAGTCTCAGATGGGCTGGATCCGTTCGGAGTATCAGATTCCTGATTCCGTTCGGATAAGGGCTCCCGAGCCTTTTGATGCTGCCGGTGCGCCCACAGAATGAGAAGTCGTTGTTTTTCTCTGCGTGCTATAGTGTGGAGTCCAAATCCCTCTACACCCCTTCGTCCGAGCGCTAACGGTATATCTTAGATTGGCTCCCGGGCAGTTTACTCCCAACGCCTGGAGGGTAGCGATCTCCGCCTTCATCATTTGGCGCCAAGTAGGGAACTCAGAGCTAACCCCGGCGGAGCTGATGAGTATGTACCTGGTCAAGCATGATAGCCAGGAGCCATGGTACTACTTCGTGACCCGAGGCATCAAGGGGTCGGGACTTGTCCTGAACCTTCCATCCTTTAACAAGGACTGGAAGAATAAGTGGTTCTGGGCCGCTGGTGAATGAGAGGTGCCTACAGAGGAGCTCGGGACTCTGACAATCCGGGTCCCCACCCACTTCACCAAACCAGGTCAGACTCTAGACATGCTTTTTGCTGTCTTCTTCTCTTTTTACTGTAGTCAGACTAAAGATTTTTTCCCTGAAAGATTTTGTAAGGAGTGTGCCTTCCCTTGAGTCGGACCAGAAGAACCTAGTCGCTAAGGCTAAGGCATGATTAAGAGAGCTCCGCTCTTAGTCAGACTTAATTACTGCAGCCAACCTTCACTAGTCCGGCCTCTACAGGGCCTTACCCCTCCCCACATCTTTCAGTGAGTCCCTTTTTCTTAGTTTTCTTTGGATAGGTCGACTCTTCTCGGTTGCTGACTCGTTGTTTTTTGCATAGGCATGGCCGAGGTGTCTGGGTCTTGGAGGAGGAAGGCAGTGCCAACTCCAGAGGAGATGTTAAGGGCTGACACCCGTATGAAAACCGCCGTCCGGAGAAGAACAGCCATGATCCGAGGGGAGGGCCCCTCCGCCCCTGTCCTGGCTACTGCGGCTCTGACCGCTACCCCAGCCCCTGCTGTCGTGGCTCTGGCTATGGGGCCTTTAGCTGGGGCCCCCGACACGGCTCGGGCCGCAGTAGTGGCTGACCCGATTCCGGCTCCTTCTCCCGCCACCGTTCCTCCGACCGTGGGGGCTCATACAACAACTCCTGAGGCCTGCATAGCGGTCCCCTCCTCCTCCGAGCAGGAGGAAGCTTCTCGAAGGGTCGACTTTGTGCCCTCCCCCCTGATGTCGGAAATGAACTCAGGGCTGAGCCCCAGCGTCGGCGGGCAGCAGGACGGGGGCTGGAGAGGCAACCGCCTTCGCTCAGGTCGGGACGAGCGGAGGGAGGTTCGAACCCGGTTATCACGTGTCCTGCCTGGTCTCCTGGGTGGCGAAGCACGCTCCGGAAGAGGAGATCGCGGACCTGCTGAACAAGCCTGACGATTCCTTCCTGAAAGACATTGCTTCAGTCTTCTATCGGGTATACACGTCGTCATTGCCCCTCTTCTTCTTTTTATACATTGCTTTTGTTGACACCTAGTTTTCTGTGCAGTCTGTCCCGAGGATCCTTCTAACTCGGAGCAGATTGAGAGAGGTTGCTAAGGAAGCGGCTACGACAGAGGCACTCCGGGGGGAGGTGGCAACCCTTCAAGATGAAGCTACCTTCCTCCGACTGGAACGGTTGGAGCTGCAAAGGCAGCTTGACGAGGAGAAAGCCCAAATGCTTAGGGTGCAAGAGGTCCTGAAGGACCTTGAAGCTCGCTGCAGCGGTGCCATGACCGAGCGACCCGGGTGAAGGCTCAAGAGGACGCACTTGCCAAGGATAACGCTTAGCTGAAGGAAACACTGGAGCATACCAAGGCCGATGCTGCGGAGGAGCTGAGCCGGGCCATCACGTAGGCAAAGGAGGCGCAGAGGGCTGAGGACGAGGCATCGCTGGCCACGGCGATTGCAGCCGCGGTGGAAGCGTACAAGACTTCTGCAGAGCGAGCTGAGGAAGCCACCAAGTTTAACAACTTTGGCTACGACGCCTACATCGAGGCGGTCCAGGACTTGTATCCAGACCTAAACCTCGAATCTCTGCTGCCCGAAGATGCTGCGGGTCAGGCTCCTGAAGATGCCTGTCCAGACCAAGACACTACTGCCCAGGCTCCCCCTCCTCCGACTACATAGTCTTTCTCCTTAGCTTGTTTTCTCTCTTCTTTTTTTTCGTTCCGAGTGAAATGCGTATGAGATACATTTTTGGATTAAATGGATGATGATTTTTAATTGCATGGGTGCTATTAACTGTTGGATTGCTTTAATGTATTGCTGAGTCGAGGCCTTGGTTGGTCGACTCGTTTCGAAATTTCCTTGTAGGCCTTAGATAGCGTTACCATTGAGCTCAGATCCTTATGGGATCGGCCAGTCCCGCAATTGGTGAGCAATCTCCGAGTAAGGCGGTGACCCGACTCCTCTTGGGTGGGGGGGGGAATCGGGTCACCTGTTGGCTTTTTCCTTGACCAAGGGATGCCGTTGTAGAATATTTTATGGGATGACACTCCGACCCCTTTGCGAAGGGATCGGTCCGTCTAGTCAGCCCCTGCATATGAGAGGCGACTTGTTCTGTGTAAATATTTCATTTGCGTAGAAAAGAAGGATAAAATTTATTGAAGGCCTTAAAAGCTGGTCGCTCGGAGTCGTACAATTATTCAGGGCCTCAAAAGGCCCATTATCTTATTGATAGTAGATCTTCAGATGCTCCGTGTTCCATGGATGAGGGAGTTGGCGGCCTTCGAGGTTCTCCAAATGGTAGGACCTCGGTTTAGTGAATCGGACCACTCGGTAAGGCCCTTCCCAATTGGGTTCGAGGACTCCAGCTCCCGGCTCGGCGATATTCGGAAAGACTCGACTGAGGACTAAGTCTCCTGGGCGGAACCGCCTGGTCTTAACCTTGGAATTATAGAACCGTGCCACTTGCTGATGTCGGGCTGTAGTTCGGAGTCTGGAGATTTCTCTGGCTTCCTCGAGTAGGTCCAAGTTGGCTGCTATCTGCTCGGTATTTTGGTCTTCTTGATAGCTTCTGACTCGAGCCGTGGGGAGGCCAATCTCGACAGGCACTACTGCCTCCGAGCCGTAGGATAGTGAAAACGGGGTCTCCCAAGTGATGATTGCGCAGTAGTCCTATAGGACCAGAGGACGAACGGAAGTTCCTCGGACCAGTTATCCTTCGCTTTCTCCAGCTTCATCTTGAGGTGATATTTGATGACCTTGTTGACAGCTTCTACTTGTCCATTAGATTGTGGGTGCCGAGGTGAAAAATATGCGTTGGTGATCCCGAACCTCCTACACACATCTCAAAATTTATCATCGTTGAACTGTTTGCCATTATCGGACACGATGGTGTGTGGGATCCCGAACCGACAAATAATATTCTTCTAGATAAAGTCAATCACCTTTTACTCTGTTATCTTGGCCACGGGCTCGGCCTCGGCCCATTTAGTAAAATAGTCCACGGCCACAATCTCGAACTTAACCTGTCCCTTCCCCGTGGGCAGCGGACTAATAATATCGATTCCCCACTAAGCGAACGGCCACAGACCACTCATGGGGGTCATCTCCTCCACATGCCGCCTCGGCACGGCTGTGTATCTCTGGAATTTATCACACCTCTGAACATAGTCCCGAGAGTCCTGCTTGATGGTCGGCCAAAAATATCCTTGCCGAAGTATCTTCAGAGCCAGGGCTCGGCTGCCAGAATAGTTTCCGCAGATCCCTTCGTAAATCTCTCGAATTACATAAATCGCTTCTTCAGGTTGGAGGCACCTAAGGTAAGGCTAGGAATGCCCCTTTTTGTACAAGATCCCGTCCAGGATGATGTACCTCGTTGATCGGACCCTTAGGCGCCGGGCTTCTAGCTTGTCCGAGGGAGTTTCACATGTGGTAAGATAATTGAAAATTAGGTCCATCCAGCTCGAGGCGTCATCTATTGGATTGACCACTTTTTTCTCCATCTGATCAATGCTCGGGTGCTCCATAAATTCCACGGGAATGATTCGTGGGATCTTCCCTTCTGTGGCTGACGCGAGCTTCGCTAGGGCATCAGCCCAGGAATTCTCCGCCCTGGGTATCTGTTGGATTGTGCAACTCCAAAATTTCCCAATCAGTTTTCTTGCCTCGTCCAGATAGGCAATCATTCTTGCTTTCTTTGCTTCGTACTCAGTAAAAATGTGATTTACGACCAGCTGGGAATCGCATCGGACCAGGAGGGTTTGCACCCCTAGGCTTGCGGCCAATCTGAGTCGGGCCAGCAACGCCTCATACTCCGCCTCGTTGTTGGAGGCCTTGAATTCGAGTCGGATGGCATACTAGATGGGCATAGAGTCGGGTGAGACCAGGACTACCCCAGCTCCCACCCGCTTAGAATTGGACGATCCATCCACGTAGAGAACCCATTCGAGACCCGGCTCTGCCTCCTAGTTGCATGGGGGTTCAGGCGGACTCATCTCAACTTCGTTGCTGGTCTCTTCTCCATTTAGAGCAGTAAATTCCGCTATGAAGTCGTCCAAAGCTTAGCCTTTAATCGCCGTCCTTGGGCGGAACTGGATGTTCAACTCTCCGAGTTCGATGGCCCATTTGGTTAACCGACCCGACACCTCGGGTGTCTAGAGCACCTGTTTGAGGGGAGAATCAGTTAGCACCACAATGTAATGAGCTTGGGAGTATGGGCGTAGTCTCCAAGTCGAGACGACCAGGCCGAGGGCAAGTTTCTCCAGAGGTGGATACCTTGCTTCGGTGGGTACCATAGCCTTTCTTACATAGTAAACTGGGTATTGTTTTCCCCCGATTTCCCTGATCAGGGCCGAACTGACGGCTGACTCCGAGACTCCTAAATACAAGAACAAGGGCTCGCCCTCCTCGAGTTTCGACAACAAGGGGGGTGATCCCAAGTACTGCTTCAGCTGTTGAAAGGCTTGTTCACAATCCGACGTCCACCCTGCCTTCTTATGACCCTTCAACTGTTGAAAGAAGGGGAGGCACTTGTCTGTAGCTCTGGATATGAATCGTCCGAGCGCTGCAACTCGCCCGGTGAGGCAATGTATCTCTTTGACGGTCCGAGGCGAACTCATATCGAGGAGCGCCTTAATCTTGTCGGGATTTGCCTCAATACCTCTCTGGCTGACCTGAAACCCCAAGAATTTTTTCGATCCGACTCCAAATGCAGACTTGGAGGGATTTAACTTCATCTGATATCCTCGGAGAACAGCAAAAGTCTCTCTGAGATCCTTCAAGTGGTCGGACGCTTTAACGCTTTTTACGAGCATATCATCGACATATACTTCCATTGTGCGCCCAATCTGTTTCGTGAACATCTGATTTACCAACCTCTGGTACGTGGCCCCAGCATTTTCAGGCCAAATGGCATGACCCGGTAACAATAGAGCCCCTTGTCGGTGATGAAGTTAGTCTTCTGCCTATCTGAAGGGTACATCACTATCTGGTTGTACCCAGATTGCGGTGCTATCTACCAGCTGATCGATTCGAAGTAGAGGGAAGCTATCTTTAGGACATGCTTTGTTCAAGTCCGAGTAGTCAACACATACTCGCCATTTCCCGTTAGCTTTTCTGACTAGTACCACGTTCGCGATCCAATCGGGATAATATACTTTCTCTATAAAGTCAGCGTCAAGCAGAATGGAGACTTCGTGGGCGATGGCTTCATACCGGTCAGCGTCAAACGGTCTCCTTCTCTGTTTCACAGGCCTGTGGTCCGGGTTCACGTTCAGTCTGTGAACGATAACATCCGGAGAGATTCCGGGCATGTCCCCATGGGACCACGCAAAGATGTCTCTGTACTGACGTAGAAAGGTCATCAGCTCGGACCGTTGCTCGTGATTTAATGAAGTTCCGAGCTGGACTGTCTTACTCGAGTCTGCTTCGCCGAGAGGTATCTTCTCCAGGTCTTCCACGGGTGACTCTTCTGACGGCCCTCGGGGATCTAAGGTGCTGACGGTAAGCGCTTACTTCATAGATCCCTTCTTAACCGCTATCACATAAAACCTTCGAGCTTCGCCCTGGTCACCTCGGAGGTATCCTGTCCCGCCCTTAGCGGGAAATTTCATCATCAAGTGGTAAGTAGAAACAACCTCCCTCATCGCGTTGAGGGACGGTCTACCAAGGATAACATTATGCACAGACGGCATGTTGACAACAAGGAAATCCACCATCAAGCTGACCTGATGTTGTCCTTCTCCCGCAGTTACTGGGAGGGATATGGCCCCCTCGAAGATCACTCTTTCTCCGGCAAAGCCGTGTAGGGGGGTCTTTACTGGTCTAAGGCGTGACCTGGTAATCCCCATTCTCTCGAAAGCTTCAGAATATATCACATTGGTCAAGCTCCCGGTGTCGACCAGGATACGGTACACCTTGTGATTGGCTATCGTCATAGTGACCACCAGGGCGTCATCGTGTGGGTGTTGGATTCCCTGCGCATCATCCTCGGTAAAGGTTAGGCTGCATGGACTGACCCGGAGCTCGTTGCTCGGCCGCTCGGTTAAGTTGACTTGATGCTCCGGATCAGTCTTCCGTGAATGGGCTTTCCAAGCCCTGTTCGAATCTCCCTCTCCGGACGAGCAGTCGAAGATCATGCGGATTTCTACGGGCTCCTCCGGGATCCTATTCGTCTGCTCTCACTCTTCCTTTCGAGCCATTTTCTCCCCTTTAATGTACCGACGTAAATGGCCCTTCCGGATGAGGGTTTCGATCTCGTCCTTGAGGTTGACGCAGTCTGCGGTGTTGTGACCATGATCTCGGTGGAAGCGACAATACCTGCGCTTGTCCCGATGCTCTGGGTTGGCCATAATGCAGACAGGCTAGTTCAGTAGCCTTTCTCCTCGTATATCCAGTAAGATCTGCTTGGTAGATGTGTTAAGGGGGGTGTAGGAATCGAATCTGCCCTCTGGTCTTCTGTTCGGACGATGATCGCGAGGGGCGTGGTCATCTGTCCCTTTGTGATGCGCCGGAGGTTCTTCGTTCCTGGGTCTCTTTCCCTTTCCAGTCAACTCGGACAATTGGGAATTTTTTCGGGCATTGGAGAATTCCTCGGCATTATCATACTTCTGGGCCCGTGCAATGAGCTCGGCTAATGTCTTTGGAGGATTATTTCTATTGGAGAAGGCGAACTTCCCATCCTTCAATCCACTAAACACCACGGAGAGGGCCATCTTATCGTCGTACCCTTCCACATGCAGTGCTTCTTCATTGAATCGGGCGATGTACTCCTTCAATGATCCCTTGGGCTGTTGCTTAATGGTAAATAGATGGGTGCTGGGCTTCCGACTCTTCTTACCACTTATGAACTGGGTAAGGAATAATCGGCTAAGTTCTGCAAAGGAATCAATGGAATTGGGCTTAAGCTGGCGATACCAACTCCGAGCGGATCCTACCAGAGTGATTGAAAATCCTCTGCACATCATTGTATCCGTTGCTGTCTGAATCTGCATCCACGAGCGATATGCCTCTACATGCTCGGATGGATCCCCCCGGATCTAGAGCACTGGATGCTAGGAGGTATCTGAAACCTTTGAGGCATCACCTCGTCCATGATGACTGAGGTGAAGGGAGGCTCGGTCTCTTCCATCATCACCTAGAAGGCGGCGGGGACTGATGAAGGCTGCTGCTATTTTTCCAATGTTGAAATCTTTTTGTTGAGCTCTGCAAACCGTGCTTCCCAAGGGTCTTTGTTTTCCACCATCACCTCTCCCGTGTCCTCTACTTCGGGAGTTTTCTTTCTTCTTCTTTGTTCCAGCTCATGACGCAGGTCCGTCGGTGCTAGGGCCAAGGTGGCCGAGGCGTTTGTTACTGCGCGAGTCGCTGTGTCCTGAGCCGGTACTCTACCTAGGTCAGGGGAGAGTTCTGAGCCGAGGCAGGCGCCCGTGCAGACTGACATGGGGGCCCCTCAGGTCTAACGCTCCTTAGTGCGGAATGAGCCTCCATAACCGGCCCAACCGGTTCAGGAGCATGGTTTTCCTGAACATGACGTGGGGGTGACTGTTGTTGCTGCTTCATTTGATTAATCTCATCCTGTAGAGCTTGTATCTCACTTTGCATCGCTTGATACTTGCTCGCTCGATTACTCGAGCGTTGGGATGGCCCTGGAGCCGATTCCACGTGGAGCAGTGAAGAAGAGCGGGTCGACTCTAGTTCTGGGGCTGCTGTTTTCTTCTTTCCTCTTGCTATGACGTTTTAGGAACAGGAACCTGACTTTTTGTATCAAGTTCCCACAAACGGTGCCAAAAATGTTGAAGTCAAAATCTGGACATCCTCTTTCTCCAACCTTCCTGCGTAAAACCTTACTGTGATCCGAACCTGCACACTGAGGAGTGACAATGGAGACCCTGGCTAAGCTGGGGGACCCTCCGATGCCTAAGTCAGGACAAGGGAATTCGGGTCTAAGTGGATAGGTGGGCTGAGAGGGGTAGATGTTGCGTACCTGTAGCAATGAGATCTTCTTGTATTTATACCTGACTGTTGGACGGTCTAGGTCCGACATTCTCGGCACGATCCACTCAATCAGCGGAATCCCAAGATCGTGGAGATATCGCTCGCAATCTACATATCGTGGGGTGGATCGTGTGCCAGTAGTGCGTATCTGCGAGCGAAATTACCGGTTACGTCCGCTTGTGGAAGTTTCTCCATTTAGCATGAAGGGTAGTGGCTTTGCTCTGTGCTCGGCTCGGGACGAAGGATTAGAGAGGAGACTATCTTAGGTGTGCTCGACCCTTTGCGGCAACTCGGTATCTTCAGGTTGTCCAGTGTATCCGAGCTGAGTAGTGGATCCGAGCCGAGGCGTGGATCTAGGCCACCATATAACCGAGCCGAGGCAGTGCAGTCGGTCAATAGGAGACGTTGATTCGTGGCGCTTATGTCACGTGTCGCTACAGGTTCGAGCTGAACCACGTGGACTCTTTCACTTCCTGTTAATAGGAGAATGACTCGGGACGTCGGCTCTGAAAGTGGCCCGATCCGAGGCAGTCGGCTCAGAGAAAGGGAGTCAGAATTCTTAAAGGGTTCAGGTTAGATCTTTCCATAACAATTGTATATGCTTCATTTTTTGTCTCAAGCCTAAAATTATCTGGTAAAATTAATGGACGGAGCAAATAAAATACATAAATCATGGTGGACCCCATAGAATTTACTCAGTACGTTAATGCAGTGAGTTACTCACTGCGCAATCGCTGCTTCCTTCCGTTCGGATTCAGGGCACGGGTTGAGTAGCGAGACTCGCTACTAAAGTCATGTCGCCTAGTTATTTGGGTCCTACCATGATGTATATTTTGCATCCACACCGTCCATCCATTTGGAAAGATCATTTTATGAATGAGCCAAAGAATGAATCAGATCCAAAACTCGAGTGGACCCATCACAGAAAACAATTAAAAACTTCTAAGGGTCACTAAAGTTTTCGATCAAGCTGATATTTGTGTTTTCCCTTCTTTAATGTCTGTGTTAACTTATGAACAGGTTTGATCTCAAATAAAAACCATGATGGACCTTAGGAAGGCTTCAACTGTGGATTTCACTCTCATCACTGTTTTATGTAGTGGGGTCCACTCTAGCTTTGGATATGCCTCATACTTTTGATCATGCCCTAAAATGATCTCTCCAAATGGATGGACAGTGTGGATACAACACATACATCATGGTGAGCCCCACAGAACTTAGTGGCGTCAAGTCAATAGTGAGTCTAACTACTCAACGTGTTGGTAGTTAATCCGCCTCTAATTTCTTTCTTTTAAAATTTAATTAGGTCACGTCATCTCACGATAATTTTATAAGATCAAAAAAATTTATATTTACTAAATTTGCTTGATTAGCAAGGAATATTAGCTACGACCCAGGATGAGTGATGTTCGTAGGATCCTCACCGTGGGTTCACCTTGATCTATGTGTTGTATATTCACCCCATCCATCCGTTTTCTCATATTATTTTAGAGAATTGTACAAAAAATGAAGCAGATACAACTCTTAGGCGGACCACACCATAGGAAACAGTGGTCATTAAATGTCGACCATTGAAAACTTCATTATCCATTGTAATGTTTATTTGCCATCCAATCTGTTGTTGATAAGGTCGCACAGCCCGGACGAAGGAAAAACACAAATATCAACTTGATCCAAAACCATTTGTGGCCCACAAAAAGGTTTTAATAACCAATGACTATGGTTTCTTGTAGAGTGGTCAACTAGAGATTTGGATAGGCTTCGCTTTTTGGCCTACTCTGTAAAATGAGTTCGCAAAATGGATAGTTGGCATATATATTTAATGTATACAATTAGATGGGTACTACTCACATAGGGGATTCAGAGTCGTTGAGTTCTTTCTTTTACACTAGGATCACGTGGCATATTACACAGCACCAATGTTGGTTTTGTGTACTACTAAAAATAAAAAACCTTTGTGGGCTTCAGCATGATTAGGGCTAGGCAAACAACGACTCGGTAAATTTGACTCATCCAACTCGATATGAATGGAGTGGGTGAGTCGATCCTAGTCAAACTAACTTCATCCAATCCGAACTCAAAACGAGTTGAGTTCGAGTCACCTAGTAACTCAACTCGACTCAACCCAAAATCCAACTCGGAACTCACTCGACTTGATCCGAAACTCGACTCATATATATATTAAAATAAAAATCAAAAACTTAGATATGACATTTCATATCTGAGATGTCGTGTAGCTATGGAGAGGCTGCAATTCTAGCAAGTGAATCTTGATTTTGAGTTGTGATTTTAGCTTGTGGATACCTACTGCACCCGACCCAACTCAGTCCAACTTGACCCAAAACGGTACTTGTGATCAAGTCAGATTCAGTCTGGATTAGTCTAGGCTAGACCTAGACTTAGATCGGGTTAGGCATGCTGGACTCGGTACCGAGTCAGGTCGAGTTCAAGTCAGGCGTATTTCAAAACCGAATCGAGTCGGGTCAGCCCTAACTCGGTTTGAATCGACTCGATGCCCACCTCTAACCATGCTGATTGCTTTTTTTTTTTTTTCTACACTGTTTATCCAATTTGCCCACTTACATCAGGGCATGAGTCTAAAAATAGATAGATTGGTATCTCAAGTGGATCACACCATAGAAAAAGTGGTTATTGAACATATACCATTATAAACTTTGTAGAGACCAATGTAATGTTTATTTTCCATCCAACTAACTGATAACATCACAAAGACATGGATGAGGAGAAAATACAAATATCATCTTGATTCAAAACTTTCGTAGCCCCCAATAAGTTTTTAATCTTCTAATCACCAATGTTTCTTGTGGTGTGGTCCACCTAAGATTTGGATCTTCCTCAATTTTGTGCTCATGAACTACAGTGATCTATAAAAATGGATGGACGACGTGGATAAAATACATACATCATGGTGGAGTCAATAAAGCTTTTCCAATAACACACAGTATTGCAGTTGGTGGTATATACTACCAGTGTCCCATTTGTCAAAGCCACTTGTATGAGCAAATAATCAATGGCTCAGGTGGGCCACACTATGATGTTTTCTGGAAAGTCAACCCGAACAATAAGGTGCGTCACCCCGTTTTAGGCCACAGGCTAAAAAAATCAGTTCTATCTATAATTTAGGTTGACCACATTATTGTAAACAGTGTATAGACAATCCTCGCCTTCCAAATTATTTCCATTAGTTTAGCCCAAGTGATTAATGTATCGATATGATTTTTGGTAAAAAAAAAAAATTTGTTAATCATCTAGTTGTTGATGTGGATTTTGATGTAAGTATAATGTTTGAAACTTTAAAATAAAGGGTGGACATATCTCTCCCAACTATTTCCTTTAGTGCATATCTCTAGGCTCAATATGGGACTTAATAGCCAATGTTTGTAATGGATATTACATAAACATCGCAGTGAGCCCTAGAAAAATCAAGAGTCATGCCCCATATATATATATATATATATATATATATATATATATATATATATATATATATATATATATATATATATATATATATATATCTTTACAATTGGAGAAGTATGGGTGATTGAATTTTTGACGGGGCCCACCACGATGTGTATGCAAAATCTACTCTAACAATTAGATGTGTAATCATTTAGGCTTGAATCCAAAAAAATTAGGTTAACACGAGATTCATGTGAGCCACACCAAAGAAAATATTTGGAAGAGAGACATCCACCCTTGAAACTTATAAGACCCACCATGATGATTATATAAAATGGACACATTAGTTTATCTAATGAAACCTCATTATTTTGTCTAATGGAACTTTATCACTTTGTCAAATGAACCTGTCACTTTATCTATTGAAACCCCGTCATTTTATTTGACAAGCTGCCACTTTATCTAGTGAAATTCTGTCAGTTTGCAGAATAACATCGTCACTTTGTCTAGTGGAACTAAGTCACTTTATTCGAAAACTCGTCATTTTATCAAGCGAAACCCTATTAATCTGTCTGGCAACCCCATCACTTTATCTAGTAGAACATCATCACTTTGTTTAATGGAATCCCGCTACTTTGACCAATAATCACATGTGTAACACCCCAGTTCCCGAAACGCAGGTACACTACTTGTTTTTCAACAACCCGAGTGTTAACTTTTAAAGATGACTCAAAATTTACGTACATTAAAAAAAATAAATCAGGGTTAGCAATTTAGCGGAATAGAAACAAATTAAGTATAAGATGGAGTCCAAATATACATAACAAAATAATCGAGTGGCTACCCAAAGGCTTATATAAACCAACGTCTTAAGTTTTTATAATACACGACAGTACAAATTAAATACAAATGAAATGAGGAATAGAGAGTCGTAAGATCATCCAGCTCATCTTATTCCACATGAACACCAACATGCCCATCATCTGTGTATCCTGCACACTAAATATGGTTTGACAGCGTTAATGGGTATCCTAGTAAGGTACAATCCCTAAAATTTATAAAACATTAAGATAATTAAGCATAATTTTTAGAAACAATATATAATGAATAGTTTTCATGGTAATAAGACAATTCAATGTGGGCCTTAAATCATATGGGGCCACTGACAATATAGACCATCCATTGTCAATAATTTTTTCTTAGTCATTAGACAAAGTGACGGGGTTCATTGGACAAAGTGACAGGATTATTAGACAAAGTGACAAAGTTATACTAAACAAAGTGATGAGGTTACTCGACGAAGCAACATGATTCCACTAAACAAATTAATAAGGTTAAATGAGACAAAGCAAATATGATTCCATTAGACAAAATTACAGATTGTCGGAAAAGGTGATGAGTTGCCAAACAAAGTGACCTGGTTCCACTAAACGAAGTGACGAGGCTGAAAGACAAAGTGACTGGGTTCCACTAAATAAAGTGATAAGGTTGTTGGATAAAGTAACGAGGCTGTTAGACGAAGTGACGACGTTCACTGGATAAAGTGATCGGGTTGCTGGACAAAGTAATGAGGTTCTACTAGACAAAGAAATTATATAGTAGGACAAGGTGATAAAGTTCTACTATATCAAGTGATGGAGTTTTATAAAGACTAATGAGGTTACTGGACAAACTGATAGGATTTCACTAGATAAAGTGAAAGGGGTGCTAAACAAAGTGATAAGGTTCTAATACATAAAGTGGCGTGATAATTGGACAAAGTAAGGGGGTTCCATTAGACAAAGTAATAATGTTCTGTTAGATTAAGTGATGGGGTTTCTAGACAAATTGATAGGGCTTTGCTTGATAAAATAACGAGCTTTCGAATAAAGTGACTTAGTTCCACTAGAAAAAGTACAATGTTACCGTGCAAAGTGACAGGATTTCACTAGATAAAGTAGTGGCTTGTCAAATAAAATGACGAGGTTTCAATAGACAAAGTGACAGGTTCATTTGACAAAGTGATAGGGTTCTATTAGACAAAATGATAGAGTTCTATTAAATAAACTAATGTGTCCATTTAATATAATCATCATGGTGGGTCTTATAAATTTCAAGGATAGATGTCTCTCTTCCAAATATTTTCTTTGATGTGGCTCACATGAATCTCGCGTTAACCTAATTTTTTTGGATTCGGACCTAAATAATTACGCATTTAATTGTCAGAATGAATTTTCCATACAAATCATGGTGGGCCCCCACCAAAAATTCAATCCCCCATACTTCTTCAATTGTAAAGAGAGTTTTATATATATATATATATATATATATATATATATATATATATATATATATATATATATATATATATATATATATATATATATAAGGAAAAGGTTCTATACGGTTGAGCTCATGGAACTCCCCATGAGTTCGAGCTGTGTGGGCCCCACCATGATGTATGTCGAACATCTACCCCATCAGTAAGATGTACCATTCCATATAGTGGGCCGAGGGCTTAAAAATCAAGTCATTCGTGACTTGTGTTAGCCACACCACATGCAAAAGTTGAAAGGGGTTACCCTCCATTAAAACATTCATAATCATTGTTTGGGCTCACTGAGATGTAGTTCACAAATCCAACCCATCCATTATGTGTGTCCCACTAACAACTAGATTATACTATAACCACCTTGATTTTTTCGGGGCCCACTCCAATGTTTATGTAATATCCACTATAACCATTGGCCATTAACTCTCATATTGAGTCTAGAGATACGCATTAAAGGAAATAGTTGGGAGAGAGATGTCCACCCTTTCTTTTAAAGGGTTAAACATTATACTTACATCAAAATCCACTTCAACAACTAGATTATTAAAAAAAAATAAAAAATGTCAAAAATCATACCAATACATGAATCACTTGGGCCAAACTAATGGAAACAATTTGGAAGGCGAGGATTGCCTATACACTGTTTACAATCATGTGGTCAACCTGAATTATAGATAAAATTGATTTTTTTGGCCTATGGCTTAAAATGGGATGACGCACCTTCTGGTCCAGGTTAATTTTTCAGAAAACATCATAGTATAGCCCACCTGGGCTACTGACTATTTGCTCATATAAGTGGCTTTGACAAAGGGGACACTGGTAGTATATACCACCAACTGCAGTATTGTATGTTATTGGAAAAGCTCTTTAGCTCCACCATGATGTATGTATTTTATCTACGTCGTCCATCCATTTTTACAAATCATTGTAGTTCATGAGCACAAAATTGAGGAAGATCCAAATCTCAGGTGGACTACACCACAAGAAACATGGATGATTAGAAGATTAAAATCTTATTGGGGGCTACAAAAGTTTTGGATCAAGTTGATATTTGTATTTTTCTTCATCCATGTCTTTGTGATGTTATCAATTGGTTGGATGGAAAGTAAACATTACATTGGGCTCTACGAAGTTTATAATGGTATGTGTTCAATAACCACTTTTTCTATGGTGTGGTCCACTTAAGATATTGATCTATCTATTTTTAGACTCATGCCTTGATGTTAGACAAATTGGATAAACAGTGTGGATAAAAAAGCAACCATCATAGTTAGAGGTGGGCATCGAGTCGATTCAAACCAAGTTAGGGCTGACCCGACTCGATTCGATTTTGAAATACACCTAACCCGAACTCGACCGACTCACTACCGAGTCCAGCATGCCTAACCCGATCCGAGTCCGGGTCTGACCTAGACTAATCCAGACTGAATCTGGCCTGATCATAAGTATTGATTCGGGTCGAGTCTTAAAATAATATGATAAAATGGATGAATGAAGTAGCTAGATATACAACGCATAGATCAAGGTGGGCCCACGGCGAGGATCCTATAGACATCACTCATCTTGGGTCGCAACTAATATTCCTTACTAATCAAGTAGATTTCGTAAAGATTTTTTTTTTCCTTATAAAATTGTCGTGAGATAACATGGCCTAATTAAATCGTAGAAGAAAGAAATTGGAGACGGATGAGCTACCGTCGCGTTGAGTAGCTAGACTCACTATTGACTTGATGCCACCAAGTTCTGTGGGGCCCGCCATGATGTATGTGTTGTATCCACAGTGTCCATCCATTTGGAGAGATCATTTTAGGGCATGATCAAAAGAATGAGGCAGATCCAAAGCTGGAGTGGACCCCACCACATAAAACAGTGAGGAGAGTGACATCCACAGTTGAAGCCTTCCTAAGGTCCATCATGGTTTTTATTTGAGATCAAACCTGTTCATGATTTAACACAGACATTAAAGAAGGGAAAACACAAATATCAGCTTGATCGAAAACTTTAGTGACCCTTAGAAGTTTTTAATGGTGGGTGTAACTCTCTCCATTGTTTTCTGTGATAGGGTCCACTCGAATTTTGGATCTGATTCATTCTTTGGCTCATCCCTAAAATGATCTCTCCAAATGGATGGACGGTGTGGATACGAAACATACATCATGGTGAGACCCAAATGACTAGGCGACGTGACTTTAGTAGCGAGTCTCGCTACTCAACCAGCCGTGCCCTGAATCCGAACGGAAGGAAACTCACTGCATTAGCGTACATAGTAAATTCTGTGGTGTCCACCATGATTTATGTATTTTATCTGCTCTGTCCATCAATTTAGCTGATAATTTTAGGGCTTGAGACAAAAAATGAAGTATATACAATGTTCAAATCAACCACACATTATAGGAAACGGTTGAATTGAATGTTTACAGTTGAAAAATTCTTGGGGGCTATAAAAGTTTTGGATCAAGCTTATATTTGTGTTTTCTCTTCATACATGTCTGTATGATCTTATGAACAGGTTGGATGACAAATAAACATCACTGTGGGGCCTAGCAAGGTTTCAACTGTGGAAATCATTATCCCAAATGTTTACTGTGGTATGATCCACTTGATATTTGGATATATTTCAATTTTAGGCACAACCCCTTAAATTAGATGGAAAAACGGATGGACGGCCTGAATAGACTACATACATACAAGGAGGGCCCAACTGACTTCACTCCGTGCGGTAATATCAAGAGCGCAATCCGATTTTCAAACGAAACTGTGTAATGGCGTTAGACTTCTCGTTAAATGTATTTTGTTTTAATATATTAAAAAAACTGATGACGTGGTGCTTAAAGTGACGTGGACCAATAATAATATCGGATTCAGCTGCTCGCTGTTTCCAGGCTACAGAGGATCCGCACTCAAGGAACATACGTGACATCAGCACTGATATGAAAATAGAAAATCAGAAAACCAGAATGCTCTGTTAGACATTTATTCTATGTGCAACTGCACAGTCGTCATCCAAACCATTAAAATAATATATACAACAAGTCAATACTTTTTTTTATTTTTTTTTCAGTTGTAAAAATAAGATGGGCAGCGCAATCGAAGCCATCTGTATCAATCTTTTCCTATAAATACCCATATATCCATCGTAAGTTTGTAACAGACCATAAGCAACAACAGCCATGGCCATACATAAATCTCTCTCCCTCACTTTTCTCCTCTTTTTCCTACCCTTTCTTTCTTCTTCCCATGCAACAATATCATCTGCAACAGCAGGACTGCCAGAAGCAGAGGCTCTCCTGAAATGGAAAGCCAGCCTCTCACCAGCACAAGCTCTCCACTCATGGTCACTTCCTGCTACTAATGCCAGCACCAACACCGTATCTCCATGCAAATGGACTGGGATCTCATGCAACAACCTTGGAAGTGTAACAGAGATAAGCCTACCGAGCGCAGGCTTGCAAGGTAAGCTCGACAACTTGAGCTTCCCCTCATTTCCAAACCTCCTTCATCTCAATCTCAGTGGCAACACTCTCACTGGTACCATCCCAGCTGATATTGGCGCTCTTTATAAACTCACATCGCTCAATCTGTCTGCAAATAGTATAAGTGGATCAATACCCCTAGATATAGAGAATCTTGTGAATTTGAATGAGCTAGACTTGTCCATTAACCACCTAGAAGCTTCTATCCCTTCCACTTTAGGGAACTTGTCAAAGCTTTCCATCTTGTACCTGGACCAAAATCAAATCTCTGGCTCCATTCCTCCACAAATTGGGAATCTAAAAGATCTGGTTCAGTTGTCATTGTTCCAGAACAATCTGGCAGGTCCAATTCCTCCTTCTCTGGGTAATTTGACCATGCTCACAAATTTGCATTTGTCTAGGAATCAGTTTTCAGGCACAATTCCTGCAGAATTAGGGAACCTCAAGAATTTGGTTGTGCTGACGTTGCAACGAAACAATATAACTGGTCCAATTCCTCCAGCTTTGGGTAATTTGAGAAACCTTAGACGGTTGTTCCTCTACACCAATCAAATTTCTGGTTCAATTCCTCCACAATTTGGGAATTTAATGAATCTCAACCTTCTTGATCTGTCCGATAACATTCAAACAGGTTCTATCCCTTCCACTTTAGGGAACTTGACAAAGCTGACAGTCCTCTACCTCTTTCAAAATCAAATTTCTAGTTCTATTCCTCCCGAACTCGGGAATTTAATGAGTCTCAATAAGTTAGCATTGCACCATAACAATCTGACTGGTCCCATCCCTCCTGCTTTGGGTAATTTGAGAAACCTTACTGTATTGTCCCTTTATTACTGTCAATTATCTGGTTCGTTGCCTCAAGAAATGACAAACATGACAAAACTTTCTATACTCTACTTGGATGGCAACAGCCTCTCTGGCTATTTACCTCAGTTATGCCAGGGCGGATCTCTTCAAGTCTTCACTGCGGTTGGCAACCATTTCACTGGTGAGATCCCAAAAAGCATCAGAAATTGCACTAGCTTAATAAGAGTGCGACTTAATGGAAACCGACTTGCTGCAAATGTATCACAAGCCTTTGGTGTATACCCACGTCTCTCATTCATGGATGTCAGCAACAACATGTTGTTTGGTGAACTCTCACCAAATTGGGGAGAATGCCGAAATTTGACAAAGCTACAATTATCCGGGAACATGATCACCGGTAGAATTCCTCCTGAGATAGGGCAGTTGACGCAGCTAAGTGTGCTTGGTCTTTCTTCAAACCAGCTGGTAGGCGAGATTCCAAAGGAATTTGGGAGGCTGACTTCTTTGTTCAACTTAACTTTATATGAAAACCAGCTTTCTGGTCAGATACCCCAAGAGATTGGAAAACTATCCAATTTGGAGGTTGTTGACTTGTCAATGAATCACCTAAGTGGTCCAATACCACCTCAATTAGGTGATTGCTTCAAACTCCAATATCTGAAATTGAGCGAAAATGTTTTAAATGGAAGCATTCCTTTTCAGATTGGTGACCTGGTATACCTACAGGATTTACTAGATCTAAGTCATAACTCCCTTAATGGACAGATATCACAGCAACTCACGAAATTGATTCGGCTGGAAAAGTTAAATCTCTCCCACAACATGCTGTCAGGTTCCATTCCACCTTCTTTTGAAGGGATGTTCAGCTTGCAATCCATTGATTTTTCATTCAATGCTTTGGAAGGTCCTCTTCCCAACAGCAAAAGGTTTCAGAAGGCTCCAGCAGAAGCATTCATAAATAATAAAGGCTTATGTGGTGAAGTGCAAGGTTTGCGACTATGCAATGCCTCTTCAATCAATCGTGGTGATTCAATGAAAGGTCACAGAGTTGTGATCCTCATTATTCTTCCTGTCTCAGTGGCCTTGTTTCTTTTATTTGTAATCATTGGCATTTCTTGCATTTATTACCAAAGAAGAAGAAATATAAAGAAAGGGGTTATTGAGAGGAGCAGCGAAAATCCATTTTCAATATGGAATTTTGATGGGATTGCTGTGTTCGAAGACATCGTGGAGGCGACAGAGGGTTTTGACGACAAATACTGCATTGGAGTTGGAGGGTATGGAAAAGTTTACAAAGCAAATCTACCAGTGGGTCAGGTAGTAGCTGTGAAGAAACTTCACCCACTCGAAGGAGGGGATCAATCTGATCAAAGAAGTTTTAGAAATGAGATACAAGTATTAACTGAAATCCGTCATCGCAACATAGTGAAACTTTATGGCTTTTGTTGTCATGCTCGATGCTCGTTTCTCGTCTATGAGTACATGGAAAGGGGAAGCTTGGCAAATATCTTAAGCAATGATGAAGGAGCTGCACAGTTGGACTGGACTCTAAGGGTGAAGATTATTAAAGGGGTGGCCCATGCTTTATCTTACATGCACCATGATTGCACCCTGCCAATTGTTCATCGAGACCTATCAAGCAACAACGTTCTACTGAATTCAGAACTTGAGGCTAGTGTTTCTGATTTTGGCACTGCACGATTGCTGATACCTGATTCGTCCAATTGGACTCTACTTGCAGGCACTTATGGATACATCGCTCCTGGTTAGTAACTAATATATTCTCAACACTGAATAGTTTTATCATAAATTAGCCTTTATTTTTCTTAATATTTTCTATTTTTTGTTGAAATTATTTACTATAAAATTTGTGCATTAGTTACCACACTATTGTCAAATGGGGCAATATTCTAAGGCAATTGGAATATGAGAAAATTCATATTTGAAAATCTTAAGAAACATTCATCACATTTTATTAGCTATTAAATTTCTGGCATTGACCATTTTTAACTGTACATTTGTTGGCCACCAATTGGTTGGATAAAATCCTTTCGTAAGTGTTATTTCTGGGATCTTCTCTATCTACAACATGGGTCGTGTTTCCAGATGGTCTCGATTTACATGCATACCAAGTTTAGATGGATGAGCAATGGGTAGTTAATAAATGATTGAAAAAGCTCATGTCTTCTAGCCCATGCTAGTATATCTGAGAATGATACATCAGGAAATGGAAATCAGATTGTGTATTGAGTTAGGTAGTATGCTTTTATCGTACTGAGTGAACTTAGTTGAGCCCACTATGAATATATGTGGTTTATCCACACCGTCCATCCATTTTTCAAGCTAAATTTAGGGGTTAAGCACAAAATTGAAGTATATCCAAAGCTCAAGTGGACCATACCACAGGAAACAATGTGGAATAATGATTTCCACTGTTGAAACCTTCCTAGGGTCCACAGTGATTTTTATTTGTCATCCAACCTATTCATAATATCACAAAGACATGGATGATGAGAAAACACAAACATCAGCTTGATAAAAAAAAACTTCTCTGGCCTTAAAGAAATTTTCAATGGTAGAGGTTCAATCACACAGTTTACTGTGGTGTGGTCCACTTGAGATTTCAATATGCTTCTGTTTTGGGCTCAAGCCCTAAAATTATCTTTTAAAATGGATGAACGGAGTGGATGGATTAAATAAATAAAAATGGACCCAACAGAGTTTACTCCGTATGCTACCCAGTTTAGTTTGATATATGGATAAGATTTTATCTATTGATGATTAGCAAAGAATAAAGAATATGATTGAACAATCTTCTATCATGTAGAGCTTGCCTATACAATGAGGGTGACTGAGAAATGCGACGTCTATAGCTTTGGTGTTGTGGCACTTGAAGTGGTGATTGGAAGGCATCCAGGGGAACTCATCTCCTCCTTGTCATCACCAAATAGAGATGATCCACTGCTAAAGGATGCATTGGATCAACGTCTCTCCAATCCGACGGCGGAGGTTGCACACGAAGTTATATTTGCAGTGTCCATGGCCCTTGCATGCATTCGGCCAGATCCTGACTCTCGGCCAACCATGCACCATGTGGCTCAGGAGCTATCTATTGGTGGGCCTTCTTTCTCTCTAGAGCTATTTCATGCACTTACATTTCGTCAACTGATGGATCTCAAGGTATAATTGGGTGTATGAAAATCAGTGAGGTTGGGCAAGTAGTGGCAAGAACATTGTTGCTGTGTGTGTCTATTGAATGAAAATAATCAACAACAGAGGTGTTTTTCTTGTTATGATGTGTACACAGTGAGTGCGTGGAATTGATGTTTATATAGAATATATATTTTTAGGATCGGTGATAAAAACCAAAATGTAATAAAAGTGAGATGAAAGAATAAAGTTGTTTTCTTGTTTGATGGTTATCTTCTAACCCAAGGTTTTTTATGCCCAAGAAGTTAACTTTTAGGGATTGTAATCCTTTTCTGTGATTCCTTTAATATGGATGGTTGAGATTGGTTTCGAAAAATAGGTCCAATCAACCATTTGATATGTGGTGGATTGCTTATATATATATATATATATATATATATATATATATATATATATATATATATATATATGGTCTCCTGTGGACCATCCCGTGGGTCACCTTGGTGGGGTCCAATTCTCACCGCAAAGAGGAAATCGGATTGCATTATGAGTAAACTCTGTTGGGCCCACTGTGAATGGATGTGGTCTATCCATGCCGTCCATATGCTTTTTAAGCGCATTTTCATGGTCGAGACCAAAATTGAATCATTTCCAATGCTCAAGTGGACCATAGAACAGGAAACATTAGGAATAATAATTTTCATCATTGAAACCTTTCTAGGGTCTACAGTGATGTTTATTTGTCATCCAACCTGTTCATAAGATCACACAGATATAGATGAAAGGAAACACAAATATCAGATTGATCCAAAACTTGTGGACCCCAAGAAAATTTTCAACGGTTGACATTCAATTCACACAGTTTCCTGTGGTGTGGCCCACTTGAGATTTGGATATACTTCATTTTTGGGCTTAAGCCTTAAAATTATCTGTTAAAATGTATGCAAGGAGTGGATGGAATACATAAATCATGGCGGCTCCCATAGAGTTTACTCAGTTCATAATCCCCTTCCCCACAAGAGACCTGGGCGCGGATGGGCTATTGACAGGTTGAGAAGTGACATCACCAAATTTTGTGGCCCCACCATGATATATGTTTGTATCCACGCCATCCATCCATCTAGAGAGATCATTTTAGGGTAATATCGAAATAATGAGTCACATCCAAAGCTTTAGTGGACCCCCACATAAAATAGTGGGGAGAGTCACATCCAAATAATGAGTCACTCTCCCCACTGTTTTTTGTGGTGGGGTCCACTGGAGCTTTGGATGTGACTCATTCTTTGAATATTACCCTAAAATGATCTCTCCAGATGGATGGATGGCATAGATACAAAACATATATCATGGTGGGGGACGTCACTTCTCGACTTGTCAATAGCCAATCCGTGCCCAGGTCTCCTACGGGGAAGCCAATCTCCGTGGGGCCTGCCCTGATTTATGTATTCCATCCACTGCTTACATCCATTTTAATAGATAATTTTAAGGCTTAAACACAAAAAGGAAGTATATCCAAAGCTCAAGTGGGCCACACCACAGGAAATCGTGTGAATTGAATGTCAACCGTTGAAAATTTTCTTTGGATCTACAAGTTTTGGATCAATCTGATATTTGTGTTTTCCTTTCATCCATATCTGTGTGATCTTATGAATAGGTCGGATGACAAATAAATATTACTATAGACCCTAGAAAGGTTTCAACGGTGGAAATTATTATTCCAAATGTTTCATGTTCTATGGTCCACTTGATCATTGGAAATGATTCAATTTTGGTCTCAACCATTAAAATGCGCTTGAAAAACATATAGACGGCATGGATAGACCACATCCATTCACAATGGGCCCAACAGAGTTTACTCAATATGCAACCCGATTTCCTCTATGCGGTGGGATAGTTCCGGGGAGACTATTACTATATATATATATATATATATATATATATATATATATATATATATATATATATATATATATATATATATATATATATATATATGGAAAATGGTTCGATGCGGTTGAGCTTATGGTTACTTCCCATGAGGTTGAGTTGTGTGGGCCCTACCTTGATGCGTGCCGAACATCTACACTGAATTTGATGGGTCCCCTTTCAATGATGGGATATCCCAAAAATCAGCCCTATAAGGAACTCAGGTGTGCCATACCATCTAATATGATGTGAAGACTTGCTTAAAACATATAAAATCACTTGGTGGGGCTTACTTAAAATTTGGATGCGTCTGAAACTTGGTCTGACCCCTCATACAAGTGAGACACACATAATGGATAGGTTGGATTTGTGAACCACGCCTTGGTGGGCCCAACAAATGATTAAGAATGTTTTAATGGGAGGATAACCCCTCTCAACTTTTGTATGTGGTGTGGCCCACAAAAGTCATGGATTGACTTGATTTTTAAGCACGAGGCCCACCCTGGAATTTTGTATCTGACTGATGGGGTAGATGTTCGTCACACATCACGGTGGGGCCCACACAGCTCGACCTCATGGGAAGTTCCTGTTAACATATGCAAGAACATTATACTTAAGTGCTCTGAGTGTACCAAAGCATTTCTGTTTACTATGGATTTTATGTATAAGCCTCTACCTCGATTTTATTTATTTATTTTTTTAATCTTCATGGTATCAGAATCTAATCACGACCAAAACCTATCTGAAAATCCAATCACCATTCACCACCAAAACCCATCTTTGTCAATCCCACAAATCCTCATTTCCATACCTCCTGCCCACCCTTTCAACACCCTTCTAAAACACAATCTAGCGACCTTTTCAATTATGGTGAACTCAATCCGTTTCAAAACCCGTCTCTGCCAGCAACCAACCAAAAACCAAAAACACAAATAGGCAAGAATGGGAAGGGGAAAAAAAAAAGAAAAAAAAAAACACGAACCTCCAACACTCAACATCTTCGGGGCATCTCAAACGGAAATGCCAACGTTGAAACTTTCTGGAGACCCACCTCATGTTTATATGCGATACAATACCCAACGTATAACTCTTGTGGCCCACAGGAAGTTTTCAATGGTGGTTGTTAAATCACCACTGTTTCTTGTGGTGTGGTCCATTTGAGATTTGAATATGCCTTATTTTTAAAATGACGTCCTAAAATGGGCAAGCCCAATGGATAAACGGAGTGGATATAACACAAACATCAATTCGCAGGGGATTCCACTTTCTTGTTCCCCACATGATTTATTTATTTATTTATTTCATTTTTTAATGGTTTTATTCAAAGGTGGTGGAGATTGAATGGTTACAATTGTTGCGGTTTGGGGCTTTTTAACGGTGCAATATGGAAAGAAAAATTAAGATGGGAATGGTGAGGTTGAAGGTATTCATGCTAGTGTTAGGTTTGATTTGAGGATTAAATTTTATTTTATTTTTAATCTTAAATTTTGGCTAGCAAGTACGTTGACCAGTCAACAAATATCATTAGAAATCGAAGTCAGTCACTGAAGGCATCACTAGCTAGCTGAAGCAAAATAACTTGTGTTCCAAATGACGTCTTAAAGCCTATTAAAGTAGTTTTTGTAGTTGAAATCATGCCTATGCCCCCATCTAAAAAATTAATGTTTTCCCCAAAAAATAGCGCCCGGTAGTTGAATAGACAGGACCAGTGACGTGAATTGATTGTATAACAAGTTGGTGTTAAATACAGGTGTGATGTTTAATTGGAGATCAAAGTGCATTAGTGAGATGAGTAGCACCATGCACCACGCACTGTATTCTTTTTAATAGAATATTCATAATTTTGTGTTATTTGGAACAAGCATGAAGTGGGCGATAGGAAGCATTGGTCGGTGCTCGATCAATGGACCCCATCATATTGTCTATATTTTATTAAAGTAGTCCATTTATTTTGCCGAATCATTTTCAAACAAAATCCCAAAAACGAGGTACATCCAAAAATTAGGTAGACCACACCAAAGAAAACAATGGTGATTAAATGCCTATCTTTGAAAACTTCCCAAGTCCTACATTAATGTTTATTTTCCATCAAACCTATTGAATAGGTCACATGGACCTGGATGAAGAGAAAACACAAAGACCAGTTTATCTAAAACATTTGTGTGCAAGAATTTTTTAATGGTGAACGTTGAATCATCATTGATTTGTGCGGTGTGGTCCATCTAAGATTTGAATCTGCCTCAATTTTTGGGCTCATGACCTAAACTGATTTGGAAAAATCAATAGATAGAATAGATAAAAATGGACGGATGACATAGATAATATGGTAATACCTTAATAGTTGTTACATTGACCGTGGTGCCCATCTTGATATATATTGTATATCCATGCGGCTTATCGATTTTCCCAGCTTATTTTAGGGCACGGTCCAAAAATCAAAGTAGATCCAAATATTGAGTGGACCATATCTGTTCACTCTCCAAGTGCAGGGTTGTAATGTAGTAATAACTCGGTAAGACCAAGGTTGAATCCCAAGGGACTGAAACTTGTACGTTATCTAAAACTAACTAGAACTAGAACTAAGGTAAGATGAAATCTAAACTGAGTGTAATTTGAGGAATAATTGTGAAAATAGTAATCTAAAATTTATAGAAATCAGAGGAAAGAAAATTAAGGATTCAGAGGATCCACTTGTAGAGATCAGAGAGATCTTATGCCTGTATCAAAATTCATGAAAATTAACCGAACTGTCATTGATATAGTTTTCAAGAGATGAAAGGTATATGAATTAGAGTGGATTCCATCACCAAACCATGCCCAAAAGACTATGGCAAACAACAGAATTAAACTAATTACCAACCCATCACATGTATGAAGGTTAGGAAGGGTACCGACATCCGACCATGTCTAGGAGACTATGGTGAACAACAGGGCTTCCTGATGTCATAAACATAAAGGAGAAAAAGAACATGCTCCAAGCCATTGCAGACCCATTGTAATTTCAGTCACAACAGATCATTAAAGACTAAACAAAACATGCCACTAATAATCAACTAAAATCAACGTCAATTCATGAATTAAAATTAAAATAAAAATATATAATAAAATCTCTCATCTCACTACAAGCTTCATCCCTTAGCCCTAGCTAAGGGGTTTTAGCCTGACATGATGTGGCCAAAATCCAAAATAAACTAAAAGAAAAGGAAGAAGAAAAGAAAGAAAAATAAAAGAAAAAGAAAAAAATCTCTCTCTCCTCCTCTCCCACGTCCAAGCTCGAGCCCTCTGTTGAATGCCTGCTCCCCACGTCCAAAACCTCCTTATATAGCTGCTGGAGTGGTGAAAATCGGATTTGAATCGGATTTGGAAAGCTATGCATGCCCAATAAAAGCTTTTTCGCAGCCAAGTTCGGTGCCTCGAAACACGCCACTTTTCTCGCTCAAATTCTAAAGAAACACCGTCTCTTAGGATTTTATTGGGTCCTCTACATGATAGACGGTTCAGATCTGCCATATGATCAAAGATGGTGGGCCAAAACCGCCTAGAAAAGTCATTTTTCGCGGATGTGCAAAACCTTTCGCACCATTTCGCTGTTGTGATCGGTGGGCCCCACAGAAGCATTTTTTGGAAAATCCACCCCGTCCATTGCATTCAGAATGAAATTTCAGTCAAGAATAGGTAGTTTTGAACATCCATTGGCGCTACTCAGAGAAGAAATCACAAAAGGATCAGATTTAAACGCTACAGGGCAGCCCTTTTGTGGCCCCTATATCTCACACATGTGCTTGCGTGGATGAAAAGTGTAAACATGGTTTTGTAGTGCTCGCAGCTGTCTACACGGTGGACGGCTTGGATCATCCATACATATTATGGCTGGGGTCCACAATCGTTCGCAAAACCGACCGTTGGTCGGTTACGCCGTTGCTGAAAATGGGACGCGGGTCAGCAGTCGTGCAGGCGCTGGTCAGCGCTGCTGACCGGTTTGGTGCTCCTCCCCACTTTATATAGTGTGTATGCACACGTACACTTGTGGGACCAACTGTAATGTTTTTGCAAAATCTGAACCGTTCATCCTTTTTCTCATGTTATTTTAACCGGCAAGAAAAATTTTGAGGCAGTTCCAGATATCAGGTGGGCCCAGAATCAACGGTTTATGGGCTGATCTGTCGGTTGAGGCACTTTCATAGTGATCCAATGGCTGAAATTTTACGTGTACGGTTAATTTATGGCCCTCATCCCATATATGAAGTTTCAGGATAATCGGATGGCGGGAACCCTGTGATCTTGCATTTTGGACCCATTTCGGGCCACTTGAGCTTCAGTTTCTCGATTTTCTCAAATTTCTGACCGTGTAAATCCGTCGATCTTGGTTCCCTGAAGTCTTTCCCTTGCCTTAGTGTCGTCGGAGGATTAAATCCATGCTTTTAGCCTCTTATTTCAGTTCAAGCTCGTAATTACACCTTGCAGCACAAACACGGTTAAAACGGGCCATTAAACAGTATCTTGTTCGTAAATCTAGGCAATAAATGGGGTCTGATATGCAATATTTGACCCTCAACAATATCACACGAAACGGTGGTCATCAAGAAGTTTTTAATGGTGGCATTCAATCCCCACTGTGTGGTCCACTAGAGAATAATATATGCTTCATTTTGGGGATGATATCTTAAAATAAGCTAGGAAACCTAATGAACAGCATGGATATACAACAAACACATTGAGGTGAGTGCCATGGTTAGGGTAACACTTGCTGACAAGTTAGCCTAGTAACACCTAATCAGCTTGCTTTCAAAGGAAGGCAGGTTTTTGCCAAAGCGGTCTTACCCGTCCATCCATTTTATGTGCTTATTTTAGTACATGCGACTAAGAATGAGGCAGATCCAAAACTCAAGTGGGCCACATAAGAGAAAATAATGAGGATTCAATGACCACCATTGAAACATTTGTATGGCCACAAAAGTTTTACATCGTGCTAATATTTTTGTGTTTTCACTTCTTCCCACGTAAACAGTTTGTATATGGCATACGAACATCAAGGTGGAGCCCACCGTAGGCATTTCTTTTCCTAATTTTTCCTTTCATGCTGCTCACTTGAGTTTTAGATCCACTTCATTTTTGGTAGAATGTCGAAAAATGAGCTTACAAAGTAGATGAATGGGGGAGGATATCTCACAATCATCACAGTGGGCTTCACTTAGCATCTCAGACTTCTTGGGAAAGGCTTTGGGAGGAAAACCACATCCCTTTCAAAGCCTAGAACATGGCCAGGATTGTCAATGAGCTGGGCCTGAGTTGCCCTTACCCAGATTTTGAACTGTTTTGAGCTGGGCCATTGGGCTGGCCCTATTCAAAATTTAGATTATGGTAGGCCTGAGCCCAACCCATTGACAGCACACCTAGGTACTATGTTGATTTGGCAAAGTCATGCAATGGCTATAGGTTGCCATAGATAGCATGACGAAGGCATTAGGGCTGCTCTGTGTTGGCGGCAGTGATCTGCCCCAGGTAGGAGTTGAAATTCATATACGCATCGATTATAGGGTGATGCTGGTAGTGAACCATATGATCACACCTAAGGAGGTGAGATTTAGCGATGATGAGATCGACGACATGATCCTTCAATATCCCGAGAGGGTGGTGATCAGGTAGAACAGGCGGATCGAGAATTCAGGATGAAGGTCAATCTTCATAGCATCAATGGTCAATTTTACATTGAGGATTTCCTCGATTGGCTTTTTGAAGTTGAGCAAATTTTTGATTATATGAATTTTTTTATAAAGAAAATAAGGTTAAACTTGTGACTTACAAGTTGAAGAGTGGAGCTTTAGCTTGGTGAGAGAAACTTCAACTTGAGCGGATGAGACAAATGAAAGCATCAATCTGTACATGGCCACGAATAAATCAATTGTTTCACACACAGTTCCTCCCTCACGATTATGATCAAGAATTGCTCCAATAATTCCAAAATTGTTAGATGGATAGCCGATTGGTGAGGGATTATTCAAAGAAGTCCTATTATTTGTGGCTGAGAGGCAACCTAGTTGAGAATGAGTTGCGATAGGCCATTGGATTCGTCATTGGAATACATGCGGCCACTGTGGAAGCGGAAAACCAATCCAAGACTTCTAAAGTGGGCAAGCAATATCTCGTAAACAAACGAGATTTCATCAAACACTTTGAGGAGACGGGAGTGATAGTAGCACTCGTAGAAAAGAAAGCGGATGTGGAGTCTGTGACCATTCCAGAAGATGTAAAACCCATGTTGCAGGAGTTCAAGGCGATTGTGCTCACCGAACTTTCCAACGAATTATCCCTTATATAGGAAATTGGTCTTTTTTAGGTTGAGTTTTTCTTCAACAATATGATGAATCAATCTACCAAGCAGGCCCAATTTGAGTTTATGTATGCCCGAGTTCCTAAACATGCACTCAACTTGTTTTCATTGCCTAAACTACCTGGAATAAGTGTTGGGGCGAAAAATATGGCAGTTCGGCTAGCAACTATTCATGTTGATGTCTAGGAGATATTATAGAAGCCTATTGCAGAGTACAAGGAAGATGCTAATAAATATCAACATCCCAAGTTGAATATCCATTGTGAACCAAGTCCATTGAAGAACTCGAGGAAGTTAAACACGCATCATGAACCATACTCGAGGATGAGTTTTTTTATTTTTATTTTTTTAAGTGGAGTGGTCTGATTTAGAACAAGGATCAAACACTTTCATAACGCATAGTTCGATTGGTCGACAGGTCAAAATTTCGCTAAAAACTTCAGATTACTTGCTAACTGATTTCTGTCAATTTAGACATGTTGAAATACTGTTCGACAAGTCCAAATACTATTCTAGATTACTTGTTGGCTGATTTCCACTAGTTTAGACAGGTCAAAATACTATTCGACGAATCGAAATACTATGTGACAGGTCAAAATACTGTTCGATGATCGAAATACTATTTGACAGGTTGAAATACTATTCGATAGGTTGACAAATGGGGTCGACAAATCAAAAATCACAGAATTTTCGGTTTAAAACTTTGGACAGTTTTTAGGTGTTTCGACCTATCGACTAGATAACTTGACGACAGGTCGATTGACAGTGGAAAATTATATATTTTTCAAAGTTTATTTCCTTATTTGATTACACCTAAGTGCTCCAATACCACCTCAATCGGCTGGAAAAGTTAAACCTCTCCCACAACATGCTATCAGGCTCGATTCCACCTTCTTTTGAAGGGATGTTCAGTTTGCAATCCATTGATTTTTCATTCAATGCTTTGAAAGGTCCTTTTCCCAATAGCAAAAGCTTTCAGAAGGCTCCTGTAGAGGCATTCATAAATTATAAAGGCTTATATTGTGAATTGCAAGGTTTGCGACCTTGCAATGCCTCTTCAATCAATCATGGTGATGTGATGAAAGATCACAGAGTTGTGATCCTCATTATTCTTCCTGTCTCGGTGGCCTTGTTTCTTTTATTTGTAATCATTGACATTTCTTCCATTTATTACTAAAGAAGAAGAAATATAAATAAAGGGGTTCTTAAGAGGAGCAGCGGAAATCCATTTTTAATATGGAATTATGATGGGATTGCTGTGTTCGAAGACATCGTGGAGGCAACAGAGGATTTTGACGACAAATACTGCATTGGAATTGGAAGGTATGGAAAAGTTTACAAAGCAAATCTACCAGTGGGTCAGGTAGTAGCTACGAAGAAACTTCACCCACTCGAAGGAGGGGATCAATCTGATCAAAGAAGTTTTAGAAATAGGATACAAGCATTAACCGAAACCACCATCGCAACATAGTGAAGCTTTATGGCTTTCGCTACCATGCTCGATACTCATTTCTCGTCTATGAGTACATGGAAAAGGGAAGCTTGTCAAGTATCCTAAGTAATGATGAAGGAGCTGCACAATTGGACTATTCTCTAAGGGTAAAGATTATTAAAGGTGTGGCCCATGCTTTATCTCACATGCACCATGATTGCACCCTGCCAATTGTCCATCGATACCTATCAAGCAACAACGTTTTACTGAATTTAGAACTTGAGGCTAGTGTTTCTGATTTTGGCACTGCACGATTGCTGATACCTGATTCGTCCAATTGGACAATGCTTGCAGGCACTTATGGATACATCGCTCCTGGTTAGTCACTAATATATTCTCAACACTAAATAGTTTTATCATAAATTAGCCTTTATTTTTCTTAATATTTTTTATTTTTTGTTGAAATTATTTATTATAAAATTTGTGCATTAGTTACCACACTATTGTCAAATGGGGGCAATATTCTAAGGCAATTGGAATTTGAGAAAATTCATATTTAAAAATCTTAAGAAACTTTCACCACATTTTATTAGCTATTAAATTTCTGGCATTGACCATTTTTAACTGTACATTTGTTGGCCACCAATTGGTTAGATAGAATCCTTCCGTAAGTGTTATTTTTCGGATCTTCTCTATCTACAACATGGGTCATGTTTCCAGATGGTCTAGATTGATTTACATGCATACCAATTTTAGATGGATGAGCAACGAGTAGTTAATAAATGATTGAAAAAGCTCATGTCTTCTGGCCCATGCTAGTAAATCTGAGAATGATGCATCAGGAAATGGAAATCGGATTGTGTACTGAGTTACTCAGTATGCTTTTATCGTACCGGGTAAACTTAGTTGAGCCCACTGTGAATGTATGTAGTTAATCCACATCGTCCATCCGTTTTTTGGCTAAATTTAGGGGTTAAGCACAAAATTGAAGTATATCCAAAGCTCGAGTGGACCATACCATAGGAAACAATGTGGAATAATGATTTCCACTGTTGAAACCTTCCTAGGGTCCACAGTGATTTTTATTTGTCATCCAACCTGTTCATAATATCACAAAGACATGGATGAAGAGAAAACACAAACATAAGCTTGATAAAAAAAAAACTTCTATGGCCTCCAAGAAATTTTCAATGGTAGAGGTTCAATCACACTATTTACTGTGGTGTGGTCCACTTGAGATTTTGATATGCTTCTGTTTTGGGCTCAAGCCCTAAAATTATCTTTTAAAATGGATGAACGGAGTGGATAGATTAAATAAATAACGGTGGATCCTGCAGAGTTTACTCAGCACGCTACCCAGTATAGTTTGATATATGGATAAGATTTTATCTATTGATGATTAGCAAAGAATAAAGAATATGATTGAACAATCTTCTATTATGTAGTGCTTGCCTATACAATGAGTGTGACTGAGAAATGCAACGGTTATAGCTTTGGTGCTGTGGCACTTGAAGTGATGATTGGAAGGCATCTTGGGCAGCTCATCTCCTCCTTGTCATCACCAAATAGAGATGACACACTATTAAAGGATATGTCGGACCAACGTCTCTCCAATCCGATGGCGGAGGTTGCACACGAAGTCATATTTGCAGTGTCCATGGCCCTTGCATGCATTCGGTAGGATCCTGACTCTCGGCCAACCATGCACCATTTGGCTCAGGAGCTATCTTTTGGTGGGCCTTCTTTCTCTCTAGAGCCATTTCATGCACTTACATTTCATCAACTGATGGATCTCAAGGTATAATTGGGTGTATGAAAATCAGTGAGGCTGTGGGCATGTAGTGGCAAGAACATTATTGCTGTGTGTCTATTGTATGAAAATAATCAACCACGGAGGTGTTTTTCTTGTTATGATGTGTACACAGTTCAGTCTGTGGAATTGATGTTTATATAGAATATATATTTCTAGAATTGGTGATAAAAACCAAAATGTAATAAAAGTAGGATGAAAGAATAAAGATGTTTTCTTGTTTGAAGTTTATCTTCTAACCTAAGGTTTTTATGCCCAAGAAGTTAACTTCTAGGGTTTGTAATCCTTTTCTATGATACCTTTAATATGGATGGTTGAGATTGTTTTCAAAAAATAGGTCCAATCAACCATTTGATATGTCGTGGATTGCTTACATATATATATGGTAATGGTATCCTGCGAACCATCTCGCAGGCTATCTTGGTGCGGTCCAATTCCCACCGCAGAGAGGAAATCGAATTGCATTATGAGTAAACTCTGTGGGGCACACTTTGAAAGGATATGGTTTATCCATGCTGTCGATCTGTTTTTCAAGCGCATTTTATTGGTTGAGACAAAAATTGAATCATTTTCAATGCTCAAGTAGACCATAAAACAGGAAACATTGGGAATAATAATTTCCACCGTTCAAACCTTTCTAGGGTCTACAGTGATGTTTATTTGTCATCCAACCTGTTCATAAGATCACACAGACATGGATGAAAGGAAAACACAAATATCAGATTGATTCAAAACTTGTGGATCTCAAGAAAATATTCAACGGTTGACATTTAATTCACACTGTTTCTTGTGGTGTGGCCCACTTGAGATTTGGATATATTTCGTTTTTGGTCTTAAGCTTTAAAATTATCTGTTAAAATGGATGTAAGGAGTGGATGGAATACATAAATCACGGCGGGCCCCACAGAGTTTACTCAGTACACAATTTCCTTCCCCGCAAGAGACTTGGGCACGGATGGGCTATTGACAGGTTGAGAAGTGACGTCACCAAATTTTGTGCCCCAACATGATGTATGTTTTGTATCCACGCCATCCATCCATTTGGAGAGATTATTTTAAGGTAGTATTCAAAGAATGAGTCGCATCCAAAGCTTCAGTGGACCCCACCATAGAAAACAGTGGGGAGAGTGACACAACCGTTAAGGAGGGATTAGATACTGACAAAGGACAAAGGATACGCGGATTAGATACTGACAGGTTGAGTAGGGAGACTGGCTACTGAAGTGACATCACCAATTATGTGGACCCTATGATGTATGTGTTGTATCTACAACATCCATCCATTTGGAGATATTATTTTAAGCCATGAGCCAGAGAATGAGGTAGATCCAAAGCTTTAGTGGACCCCACCACTAAAAACTGTAGGAAGATTGATGCCAACCGTTGAAACCTTTCTAAAGCCCACCATGATGTGTTTTTGAAATTCAACCTGTTCAAAAGTTAACAAAGACATTAAAGAGAGGGAAAATACAAATATAAGCTTGATTGAAAAGTTTTGTGGCCTTCAGAAGTTTTAACGGTAATGTCACTCTCCCCCACAGTTTTCTATGGTGGGTTCACTGGAGCTTTGGATGTGACTCATTCTTTGGATATTACCCTAAAATGATCTCTCCATATGGATGAATGGCGTGGTTACAAAACATATATCATGGTGGGGGGCCACAAAATTTGGTGACTGTCAATAGCCAATCCGCGCCCAGGTCTCTTGCGGGGAAGCGGATTGCCTACCGAGTAAACTCTGTCGGGCTCGCCGTGATTTATGTATTCAATCCACTCTTTACATCCATTTTAACAGATAATTTTAAGGCTTAAGCCCGAAAATGAAGTATATCCAAAGCTCGAGTGGGCCACACCACAGGAAACTGTGTGAATTGAATGTTAACCGTTGAAAATTTTCTTTGGGTCCACAAGTTTTGGATCAATCTGATATTTGTATTTTCCTTTCATCCATATCTGTGTGATCTTATGAACAGGTCGGATGACAAATAAACATTATTGTAGACCCTAGAAAGGCTTCAACGGTGGAAATTATTATCCCCAATGGTTCATGTTCTATGGTCCACATGAGCATTGGAAATGATTCAATTTTGGTCTCAACCATTAAAATGTGCTTGAAAAATAGATGGACAACATGGATAGACCACATCCATTCATAATGGGCCCAACGGAGTTTACTCAGTACGCAATTCGATTTCCTCTCTGCGGTGGGAATTGGACTGCACCAAGGTAGCGTGTCGGATAGTTCCCAGGAGACCATTACTATATATATATATATATATATATATATAGAAAATGGTTCTATGCGGTTGAGCTCATGGGAACTACCCATGAGGTTGAGCTGTGTGGGCCACACCTTGATGTGTGCCGGACATCTACACTATGAATTTGATGGGTCTCCTTTAAATGATGGGATATCCCAAAAATCAGCCGTATAAGGAACTCAGGTGGGCCATACCATCTAAAATAATGTGAAGACTTGCTAAAAATGTATAAAACCACTTGGTGGGGCCCACCTGAAATTTGGATGCGTCTGAAACTTTGTCTGACCCCTCGTACAAGTGGAACACACATAATGGATGTGCTGGATTTGTGAACCACACCTTGATGAGCCCAACAAATTATTAAGAATGTTTTAATGGGAGGATAACCCCTCTAAACTTTTGTATGTGGTGTGGCCCAAAAGTCATGGATCGACTTGATTTTTAAGTATGAGGCCCACCCTAGAATTTTGTACCTGACTGATGGGGTAGATGTTCGGCACGCATCACGGTTGGGCCCACACAGCTCGACCTCATGGGAAGTTCCTGTTAACATATGCAAGTACATTATACTTTAGTGCTCTGAGTGTACCAAAGAATTTCAGTTTACTATGGATTTTATGTATAAGCCTCTCCCTCAGTTTTTTATTTATTTATTTATTTTTAATCTTCATGGTATCAGAATCTAATCACCACCAAAACGTATCGGGAAAATCCAATCACCATTCACCACCAAAACCTACTTTGTCAATCCCACAATTCCTCATTTCCATACCTCCTACTGTTGAGGGTCAAATATTGCATATGAGACCCCATTTATTGCCTGGATTTACGAACATGGTACTGTTTAACAGTCCGATTTAATCGTGTTTGTGATACAAGGTACATTTGCGAGCCTGGATCGAAATAGGATGCTAAAAGCCTTGATTTACACCCAAAATTCACCAAGAGCATGGGATGGACCCCAGGGAACCAAGATCGACGGCTTTACATGACAGATATCCGAGAAAATCGAGAAACTGAAGCTCAAGTGGCTCGAAATTGGTCCAGAATGTAAGATCACAGGGTTCCAACCATCCGTTCAGCTCAAAACTTTATATCTGGCCTAAGGACCATAAATGAACCGTACATGTCGAATTTCAGCTTCTTAATCCCTGTGGAAGTGGCTAAAATGACAGATCAGCCATAAAATCTTGATTTAGGGCCCGCCTGGTATCTGGATATGCTCCAGTTTTGGTCCCAACCGTTTAAATGTTATGAGAAAAGAGATAGACAGAGTGGATTTCTTACACGCATCAAGGTGGGACCCATTTGTGTGAGAGAGAGTACACACTGGATGTGCACTCACATCACACCGAGCTAAACATGCAGTTTGATTGCATTTGACCCGCGCCCGCCCGACTTCCAAACAGAGAACGGAAGGACTCTGTTTCTGTTTCGCAGGGCCATCCGTTGATCCATCAATGGCCCACCATAATCGTGCAAATCGATGATCAAAACCGTTAATCATGTCCGTAGGGGGGCTATGACCCTCACCTAGGTGGAAACTTTCCAAGAAGCAGCATGTATCAGAATTCAACTGTACAAACGCAGGACGAACGGTCCGATGAGAATTCCTTGGGCCACATCGAAATCAATATAAAACTGACTATTCTAAACCGTTTTTTGTAGGAGGGCACAATGGACGGTGTGGATTTGTCATTAGACACTGATCATGGGCCCCACCATCATCCCAAAGTAGGTCTTGCGCAGGCCGAGCGTCTAAGCAAAACCCAGATGTTGTCCGTCCGTTTTTGTGTAGTGGGCCCCACCCATCACCCGTATCAATAATCTGAACCGTTAATTCACTCCAGAGGGGGCCCAATCCCCTTTCTAAGCTTTCTTTTTGGCCTAGTTCACGTGTAAACACGTGGATCGATAGAAAATGTAGAATGAACGGCGAGTTGATTCTATACAGTGGACCGCAAAAAAAATTAACGAAAACTACTCCTTTCCAACTGAAATTTCACCAGGAATCAAATGAATGGGGTGGAGTTTTCGTAAAACATCAGTGGGGCCAACCAAGCATGTGAACGCAAGAAAGTTTGCAGGAAGCCCGCGTCCGTGAAATCCGGGCGCAGTGGGGCGTTGTACGACCCCGATGATGGTCGGTTGGATGATTTGAACCATCCAAAAGATCGGGCAGGGGGTCTTTACCCCAATCATAGAGCCAGAGTGGGTTTCTTGGCCGTGTACGGTCCAAAACTCTCATCCAAACGCATCTAGTTTGCATTTTTCTTCGCTGCACACCGTAGCTTCGTAAAAGCTCTCCCACCGACTTCTTTGTGGCTATAAAAAGAGAGAGAAGAACTTGGGAGGGGGTATCCACCATCAGTGCAGCCGTGGAGGCAATCTTTGGGACGTGGGAGCAAAGGAGAGAGATTGTGGAGCGTGAGCTGGCTATCTCAAGAGTCTTTTCTTTCTTCCCTTTTAGATTATTTTTATTTTGATGTTTTTTAAGATTTTTAGCCCCACCATGTCTATGTGTGGCTAAACCTCTTAGCTAGGGCTAAGAGGTGAAGCTTGTAGTATGATGAGAGACTTTTTGCTTATGCCTTATATTTAGACTGAACTGATGTTGATTTTAGTTTAATTAAGGGAATGTTTTTAATTTTTAATGGTCTGTTGTGACTAAAATTATAATGGGTCTGCGATAGTTTTCAGCATGTTCCTTTCCTTATTATGTTTATTACGTCAGGAAGCCCTATTGTTCACCATCGTCTCCTGAGCATGGTCGGATGACGATACCCTTCCTAACCCTCATATATTGTTATATTGGTTGGTAATTAGTTTAATTCAGTTGTTTGCTTTGTCTTATGGGCATGGTTTGGTGATGGAATCCATTCTAATTCATATACCTTTCATCTCTTGAAAACTATATCAAAGAAAGTTCAGTTTGATTTTCATGATTACACCCTTCAACTGGATGAAGATAGGACTCTAAGTCCAGTTGAGTTCTTGAATCAAGCATATGATCTCCCTGATCTCTACAAGTGGATCCTCTGAATTCCTAGTTTCCTTCCTCTGAATTCTCTAAATTTTAGATTAATACTTTCACCATTATTTCCTTAATTTCCATCGATTTAGATTACATCTTAGTTTACTTGTAGTTCTATTTAGTTTCAGATAATGTACAGGTTTCAGTCCCTTGGGATTCGACCTCGGTCTCACCAAGTTTATTACTACATCACAACCCTATACTTGGGGAGTGAACAAGATTTTGGTGCCGTTGCCGGGGACTGACGGCTACGTATTTTGAAATTAATTAGTTTTGGGATTAGTTTAAGATTAGGATTTTTACTAATTTTAGGTTAGGATTTTTTCTGTTTAATTTCTAGAAACTAACTTAGCTTCTAAGTTTAGGAAACTTTCCTTTTTATAAACTTTCTAATTTAGATTATCTTTAGAATTTTTTCCTTTTTAGAAACTAGTTTACTTTTTATTTTAGGATCTCCTGCTATTTCTAGATTTTCTATCTGTAGAACTAACTTGGTTTGTTTTGTTTTGCAAGATCTTCACTTAGGACCTCGAATTTGGTAACTTCTTTCCATCTTCCCTCTTTATTTCTAGAATTCCTTTCTATTTTTCCTCTTAGGTTTAGGTTTAGAATTTAAATTGAGGGTTGTGAGAGTTTCATACCCAAGTTGGTTCATAATAACACTCCACGTCTCTTGACCGAAGGAGGATTAGTTGAGAAGCTGACTGTCCTTCGCAGGACTAGACACCACTCATGATCCCCAGAGTTAGTTGAAGTAATGGAGGACATTCAGGATGAGAATGAGGTGCATCAAGCACTCCCACCTCATACTTTACGAGATTATTTACAACCGACGGGGGTGAGTACGCCTTCATGCATAATTTTTTCTAAAAATACAGGACATATGGACATCAAGTCAGGGGTTATCCAACTCCTTCCTAATTCCATGGGGTTGAATCAGAAAGTCCATACTTACATTTGAAAGAGTTCGATGAGATTATAACCACTTTATACTTTCCTAATGTATCTGAGGATACAGTTAGGCTAAAACTCTTTCCATTTTCCTTGAAGAAGAAGGCTAAGACGTGGTTACATTCACTGCGTCCTAGATCCATTGGCACATGAAATCACATGCAAAGGGAATTCATAAAGAAATTTTTTCCACATCATAAAACGATTACCCTTAGAAAAGCAATCATGAACTTCATCTAAAAGGAGGATGAAACATTCTTCCAATGTTGGGAAAGGTTCAAGGATCTTGTCAGTTCATGCCCACAACACGGCTTTGAAACGTAGCGCATTATAAATTTTTTCTATGAGGGACTGACATCTTCTATGCGCCAAATGGTTGAGACTGTGTAATGGAGAATTCATGCATAAAGATGTCGATAAGGTATGAGATTACCTCGATAGACTTGCTGAAAACGTACAATCATGGGACCATTACCTACATTCGAACACCACATCTAAGCCGACTCAATCTAAGGAGAAAGGTGGATTGTATCTCCTAAAAGAAGAGAATGATCTCAATTATAGAGTGACTAATCTCATAAGAAAATTTGAAGCCATGAAAGAAAAGAAGGATAAGGTTAATGAAATTGTTTACGGCATCTGTGACTGCGACATTCATACAACTGAAAATTATCCTACAATACCTACCTTTCGAGGAGTGTTGAATGAACAAGTTAATGCCGTAAATAACTATCAAAGACCTTTCAATGGACCTACCTATAATACGTACAATTCTGGTTGGAAAAATCATCCAAATTTTAGTTGGAGGAATGGACAACTGCTACCCCCAAGGTTTCTTTAATCAAACTGCACAACATCAATAAGAGAAACCTCAAGAGGATCCAATTTTAAAACATTTTGAAAAATAAGATATTTTCAATCAGGGTATACTACAAGCCTTACAAGACCTTAACAAAACACTACAAGAACTAAAGGCTGAAAACATAATTGGGAATAAGGGGAGCCTTCCAGATCAAACATGAGAAGTTTGCAACCCAAGCTCTTCAAATTAGATGGAGCACGGTAAATCCATCACTACTCTTCAGAGTGGGAAGATCATTGATAAAACCTTTCCGGTTAGGCCCAAAAAGCCTCAAGAATTAGAAAACAACAACAATGATGGATCTAGTGATGCCCCACAAAAATTAGAACCAGAATTTCTAGAGAAGCCAGTTGTTCCATTTTTCCAATGGTTAGTTGCACCAAAACCTCTATCTAACTCTCGAGATATTCTAGAGGTGTTGAAAGAAGTAAAAGTTAATATTCCTCTACTTGATGCCGTGAAACAAATACTTTTATATGTCAAATTCCTGAAAGACCTATGCACAACCAAAAGACGAAAGAGTATTCAAAAGAAAATCTTCTTGACTGAGAAAGTGAGTGTCATTCTTAAGCAAGACGTGCCACCGAAATACAAGGATCCTAGTAGCCCAACCATATCATGTATGGTCGGTAACTAATGCATTGAGCACACACTTCTTGACTTAGGAGCGAGTGTCAATCTGATTCCTTACTTGGTATACAAACAACTAGGGTTAGGTGAATTGAAAACCACCTTAACCACACTATAACTTGTTAATCATTCTGTTCGTATACCAAGAGGAATAATTGAGGATGTCTTAGTTTAGGTTGACAGATTCTACTACCCTGTAGATTTCATCATCCTGGACACTGAACCCATTAATAATGGAAGCACCCATATTCCCGTCATTCTTGGTCGCCCATTCCTTGCCACTGCAAACGCAATTATCAATTGCAGGAATGGAATCATGAGCATGTTTTTTGGGAATATGACATTAGAGTCAAACATCTTTTTCAATAACGACAGAAATTCCGAGGATGAAGACAATTTCCATGACATTAACATGATTGATTCTTTCGTGGAAGATAGAACGCCTCTGACTTTATCCTCTGACCCTCTAGAGACATGTTTGGGACACTCCCATGAATTGGATGATGACATGATTAGGGAGACGTGTGTCTTGCTTGATATTGCGCCGGTACTGAAAGTTAACCGGTGGAGGCCACAATTTGAAGAATTGCCCCAAACCAATGTAGTGCCTCTACCATCTAATCTCAAGCCACCGAAGCTTGACCTAAAACCTTTGCCCTCTAATTTGAAATATGTTTATTTAGGTCAAGATGAGACATACCCGGTGGTGATCTCTGCCCACCTAGAGGAAGAACAGGAGAGTATGTTCATTACTACTCTCATTGAGCATAAGGGAGCCTTGGGATGGACGATAGCGGACCTCAAGGGAATTGACCCCTCGACTTATACTCACCGCATATATCTTGAGGATAATGCAAAGACTTCACGGCAATCACAACATACACTCAATCCAAACATGAAAGAAGTGGTTAAGGCCGAGGTTCTGAAACTATTGGATGTGGGTATCATATACCCTATATCTAATAGTCAATCGGTATGTCCAACTCAGCCGGTTCCTAAGAAGTCCGGAATCACCATCGTATCCAATTCCACTAATAAACTCGTACCAATCAGAGTTACTATTGGTTGGAGAATGTGCATTGACTACAGGAAGCTGAATACCGTCACGAGGAAGGACCACTTTCCTTTGCCCTTCATTGATCAAATCTTGCAAAGGATAGCTGGTCATTCCTATTATTATTTCCTTTACGGGTATTCGGGATACAATCAGATTGAAATAGCCCCTGAGGACTAAGAAAAGACCACATTTATATGTCCCCATGACACATTTCGCTACAGAAAGATGCCATTCGGGTTATGTAATGCCCCTGCCACCTTTCAGCAATGTATGATGAGTATCTTTTCTGATATGGTGGGAAAATAACTAGAGGTCTTCATGAACGATTTCTCTGTTTTCAGTTCATCTTTCAACAAGTGCTTAGAGAGTCTTAAATGTATGCTGAAAAGATGTAAAGAAAAAAATCTGATACGTAATTGGAAGAAGTATCATTTCATGGTTCAAAAGGGAATTGTCCTTAGGCATATCATCTCGTCCAAGGGAATCGAGGTTGATAATGCAGAAATCGATCTTATCTCTAACCTACCTCCACCCAAGAACATCAGAGACGTGCAATCCTTTTTAGGACATGCAGGGTTTTACAGACGATTCATAAAGGACTTTAGTCTTGTAAGCCCCGTACCCTAGACCGTACCGTTCTGTAGGCTTCCGCGATCTTTCCGGTCGAAGTTCGGCAACCTTGGACCCTTAACCGGTATTTGCGCACGACCCTAATTCACAAGTCATCAACCTGAGTTGACTCAACCTAAGACTGGTACCTTAGGGACCACGCCGTCGTCGCGGTTCCGATGCAGGAGATGTGGGTCTGCGTTTGGTGCGAGAAAAATGCCGCACGTGTGAATTTCGAGAGAATCTCTACGACTTGTCACATCAATCAATCAATTAATCAATCCCATCATGTCAAGTACACATCACCTTTCACCCATCCCCAAGCAACCCCAAAGTCAAAAAGTTTCTTACAAGCCCATACCTTTCTTACACAAAATACCTCAAAAGTCAAAAAGTCTCTTACACCCATCACTCACCACATCCATCACTCCATCAACCATCACTCTCTCTCTCTCTCTCTCTTTACAAGTCTCTCTCTCTCTCTCTCTCTCTCTCTCTCTCTCTCTCATTTTTAAACTCAATTCCAAGCAAGAAACACCTCCATACGTCCAAGCTCTTCCACTCCAAGAGAGCTACAAGTGTGGCCCACCTTTCCTACCCTCTCATCTCCCATCTCAACCATCCAAACTCCACCCCCTCCGTTGGAATCGAAGCTAAGGAGCAAAGGAAGCCTAAAGAGCAAGAAGGAACGGTGGGTGATTTTTTGAATTTTTGTTTCATTCATTTGTTTGATGTAAGGGCCACATGTAGTGGGACTCACCTTGATGTAGGCTTTGTATCAAAGAGGGGCCCATAGTGGCAGGGCCCCTCCATCTTTGCCGGTGTCTTTCTCTTTCTTTCTCTCTCTCTTTCTATGATTATGGCCCACCTAATGTGTGTATGTCATCCATGCCATCTACTGGTGGACCCCATCTATGTGGTACGCACCATGATATTTTTATGTCATCCCAACCATCCATAGGGGACCCACCTTGAGGTGGCTAACAGTGGGGGTGACTGCCAGTGAAGTGTGATCCAACGTGGGCCCACCCAGCTCCATAGCTCAGGTGATAGACCGAGTGAATGATGCTTCGTTTCAACACTGGAGGTCTTGGTATCAGTCACTATAGAGGTGGCTAACATGGAGTATGTGTACTGACATGGGTGTGGACCGACAGTGCACAGCGGCGTGGTTTCTTTTTATTTTGGGCTTTTGGGTGGTCACGTGTACAGGCTCCACCTTGATATGTACAGAAAATCCACGTCGTTCATCCTATCCCTCGGCTCATTTTAGGTGTTGAGCCGAAAGATGAGGCCAGCCCGATTCTTCGACGGGCCATAGCATGGAAAACAGTGTGGATTCACCTAATGCGGGCCCCACATGAGGAAAAACGTAGGAAGACCGGATTTTCAAAAAAAATAGCTGACAACTGCTAGAGGATGTGCAGGCGTCCTGCATTATGGGCGGATGGGCCAGAGACTACGGCCCCAGCCGTCGGCCCCACCATGATTTGTGTTCATATCCACACCGTCCATTGTGTGGGCACCCCCTAGGGAAGTGGGCCACCAAAAAATCAGCCCTATACGTGGCTCGGGTGGCCCACACTACACGAAACAGTGGGGTTGAGCGTCCGCCATTGAAACCCTTTGGGCACAGAAGTTTTGGATCATTGAAATTTGTTTTTCCTTTCATCCAGGTCAGCGTGACCTTTTCAACCGTCAGGGTGGGCCCTACGTGGGACCCACTATGGTATATGTGTTCTACCGCCACCGTCCACCGTCCCTGGACAGTGGGACCCACCCCCACGTGTGGGGCTACCATAGTGCATGTGTATGTCCAGGCCGTCCAGGCCTGAACGTGGTATATAATATAATATATCATATGATATATTATATATTATATTATAATATAATACTATTTATATATATGAGGGTGGGCCCTACTTGGGACCCACCTCTGCCCTTTTATGCAGTGAGCTGCATGTACAGTAGCCATTAGCTGCTCCTTTGGATGACAGCAAGCCTACAGGCCCCCGATTAATGTGTGTATTTCAGCTACGTCGTTCACTGTTTGGACGGTGGGGCCCACCATGATGCTTACGTTGTATCCAAACCATCCAACTAGATTGAGATATCATTTCATGGCAAGAGAAAAGGGATGGGTCAGATTTAGAGTTCGGGTGGACCCCACCATTTAATTAGTGGACCATGTCATCCACCGTTCAAACTCCTAAGGTCCACGGTAGTTTCCAATAACAGGTGATAATTGTTTTCATTTCATCTATCCCTATGATAACTTATGGATATGTCGGATCTCAAACACATAAGGGTGGGCCCGATTTGATATACATTTGGCCCATTTGACTCGGTCCATTAGTCGGCCCATTGATTCGACCCAATTGACTAGGCCCGATGTGATGTACTTGGGGCCCAGTTGGTTAGGCCCAATGTGATGTACATGAGGCCCATATGATTAAGCCAGATGTAGTTAGGGCCCATCCATTGGGGCCCACCTGATATACATAAGGCCCATGTTATGCGGCCCATTTGTTATATCTAAGGCCCATGGGTCGAGGCCCAATTGGATGTACATAAGTCCATTACAATGTGTGACTCTACCATGGTTTATGTAATGATGTTTATGACAGTCGTGCCTTAGGAGCAATGTTGGTTGACATCCTCATTGTAAGAATAATGTTGGTTAAATGTTCGCATTATAATTCTCCCTAGGGCCCATTGTTAGGCCCATACTTGTAGGTTGTCTAGGCCCATCTTTGTTATGAACAACATCCATCACCATATAACATGTTTAGTATAGTTCCATGATTCATGATCATACGCATCATATGTCTGCTTGATATGAGAAGTGACTGATCATAGCATATGCCTTTGGGCAGATTGTTTAGGGGCTCCCGGATAGGCGGTGTTGCCCTACATGAGCGCACGATACGCGCTGGATTGCTGCATGACTAGATAGTGTGCTTCATGCATTTCGCATTGTGTGACATGGTTACCATACGCCCTAGCGACATCAGGGCCACAGCCGCCACAGGTATATCGTAGTTAGCAGGATCGGATACTAAAAATCTTATTCTACATAGGGTGCTATAGATATCCATGGGTGAAAGTCCATAAACCCTTATGGTACCAAGAGGTTGCTCCAACGTCTAGACCGAGTGGGTGCATGAGCGCCGAGTGCCAATTACTGGATGGCCGCGCTTACCACTATGTCGTGGTCGGTTGGAAAGGGGGTGTAACCTTACCCACCTGAGAGAAGGGGACAAAGCTAGGTTGAGTTTGACCAGCTGGAGGAATGGGTCCGTTATCGATGAGCCGAGTCCGATATTGACAGGAGGGTAGTGAGGTCTTTTATGCTCACCTTATTGCGTGCGATGGGGCGGTAATCTAGTTTGGAGTGTATTAAATCATGGTGATATTTCAGATTTGAGCTGTATTGATATGTTGACTTAGATGAGGATTCGTATGCTTGAGTTGCATCTCGCATCACATGGCCTTGGTATGGCCGACATCATTCATGTCTTGCATCGCATAGCCTTGGTACGACTAATGGTATACATGGATTCATCAGCGTATTCCGCATTACTCTAATACTGCATAATTATACTACTACATTGCGCACACACTTTCACCACCCTCTAAGCTTTCTATAAGCTTATGCATGACCGTTGTGCGTAGGTGACGTTGGATCGTAGTAGCGCTGAGACTTGAGCACGTGGCAGATTATTTTAGAGCATTTGGTCTATCATCATTGTATTTCCCTTTATGCTCATTGTACTTGTAAAGTTTTTTATTATAGTGAAAATGTAATGGAGTTTTTGGTTGTTGTTTTTAGGTTATGCCTTTGGTTATGCTTATTACGAATCAAACTGATGTTGAAAATTCTCCTTGTAGCATCCCAGGATCGGAACTTGGCGAATGGGCGCTGGGAGCTGAGAATGATGTTCTACGGAGGCTGTCGGCGTCGGATTCGGCGATCAAAAATTTTATGAGCCTGATTTTTGAGTTTGGGGTGTGACAAGTCTCCTCTCTCGTCTTTTATGTAATCTTCTTCAAAAGGATGCACCATACGAGTGGATTGAGTAATGTCAGGAAGCTTTCACCAAGCTTAAGGGCATGTTAACCACTGCACCTATCATGCAGCCACCCGACTGGACCTTCCTTTTGAGCTTATGTGTGATGCTTCTGATTATGCTCTTGGAGCTGTTCTAGGACAGTGAAAAGCTAAGAGGCCTCACGTCATTCATTACGCGAGTAGGACTCTAAATCCTGCCCAAGTAAACTACTCAACTACGAAAAAGGAACTCTTAGCCGTAATGTTCGCCTTGGACAAATTTAGGTCCTACCTGATCGAATCCAAGATCATTATATACACAGATCATGCGGCACTCAAGTATCTTCTTTCTAAGAATGATTCTAAGCCTGATAAGATGGATCCTTCTACTCCAAGAATTTGATTTAGAAATTAAAGATAAAAAGGGAATAGAGAACATAGTGATTAATCACCTTTCTCGCCTTAATACCTCTGATTCCCTTGAGGCGACCCATATTAATGATATGTTCCCTGATGAATAACTGTTCAGAGTCTTCCATTCACATTGGTTTGCTGATATTAATAATTATCTTACCACAGGTTTCATACCGACACATTGGACTGCACAAGATAAGAAGAAATTCTTTATCGATCGCACAACTTTTTTTGGGACGATCCATATGTTTTTAAATATTGCCTAGACCAAATTCTAAGGAGATGTGTGTCAGACGATGAGCATCAGAGTGTCATCTCCTTCTATCACTCACAGGCCATTGGTGGTCACTTTTCTGTTAAAAAGACCATGGCCAAGATTCTGCAGTGTGACTTTTATTGGCCCACTATGTTCAGGGACACTCATGAGTTTTGTAAGGCTTGTGAGCATTGTCAGAAATTGGGAGCATTGTCCTGTCGAAATATGATGTCTTTGAATCCCATCCTTATCATAGAAGCATTTGATTGTTGAGTCATTGGTTTCATGGGACCATTCCCCCAATATCCTTTGAAAATTTATATATTTTGCTCATTGTAGACTATGTCACTAAATAAGTTGAAGCGATTCCGTGCCGAAACAATGACCATCGCACGGTCATTAAATTTTTAAAAGAGAACATCCTTTCTCAGTTCGGAACGCCTCGAGCCACCATTAGTGATGGGGCTCACACTTTTGTAATAGACCATTCGAGAGCTTAATAAAGAAATATGGTATCTCTCATAAGGTGAGCACCCCATACCATCCATGGACAAGTGGACAAGCTAAGATTTCCAATAGGGAGATCAAACATATTCTGGAGAAAATAGTTAACCCTGATCGTAAGGATTGGTCAACCCATTTGACCGACGCCTTATGGGCGTACCGTACTGCTTTTAAAAGTCCTATAAGAACGTCTCCCATTAGACTTGCCTATGCGAAGGCTTGTCACTTGCCTGTGGAGTTGGAACATAAAGCATACTGGTCGATTAAATATCTGAATTTCAATCTGGACAATGCTAGCTCGCTACGCAAACTTCAATTGAATGAACTTGACGAAATCCGGAATGACGCATATGTTAACTCGAGAATTTACAAGGACAGGATGAAGGCATTTCATGATCAACATATTCTTCAGAAATCATTCACGGCAGGTCAGAAAGTCCTTTTGTATGACTCTCGGCTACATCTCTTTCCGAGTAAGCTTCGATCTCGTTGGACTAGCCCTTATATTGTTGTTATTGCTTATCCTCATGGGGCCGTCGAGATAAGAGATCCCGACAATGGCAAGGAGTTTAAAGTAAATGGACATCGATTAAAGCCATTCATCGAGAAATTTGATTCAGAGGATTTGTTCATGCCTCTGACTAATTATGTTTATCAGGATTGATCTCCTAGTCTGATGGAGATATAGGTAGGTTTATCGCTTTCATAGGACTAGGGTAGTTTTCTTATATCGTTCTAGGTTAGATGGTTTTATGCCATTAGGTTAGCCTGCTTCCTGCATTGTTTTAGGATAGTTTGCTTTCGTGTTTTCACTCTCTTACTGACCTGCTTTCATATTGAGATCATTGTGAAAAAGTCTCTCTCGATTTCTTCATCCAGGTACTATCTTTTCATCACTTCTTATTTACTTTCGTTATCCCATGTGCATTGTATGCTCTTATCTTTTACATTAGGACAATGCAGATTTTAGGTTAGAGGTGGGAGATTAGGTTACCTAATCAGTATTTTCTTAGTCTTGAGCAGAATTTTATAAAAAAATTTTAAATTTTTCATGAAATTTTTTCAAATTCGAAGTGATTTTGACGGCCATCTTGAATTTAGAAGTACAAGATAAGTGATATTAGTAATTTATGACTCTCGGATTCAGTTATCTATTAGATTTCACAGTTAAGTTCGAATTGTTAATCGATAATTAGAAGTTTTAAACATTGATTGAGTCATGATTTCACAGGACACATCTCGTTTACACATTAAGATTTCAGTTCAATATTGAATTGTAACTTGGTGATCATTAAGCATGGAAGGAACCAACCTAGAAAATTTGTCCATCATGTTCAATAAGAAGAATATAGAAAAGGAAAAAGAAGTTTATTTATTATTTTATTTTTTTAAAAGAATGAAAGAATGAAAGAAAAAAAAAATACCCAGCTAAAAAACAGTTGTCTTCAGAAAAGGGTTGGGTATACGATCTTTACCATAGGTCTACTCCTACCGGTGCAGATTCGATTCCCCTCCCCCTCAATGGAAAAATCAAAAGCTAAAGAATGAAAAGAAGAACTGTAAGGCAAGTTCTAGTTTAGGTTTTGGTTGTCCTGAATGCTCTTTGGATCATTAATGTTACCATGGAAATTGACAATTGGATCTCTTAATGATGGTAAGCCGGGATTACACTATACACCTATGGAACTCAATGTTTAGAATTTTTCTAATTGATGAATTAATACTTTGAGCCTGACTATAAAATTTACCATGCACTTGAGTCCATGAGAAAGTAATGCCAACATTCATGAATCTTAGAATTCTAGTACCTCGATTGTTTTTCAAATATCACTTGAGTTTATAGAAATCGTCATGTAAGTCTCAACTTATTTTTCGCATACTTTGCTCGGGACTAGCAAGATGCTGGTTGGGGATTGTGTTGAGGCTCAAATATTGTATATGAGACACCATTTATTGTCTGGATTTACGAACATGGTACTGTTTAACAGCCCGATTTAATTGTGTTTGTGATGCAAGGTACATTTGCAAGCATGGATCGAAATAGGATGCTAAAAGCATGGATTTACGCTCAAAATTCACCAAAAGCATGGGACGGACCCCAGGGGACCAAGATCGACGGATATACATGCCAGAGATCTGAGAAAATCGAGAAACTGAACCTTAAGTGGCTCTAAATTGGTCCAGAATATAAGATCATAGGGTTCCAACCATCCGTTTAGCTCGAAACTTTATATCTGGCCTGAGGACCATAAATGAACCGTACACGTCGAATTTTAGCTCCTTAATCCCTGTGGAAGTGGCTAAAATAATAAATTAGCCATAAAATCTTGATTTAGGGCCCGCCTGGTATCTGGATATGCTCTAGTTTTGGTCCCAACCGTTTAAATGTTATAAGAAAATAGATGGACGGAGCAGATTTCTTACATGCATCAAGGTGGGACCCATTTGTGTGAGAGAGAGTACACACTGGATGTGCACTCACATCACATCGAGCCAAACATGCAGTTTGACTGTGTTTGACTCGCGCCCGCCCGACTTCCAGACAGAGAACGGAAGAACTCTGTTTCCGTTTCCCAGGGCCGTCTGCTGATCCATTAATGGCCCACTATAATCGTGCAACTCAATGATCGAAACCGTTCATCATGTCCGGAGGGGGACTGTGATCCCCACCTAGGTGGAAATTTTCCAAGAAGCAGCATGTATTAGAATTCAACAGTGCAAACGCAAGATGAACGGTCGGGTGAGAATTCCTTGGGCCACATCGAAGTCAATATAAAACTGACTATTCTTAGCCGATTTTTCTAGAAGGACACAATAGACGGTGTGGATTTGTCATCAGACACTGATCATGGGCCCCACCATCATCCCAGCGCAGGTCTTGTGCAAGCCAAGCGTCCAAGCAGAGCCCGGATGCTGTCTGTCCATTTTTGTGTAGTGGGCCCCACCCATCACCCGTATCAATGATCTGAACCGTTAATTCACTCCAGAGGGGGCCTGAGCCCCTTGATAAGCTTTTTTTTGGCCCCGTTCACGTGTAAACACGTGGATCGTTAGAAAACATAGAATGAATGGCGAGTTGATTCTATATAGTGGACCGCACAAAAACTCGACCAAAACTACTCCTTTCCAACTAAAATTTCGCCAGGAATCAAATGAACGAGGTGAATTTTCCATAAAACATCACTGTGGGGCCCACCAAGCATGTCAGCGCAAGAAAATTCGCAGGAAGCCCGCGTCCGTGAAATTCGGGCACAGTGGGGCGTTGTACGGCCCAGATAATGGTCGGTTGGATGATCTGAACCGTCCAAAAGATCGGGCAGGGGGTCTTTACCCCAACCATGGAGCTAGAGTGGGTTTCTTAGCCGTGTACCGTCCAAAACTCCCATCCAAATGCATCTAGTTTGCATTTTTCTTCGCTGCACGTTGTAGCCGCGTAAAAGCTCTCCCACCGACTTCTTTGTGGCTATAAAAAGAGAGAAGGATGTGGGAGGGGGTATCCACCATCAGTGCAACCGTGGAGGCCATCTTTGGGACGTGGGAGCAAAGGAGAGAGATCGTGGAACGCGGGCTGGCCATCTCAAGAGTCTTTTCTTTCTTCCCTTTTAGAGTATTTCTATTTTGATGTTTTTTAAGATTTTTAGCCTCTCCATGTCTATGTGTGGCTAAACCTCTTAGCTAGGGCTAAGAGGTGAAGCTTGTAGCGTGATGGGAGACTTTTTGCTTGTGCCTTTTATTTAGACTGAACTGATGTTGATTTTAGTTTAATTAAGGGAATGTTTTTAATTTTTAATGGTCAGTTGTGACTAAAATTACAATGGGTCTGCGATAGCTTTGAGCATGTTCATTTCCTTATTATGTTTATGATGTCAGGAAGCCCTGTTGTTTACCATCGTCTCCTGAACATGGTCGAATGACGGTACTCTTCCTAACCCTCATATATCGTATGATTGGTTGGTAATTAATTTAATTCTGTTGTTTGTTTTGTATCCTGTGCATAGTTTGGTGATGGAATCCATTCTAATTCATATACCTTTCATGTCTTGAAAACTATATCAAAGAAAATTCAGTTCAATTTTCATGATTACACCCTTCAACTGGATAAAGATAGGACTCTAAGTCCAATTGAGTTCTTGAATCAAGCATAAGATCTCCCTGATTTCTACAAGTAGATCCTTTGAATTCCTAATTTTCTTCCTCTGAATTCTCTAAATTTTAGATTAATACTTTCACCATTATTCCCTTAATTTCCATCGATTTAGATTACATCTTAATCTACTTCTAGTTTTATTTAGTTTCAAATAACGTACAGGTTTCAGTCCCTTGGGATTCAACCTCGGTCTCACTGAGTTTATTACTACATCACAACCCTATACTTGGAGAGTGAACACCTGCCCGCCCTTTCAACACCCTTCTAAAACACATTCTAGTGACTTTTCTCAATTACGGTGAACTCAATCCGTTTAAAACCCGTCTCTGTCAGCAACCATCCAAAAACCAAAAACACAAATAGACAGTCTCTGCCAGCAACCATCCAAAAACCAAAAACACAAATAGACAAGAATGGGAAAGGAAAAAAAAAAAAAAAAAAAAGGACCTCTAACACTCCACATCTTTGGGGCATCTCAAATGGAAATGCCGACGTTGAAACTTTCTAGAGGCCCACCTCATGTTTATATGCCATCCAATACCCAATATATAACTCTTGTGTACCACTGGAAGTTTTCAATGGTGGTTGTTAAATCACCACTGTTTCTTGTGGTGTGGCCCATTTGAGATTTGAATATGCCTTATTTTTAAAATGACGTCCTAAAATGGGCAAGCCCAATGGATAAACGGAGTGGATATAACACAAACATCAATTCGCATAGGATTCCACTTTCTTGTTCCCCACATGATTTATTTATTTATTTATTTCATTTTTTTTCGTGGTTTTATTCATAGGTGGTGGAGATTGAATGGTTACAATTGTTGTGGTCTGGGGCTTTTTAATGGTGCAATAGGGAATGGTGAGGTTGAAGGTATTCATGCTAGTGTTAGGTTTGATTTGAGGATTTTTTTTTGTTTTTTAAATAAAAATTTTGGCTAGCAAGTACGTTTACTAGTCAACAAATATCAGTAGAAATCGAGATCAGTCACTGAAGGCATCACTAGCTAGCTGAAGCAAAATGACTTGTGTTCCAAATGAGGTCTTAAAGCCTATTAAAGTAGTTTTGGTAGTCAATAGTCAAAATCACGCCCATGCCCCATCTAAAAAATTAATATTTTCCCCACAACATAGAGCCCGGTAGTTGAATAGACAGGACCAGTGACATGAATTGATTGTATAACAAGTTGGTGATAAATACAGGTGTGACCTTTAATTGGTGATCAAAGTGCGTAGCACCATGCACCATGCACTGTATTCTTTTTAATAGAATATTCATAACTTTGTGTTATTTGTGACAAGCACATGAAGTGGGTGATAGGAAGCATTGGTCGGTGCTCAATGGACCCCATCATATTGTCTATATTTTATTAAAGTAGTCCATTTATTTTGCTGAATCATTTTCAAACATTATCCCAAAAATGAGGTACTTCCAAATATTAGGTAGACCACAGCAAAGAAAACAATGGTGATTAAATGCCTATAGTTAAAAACTTCCCAAGTCCTACATTAATGTTTATTTTCCATCAAACCTATTGAATAGGTCACATGGACGTGGATGAAGAGAAAACACAAAGACCAGATTTATCTAAAACATTTGTGCGCAAGAATTTTTTAATGGTGAGTGTTCAATCATCATTGATTTGTGCAGTGTGGTCCATCTAAGATTTGAATCTACCTCAATTTTTAGGCTCATGGCCTAAACTGATTTGGAAAACTTGATGGATAGAATAGATAAAAATGGACAGATGACATGGATAAAATACATACATTATGGTGGATATAGAGCTTTTACAGTAACACCTTAATAGTTGTTACATTGACCGTGGGGCCCATCTTGATATATATTGTATATCCATGTGGTTTATCATTTTTCCTAGCTTATTTTGGGCATGGTCCAAAAATCGAAGCAGATCCAAATCTCAAGTGGACCATATCACACAAAACGGTAGTCATTAAGAAGTTTTTAATGGTGGCATTCAATCCCCACTGTGTGGTCCACTAGAGAATAGTATATGCTTCATTTTGGGGATGATATCTTAAAATGAGCTCGGAAACCTGATGAACAGCATGGATATACAACAAATACATCTCAGTGAATTTACTACTTATGGTAAGTCATGTTTTTAGGGTATTTGAGTTGGAGCCTAACTTTAAAACTCCCCCGTGAGCTTATTATTTTAAGGATTGTAATTTCATTTTAAAAAAAAAAATCATTATTTCAAATTTGTTAGAAATTATTTATACTTTTATTCATCGAGGGTTTGAGGAATCTTTGCGGGGAGTCCAGAAAGCTTGTAGATTTCGAGTATACATCTCCTAAGGAAGACAGTGATTGACCTCATCACGTCCCTTCCTGCATCAATATATATATATATATATTGTGTGTGCGTGCGCGTGCGTGCATGCATGTGTGCGTTTAGGGAAGTGGTACTATAAGGTTGACCTAATTTGATGGGTCCCCTTTAGGTTATAGGATATCCCAGAAATTAGAGGTATGCAGAACTCAGGTGGGCCATACCATCTAAAATCATTTGAAGACATGCCTAAAACATATAAAAGTACTCGGCGGGACCCACCTGAGTTTTAAATGTGGCCGAAACTTGGTTTGATCCCTCATCCAAGTGGGACACACACAGTGGATGGGCTGGATTTGTGAATCGCATCTCAGTGAGCCCGATAAATGATTATGAATTTTTAATTGAAGGATAACCCCTCTCAACTATTGTATGTGGTGTGGCCCACCCAAGTCATGGATTACCTTGATTTTTAAGCCCATGGCTCACCATGGAATGATGCGTCTAACTGATGGGGTAGATGTTCAACACACATCATGGTGGGCCCACATAACTCAACCTCATGGGAAGTTCCCGTGAGGTCGACCTCATAGTACCATTTCATATATATGTGTGTGTGTAAAGAAGCAAGTGGAATTCCCCACCTGAATTATATTGACAAGAGAATATTACAATCTAGCATTTCGGGTGGGCTCTACAAAAAGAAAAAGAAAAAGAAAAAAACAGGCCCCGCCTATCATATGGGCGTTATCATCCATTTTTTACCGACACTAGGGGTGTACACGAGTCGATCCGGGTCGAACTGGGCTCAACCCGACCCGGCCCAGCCCGGTCACCAGCCACACCCAGCCGAACCCGGCCCGGCCCGATCACCGGGCCAACATGTCCAACCCGAACTCAGCCCGGTCAGCAATCGGTCGAGTTCGGTCCAGCCGTATGTGAGGTGAATGAGTCACTGTCACTTCAAAGATGGGCGGCGAACTATCTTAGAAGGGTAAAGGGGAAAGGAACGGGTAAGTTTTTGAAAAAAAAATATACATATATATACCACTTGATCGAGTCGGGCCAAATCGGGCCAAACTCGGACCTATCCGAACTCGGCCCGAACTTAGTTTCGGGCCGAAGAAAATGGCCCGTCCTGACCCGAACTCAATTTCGGGTCGGCCTGAGTCGAGCTTTTTCGGGCCGAGTCGAGCGAATTAAGTGGGCTAACCTGGTTCGTGTACAGCCCTACCGACACTACCTACAAACATCCTACACCACCCTTGCTTTTATATATATATATATATATATATATATATATATATATATATATATATATATATATATATATATATATCCACACCAGCCTTCCACCTTACCATACAACACATATTGCCTCATTAACCTTCCACATAGAACACTAGGCACCAACCACACAACGGCCACCAGACACAGAGGCCACAAAACATCAAGCCCACCAGCCTCAGGATAAAACGAAAACTAAGAAGTCAATAGCCATACACATTCCCTACCATCCATCAAGCATATAAAACTCTTGCACCAAGCAAAGCATTTCAACTAGCCACTCAGATGCGCCAGCGACAGAGCATCCCTGGGACTCCAACACACAGCTGAGAAGAGATTTCTTAGCAGCGAGAACTCAAAAAGCATTCCATGATTCATGGAGCATCAAAACCGTTCCCGAAGATGACATTGCACCCGCCACAGCACGTGGCAACGGGTAGGAGAAGTCGAATTCACGGGTAGCTACTGACAAGCCATATGTGTGTGTGTCTACACACACACTTATATATATATATATATATATATATATATATATATATATACACAAATATATACATACACACAGCGTAATACTCAACAATGCACCAGTTCTCATGGCAACTCGTGAGAACATTTTGATCCGTGATGCAAATGTAAAATCTGAACCATCCATGTGATGAAGTGCTCCATAAAACTGTTAGGGCCCAACTTTCAACATGATCCAAATCTCTGGTGGGCCATGGCAAAAGGAAACAGTTACCTCCCTTGATATGCCTCTCTTTTTTATGGCCCACCAAAGTTTTTAATCAGGCTAAAAGTTAGGCCCTAGAGGATTCCACTTTCTTGTTCCCCACATGATTCTCACCTGCGCACCTATGCACGTGCGTACCTTTGTACACGTGTTATGGGCGTCTAATTCGAACAGTCCATGTGACGCGGAATCCCATGAAACCCCAAGGGACAAATTTTCAACCTGATCTAAAATTCTGTTGAGCCATACCAAAGAGAAATGACAATCGAGGAAGCTATTTTCATTTTTCATGGCCCACCAAAGTTTTCGCTCAAAGTAAAAATTAGGCCTTGAGGGTTTCATGAGGTGCTGCTTCACGTGGACCATTCAGTTGGAATATCATAGATGAGACTTGCTTATAACCCAGGTTAATGAGAATTTTCCTTTATTAAGTTTTAGGGAATCATCCTTCTTGGAATTCTTGTTATTAGTATTCTCTACTGCATGTACTTTGGTCAAGGAATTTTCATTTTCCATCTTTTTATAATAGTTATGGGATTCTTCCTCAATTCGAAGATGTTTCTATATTTGTTTCAGTGTATAGTCCTTGATCTTATATAATAACTTCTTTTTATAGTCATTCCACATCGGAAGAAACTTTGCGATAATAGTCTCAACTTGGAATGACTCATGAAGATCAATTTTAATGGCTTTGATTTTATTCACTATTAGTTGCGATTCTTGAATTTGAGCAGTAACGATTTATTATCTATCATGTTATAATCGAAGTACCTAGCTATCAGGAACTTGTTTATATTTTTTTCTTCTTCAGCTCTGTATTTGAACTCCAGGGCAATGCAAATATCTTTTGTGGACGGTTGTTTAAACCAAAATTGACAAACGGGTACCATACGACCATTTACAAATTCTAATTTTTCTTAGCCGTCACAGCACCTAAAATTTTTAATTTATATCTTATAGAAATCTTACTGCCACATAACATCATCTAAGTCATTGGATCTGGCACGGTTACCACGGGCTTGAGCTTTTAGAGTATGTGATTGTTTGACATGGTCAGAAAGTGTGTTTGAATCTTGAACATAGCAAATATGCCACATTCCTCCATGTGGAGCTGGTTATGTTGTGAGTGTTCCTCCACCCACATGTTAATATTATTACATCTCCTTTAGATGATCAGCCAGGATCTTTGAACAATGGGCTTGGATCTTCAAACGGACGGTTCATAACACTACTCCCTTTGCAATGCATCAGGACTGTTCAATTGGATTTGCTTAAAAAAGGACTTAGTTTTCATTTTATTATCATTCAGACCCCAAGATAAGGTTGTACACGAGTCAAGCTAGCTTGAAAAGCTCGCTTGACTTGGCTCGAATCAGTTTGGATTGACTCGACTTGAAAAGCCAACTCAAGACGAGTCAATCTTGTTTACTAAAGCTTGAGTTAAGGTTGAGTTCGACCATGGTGTATTTCAACCCAACTTTGACTTGAACTCAACTCGACTCGGCTTGAGTAATATATTTTAATGATATATATATATATATATATATATATATATATATATATATATATATATATATAATATTTAAGTTCTAAAAAAGAAGTTAAAACTTAAAAAGTTGTTACTTAAAAAACCTTACCCGCCCTACGTTCTCATTCTCTCTTTTTCTTTCCCGCACCCTACCAAGGTAAACTCGACTCGACTCGAACTACTGGTTCGACTCAAAAGCTTTAACAAAGAAGCCAAGCTTCAATGTTGAGCTCGGGGGTGAGCTCAAGCTCGAGCTTGAACTCGAGTATAGTATGGACGATCCAAGCCGAGCTTGGCTCACCTTGACTCGGCTCGGTGTACAGCCCCACCCCAAGATGAGAAAACTAAGATAAAACATTAAAATTCAGCTAGTCTTTGAGGACACTGGATATGAGGAAATTTCCAAAATTGCCCTTCGCATGTGCATCAAGTGGGTCGTCTCCCAAGTACATGTTGAAGAATGCTTTGCATAGTATCTCGCTCTCCACTTCACTGACGATCTCCCCTTTCACTGAAGAATCATGGTAAAGAAGATGTCAGTGGAGCCAAAGTGGGACCTACCTAATATAGTTGGTGGGTCATATTCATTGAGCAGCATTTGTGCACTTTGCCGAGAATCAAGAGGGCATTATGGTCCATTTTGTAGATAGAAACCCCCGTGCGATATGGAGCACTAGCGCAAAATCCAAACCGTCCATCACGTGGTCCACACTATTCTGATCTTCTGGGCCAAACATCAGCCCATTTCACTCCTCAGGTGGGGCGTAGAGTACAAAAGAACGGATGGCTTAAAAAATTATAGCCGTCCATTTGGTATTTGCACCGTGGTTGCCCTATTGAAATGGTGAACAGGATGGCCAGCCTGATGGAATGCTCGGATCTTTCACATTTGCAACATTGGCCTGTGCCCTTGTGCATGTATAACCCAGCACATGAAAGGGCCCACCCAAGTTAATATGGCATCAGTAGGGAAGATCCAATCCGTCCATAAGGTGAGCCCACCGTAGATTTCCTTGGACTTAAAATTCAAACAGGTGCCCTCATTGGATGGCCCACAACGTACAAAACAAGCAGACAGCATTTTCAACCGTTCATTATTTCATTCATTGTGGATGACCGGACTAGGCCTAATTTTTGCATAGGGGATCTCAAGGTGAGGCCCACCTGATGGACGTCATGGATCTTGCAAACTCATGCTATAAAATAACCTTAACAAATATCAGCAACCCTAATACAATGCTCCAGCTGTGAGATTGCTCATTGCGTTCTGGCTTTAGATTTGTGGGGGCAACAGTTCAGTGATCCAAACTGTTCATATGATGGGACTTGCCCAGGGACTACAAATTTTTAATTGGAAAATCACCGGTTCTTTAACTTCTTTGTGGGCCACGAGTAAAATAAAACCAGGAAATTCCATGTTAGCCACCCTCACTAAAGATCAATACCACGACCTCATGTGTTGAAAGGAGGTAACTCCACTCAGTCTGCCAGTTGAGCTATGGGTCCAAGTGTAAATAAAACTAGGAAACTTGGTAACGTAGATAAGCCAGCAGGAGGCTTTATATCATCCCTAGCCTCTCCTAAAACCCTGCACATTCCATGCCACGTAATCAACGTACCATGTATGCATGTATCTATACATATGCATGTTGTGAGAATTTTATGCACCTGCGAATGTATTTTGTATGTATGTACCTGTGAATGTATGCAATTAGGAGATTGATCCCATGATGTGTACGTGGAATCTAAACCGTGCATCTGGTCCAACTCTTCATTTTCACCTTGCCTATAAGGAATCAGCCTGATCCAAAACTTATGTGGGCCACACCAAAGGGAGTAAAGTATGATCACACGTAAAACATATATCTACGCGTGCTGTGGCCCACCTGACTTTTGGAATGCCTATTTTTTGTGCGTCCCTTCAACCTATCAGGTCTAGTAGGTTAGATTAATGCAATTAAACACCCGACCGGATCCAAACATTCCATGTGGAAGTTTCTATAGTGGGTCGTCCTCCATTGTTCAGTGGTCCACCTGAGTAAATGGATCGAGCTGGATTGTTCATCAGAGGGACAACGCTTGTGTGATGAAATGGACTGTTAGTAGGATGAACGATCTATATTTAACATACACACGTGACCCACCTAATCAACGGTCTGCCTTGATTTTCAGGCCATGGAACATAAAAAGTAGTAACAACCTAATGAACAGGTGGCTCATGTGCAGATGGTAAGATTCAGATGGCGACTGTCCCGTCTGGCCATACACCCCTTAAGTTATGTGGGACGCGGTTTGGCTAGTGACGCTGTGGCCAGTGGTGGTCGGTGCTATGTGGACCCCACGGTGATGTATTTGTTTTATCCATGCCGTCCATACATTTTGAAAGATAATTTTAGGCTTGATCCCGAAAATTAGATGGATATAAATCTCAGGTGGACCACACCTTGAGAAAACAGTATTGATTGAATGTCCACCATTAAAAACCTCCTAGGACCCACTGTAATGATTATTTGAAATCTAACCTGTTGATTATGTCATAAAGACTTGGATGAAGGGAAAAAATGTATACCAGCTTGATCCAAAACTTTTGTGCCCCCAAGAAGTTTTTAATGGTGGACGTTCAGTCAACATCGTGCGGTCCACTTGAGATTTGGATCAACCTCATTTTTGGGTTCATACCATAAAATGACCTGGAAGAATGGGTGGACGGCATGGATGAAACACATACACCATGGTGGGGCCCACAGAGCACCGACCACTAGCCATTGGCTATGGCAGGGTCAGTAGCCAATCCGTTTTCCTTCATGTGGCCATGTGTGTGTGGCCCACCTAGAACACATTGATTAAAGTACCGATTGAGGATATCACCATGGTCACCCCCTGCCAGGTTCCTGATGGACGCTCCAAGATTGTCGTTGAAGATCTTCCTCACCATCCGCATATTCAGGCCGCCATGATCAGATCACCGTTGATTGCTGCATCATACATTTCTCGGTTTGGCCCATCGGAACCGCTCCCGAACTTGGGTTTTAGCAGCTCTTTCAATTTCTTGCAATCAGCATAGATTCCTACAACCGCACATCTTTTGTCATTTTTTCTTCTTCATAGAACAAGCTTATTCTATAAGATGGTGTGTGAAGCCCACATCCAATCCATTCATAAGGTGGACCCCTTCAATTTCACCGTCTATACAAGACTTCAGATCGATCCAAAACAAAGGTGGCCCACACCATAGAGAACAGTTGTGATGGGGACGGTCACCATTGCGTACTTCCAGATTGTGTGGAGTCCAAACCTGTTTTGTATATGCCTTCCAATCCATTTAGAAGATATGTCCCATCGGGATGTGTGGACACACTAAAAATTAGGCCACTCCAAGACCGTACATTCGGTCAGGGTGGGACTGACTGACGGTGGAGCCCACATTGATATATGTGTTGTATATCCATGCCATCCAACCTGTCGATAATATCAAATACATCTAGACGAAAGGAGCATATAAATATCAGCTTCATCCAAAAGAAGTTTTTAATGATCAATGACCACCATTTCCTGTAGCATGGTCCACCTGAGATTTAGATGTACTTCATCTTTGGAGCAAAGTCCTAAAATAAGCCGGAAAAATGGATGGACAGTATGGATATACAACACATACATTAAGGTGGGCCCTACAGTTACATCCTAGTAAAGCCGGTCCCTCGAAAACTTAGGTGGGCCACACTACGTGATTTTAGATGTTTTAGGCATGATTTTACATGGTCAGGAGTGCACGACGGACTATTGAATGTTATGCACACATCTTAGTGGGACCCGCATACTATGTTGTTGATTAAGCTTATTCTACAAACATTGCAGAGGAATGGGCTCTTTTGATATCTGGAGATGATTTATCTGATTAAAGAAGAGGTTTGGAATGCAACTAGTTGGACCTCTAGTTACCTTACAATTAGCTTATAATTCCCAAATTAGCATTTTTGTCTGATATCCAACCCCTACAAAAGTTTGGCCCATGAACCCACTTATCAGGTTAACCTTAATGAGTGGTCTAACTCAATATATAAGTATAGCCCACCTAATGAATGGATTGGAATGATTTTCATCGCAGGCATGGAAGGCTCCCTAAAAGTTGGACGCAGATCATTAGTGACCTGCAGGGCCCACCATGATGTATGTGTTTTGAGCATACTGGTCATTTGTTTTGCCGGATCATTTTAGGGCATGTGCCTAAAAAAGAGGTCCAAATCTCAAGTGAACCACACCATGTGATAGTGGGGATATTGAAATATACCTTAGAAACTAGAGCCATACACAGGCAGAATTAGCTTGGTAATTTGCTCGACTCAGCTTGAAAAAGCTTGACTCGACTCGGATCGAAACTTTGTTCGAACTGAGTCGAAGCATTTTTTGGGAGCTCAGAACATTTTAAGTCAAGTCGAGTCCGAGCTGGACCTAGCTCGACTCGGTATTGAGTTCGACTCGGCTTGGATTGAATTTTAATCGAGTATATAAGGGTTTAAAAAAAAAAAAAAACCTTCATTTGCCTGACCTTACCTATTTCGCTCAATTCATCAATCCTAACCATTTTTCCTTCCCTTTCACCCAAATCATCCAAATCGCCCTACCCTAATCCATTTCTCCCTCCCTTTTGCCTAAATTGGCCATCTATTTGTCCAAAACTTTCGCCCAAATCAGGTCAAAGCTTGAACTCAGAATTCGAAACTCGGCTCAAAAACTCGAACTCGAACTCGACTAAAAAACTCAGCTCGAACTTGGCTCGAACTGGACCTAACTGTTGGCCGAGCTGAGCTCGAGCTACTGTTTCAAGCTCGAAGTTCGAGCCGAGCCGAGCACAAGCTGAGACTCAAGCTATCCGAGTCGAGCATGAGCTAGGCAAAGCTCAGCTCACCTCGACTGTTGTACACCTCTATTAGCAACCCTCCTAGGGCCCACTATGATATTTGTTCGCCATTCAATATGTTTATAAGGTCACATAATTCTAGATGAGAGGAAAACACAAATATCAGCTTCATTCAAAATTTTTGTGGTCTCTAAAAAGTTTTCAATGGTAGGCGTTCAATCTACTTTGTTTCGTGTGGAGTGGTCCACTTGAGCTTTAGATCTATCTCTTTTTAAGGTCATGCTTTAAAATGATATGGCAAAATAGATGGATGACATGAATAAAATACATAAATCATAATGGCCCCACACACTGCTAAAAATGAGGCTTACACAATCATAAGGTAGGCCACACCTTTGAAAACAATAGAAACCACCTAATAACCTCCAAATTCAAGTGGCCGTTCCTGATGTGAACCGGCCTGATTGTGGGGCATGGGACCTGCTTGATAGACTGGGTGCCATACAAATACCATGACGGCCCCACCTTGGAAGGATCTCAGATTATTAGAGTGGGGACATGGTTCCATTTTGGAGACCGTTTATCTAATGTATCTAAAAATCGGATCCTAGGACCCGATTTTAAATCAAACGATGATCAGATTCGGTCCATGACTTGAACCAAGAGCTACATGAGGGGAAGAAGCATCGAATCCACCCCATCCATCAGGTGTGCCGACCATTTTCATCATGGATCCTAGAAATCATTCCGATTCAAGACTTTAGTGGGCCACACCATAAGAAACGGTGTAGATCATCCCTATAACCTCTGAATTCACATGGCGTTACCTACATGAGTGTTAGAATGAATTAAATTTTGGAGCATCCCTTCGTCCCGGTGGGAAGACTTAGATGAATAGATCGGATGGTATATTTACATCGCAGTGGACCCCACACATAATTTTGATGATTTATTGTTGGTCCCTGTCTCAGCCATTCGGTGGTGAGGTCCACCCAATGTTTTAAATCCGCCAAAATTTTGGATGCCGGTCCAACAAAAGGGTGGCACACCTGATGGACAGTGTAGATCTCATTCAAATGAAGCTCCTCCATCCACATCAGTAAAATCTATTTCCCTGTGTAATTAAGTTCCCAACTCTGAACCCTATAAGATCTGGACCGATTCACTTAGTCAGGTCCAAGTATGGGTGCTGTATGGACCCGAAGATTGAACCATTGATGGATTTGTACCTACTGACTAGTGGGCCTCTAGTGGGCCCATGTAATAAAATGACAAGTATAAAGAACCCAAGAATCTAATCCAGTGGGTTAGCCGAAGATGAAAAGCCCAAGCCAAAAGCTCATCAATGCATATGAAAGAAGTAGGGCTGTACACGAGCCAAGCTAGCTCGAAAAGGTTGCTCAGTTTGGCTCGATCTACCTTAGCTTGATTGGCAATTGGAAGCGAGCCAAGCTTCATTTTGAAAATAAGTCGAGCTCAAGTATAGTGGAGCTACTCAACTTGAACTCGGCTCAAGCTCTCTCTCTCTCTCTCTCTCTCTCTCTCTCTTTATATATATATATATATATATATATATATATAAAAACTCTAATCTACCCGTCTGTCCATTTCTTACCAACCCGCGGCATCCGACCTCCTCTCTCTCACTCTCTTTTGGCCCGAGCTCCACAATCTCTCTCTCTCTCTCTCTCTCTCTCTCTCTCTCTGTTTTTTTTTTTTTTTTTGGTTAGCTTGTTAGTACACACCCTTGTTAGTACACACACTCCATGTTAGCCACCCCCACTAGGGATCGATACCAAGACCTCAGTGTTGTTGAAACGAGGTATCTCCACTCAGTCTGCCAGTTGAGCTATGGATCTAGGTGTTCTCTCTCTCTCTCTCTCTCTCTCTCTCTCTCTCTCTCTCTCTCTCTCTCTCTCTCTCTCTCTCCACTTAGGCTACTCGCACGAGCTCGACTTAGCATCTACCCGACTTGTCTCAGCCGTACGGCCTGTACTCGGCTACTCACTCGAGCTCTCCATCTCTCGACACCAACAACAAGGTACCCCTATTGCTCTATCTAATATTTTATATATATCATTAATTGAATATTTGATTTGAGGGTTGGATCAGGTGCGGGTTAGGTCAGTTAGGTCGGGTAGCTAGGTTGAATGGGGTGCGAGTTGGATTGGGTTGCTAGGTTGAGTTAGGTATGGGTTGGGTCGAGTTGGGAGCAGGCTCGACTCAATTCGATGTAATATCGTCTCGACTCGGTCTATCAACTCGACTCGAATGGCTTTGGAAACAAGCCAAGCTCCAATTGTAAGCTCGAGCTTGAACTCATGGAGAGCAATCATGAGTCAAGCCAAGCATGGCCCAGTTCGACTCAACTCTGCCCGATGTACAACCCTAGAAAAGAAGGGACTGATGGCCCATGATCCAAATTACTGGGCTCCACAATCACAAGCCCAAAATGCTTAATTTTGTGAATCTAATCTAGGAAGTTCTAAAAGAGAGTGAGATGGTGCCAGTTTTTGAGCTGTGTAAGAATCCTACGGCTAGAAATTGATCGTGGACACATACCAAAGGCGTAGATCTTGACAGGAACAAGGCCCACAATCAACTTCTTCCGGACCCCACTGCACAGAGATCCTGACCATCCTCTAAGATGAGTGGAAATGCAACCTTTGTATTCTCTTCATACATAAGCACTCTTTGAGCTCTCCATCAAAGATGCACTTGCCATTTTTGGCTAATTAGGGTTCATGACCTTCTATTTGTAGCAAAGATGAGTTGTTTGATACTCCAGCAGAGCTGGATACTTCATACACATGCACATAGAAATTATACTGTAAGGTCACTACACCACTCAAGTGGTGGGACCCGCAGTGGATGGGGCATAGCCCCAAAAGCAGTCTGATTAGGCAACCCTGGACATTGATTAATGGACACATGGTTGTTGAAATAGGACCATCATCTAGTTAACATCTTAACCGTTGATTAGATGTCCACCTATCAGATATTTACCGTACTGGGGGTCTGTGATTTGGACTTAATACCACACGTACAATATCCGAGCGCATGTGTATGGAGCATCCAACTCTGCCAGAGCATGGTAGTTTTTCTGCCCCTTCACGTGCTGACAACATCAGATAAAATCTGTTTGCGCAGTTACAAGGGATAAGGAAAAATCTAAAATCAATCCCAACTCCTACAACTGTGTCCATACCCGCTTCTGTTCGCATCCCGAGTCGTACACGTGGCACGTGTGGATGATATCTGGGCCATCACAGGTGGGCCCCACAATGGACGCTCGCTAGCTACACCATCCATTTTCGAGGTCACAACAGGATAGTTAAGATCTTAAAATGGAAGGAAATTATGTAGCAGGACCCATCAATAAAAGGGGCCCACCATAGGCCAACATGAACCCAATTTAGTTAAAGCTGGTGGGCTGAATATTTCAATGGTGGGCCCACCTCGCACGTGCATGATTCCACGGTTCATGGGCTGTGTTTAGCATGGATCAGATGAATGGACTTAGGCTTGAAAAGCCCAATTATCTAATTTTTTGTGCAACCGGTGCCATCATCCACCAGTCATGCTAATGGAACCCCTTTTTGGGTAATCCTAACCATTGATCTGGTGGGTCTTTCGTGGTGATGCATTATGTAATAATCTCTCTAGTTGGAAGATGGTAATCCATTGGCTGTGGCCTACAAATAGACAGTACCTTTTAAAAAAAGGGTCTTTCAATCAGGAAAACTTGGTGTGTCCACCATCATCTGTGGGGCCCATCAGGCAAACCGTATGGATCACCTAATACATTGATCCCACTTGTACCACATTTCATCTTTCATGCATACTCCTGAAGCCCTATTCCAATTCAGTTAGACCACATGATGGGCTAGGCTCAGGAAAGCCAGGTAGGCCCAAGACCGTCCTATTAAGTTTTGGGCGTGAAATTTAAGCAAGTCCTGGCCCACCGGCCTGAAAGTAAGACCCATATCCAACCCATGGCAAAACAAAACGGACGGTGATTACAGCTCGGACAGTGCCTCATGGAGAAAAGGTACCTTCCTACAGCATCCGTAGCTAAATTCAAAGCCTTTCCAAGCTAGGGCTGTCCATGGGCCTTGAGGGCTGGACCTCAAGTTATTGGGTTAACCAATCACCTCCAGCTAGCCGTTTCTACCCCACCGTGTATCACGTGAAGAGAACCATCCCACGTATGTGCATTGTCTTGGTCCCGCAGCCGTCCATTTTTCTCAATGGTATGGCCCACCTGCTAAATGGACCAACAGGATTCTTTCAAGGGCCAGGTGATCTTTACATGGTTCGGATGTCCTACAGAAGACAGATGGGAGAAACAGCTCGGCAGCATAGGCATTTTAGTGTTTCTTTTTGCATAAAACTACCAGGCTTCGACAAGCGGGACCCACGGTTCGTTGTTTCAAACCATCGGCATCTTGGACCCCACGTCTGATAGACCATGCTCCCCACAATCTCCTCACTAGTCTCAAAATTGCCTGCAAATGTATGCAATCACTTTCAAATCTGCTTGCCATGTGTCAAGTGATCCTCCATCTGTTTGATTCCAAGCATCCAGACCATTCAGCATGTGGACCCCAAGTCAGTTCCAATCATAAACCCTACTTTCGTGTGCATGGACTCATGAATGCCTAAGGTCAGTTGATATATCCACATCAGGTTGAAGAAAGAATAGATAAGGGCTTTGGTTTGTGTTTGGCAGCTAAAAAATCCAAGCATGCAAGTGACAGCCATTTTCACTAATCCAGACCGTCCAAATGCCAATACCAGCAGAGAATGGTTACCCAGCCAACCAATCAAACAGTCCTGACCATTAACTCAACAATCATCAAATGTATTTCTAAAAATGAAAATGGTCAGCTGTCCAAACTCAACTTGCGAAATCAGAACATCAAGGTCATCTGATTAGCGAGCTTTCCAGGCTATGCTCCATCCATGGTAGGACGAATAATTTGGACAGTCTGGATTGAGCTACATGTATGCCACAGGTATGGTGGATGAATCACCACTACTTAAACACATGGCGAAAACACACCATGATTAACCAGGCCCCTTGATTGAGAAGGGAGACCATACCTTAGAGCCAGAACAAGCAGAACATGGTAGAGCCATATTGCTACAATACACAAGCCAGGATTTGTCCATCTAGTGGGACAATATGCATAGATCAGATGATCCTAGCAATCTACACAGTGGCCTTCAAATGGATGGTGAGAAGGAAAGACAGTTGATAGTCTCAACATTAAGTGATGGTAAGTAGAGTAATAGCCACGGTTTTCCAATAAGTATGATTTTCAAATCATTCTCCACCCATATTGAGGCCCACTAGTTGGACAGCTCAAATTGGCAGATAACCCCATACATGTAAAGAGATGGTTCTATCACCTTCACCTTCTTCCATCTCTACAGTATTATCAGCAACTTCGGGCTGGACCCTTAATATAGCAGCATAGAGATGGCAGGGAGATCGATTAATCCGAGCTGTCCATCTAGTGATGCCTATCATGAATGGCCAATGTTTAAAAACTCAATAAATATTAGACAATTCAATCCATGCTCTTGTTCACTTCGCCCCCACTGAATGTTGACCGCTAGCCATTTCAGTTTATTGCAGTCCTTTTGAAGGCAGCTAATTGGATGGCTAGAATCATCTGATGGATATGTATTTTGAACCATTTATCATCCCAAGCATAGGGAACTGCCCGGATTGTCTAGATTGATGCATCAACCTGCCATGTATACCAACGAAGAGATGGCTCTACCGTATCCCGATTGTTCCAGCTCGACTGTAACATCTCCCTGATGATAAAATTAAAATTAAAATGGGCCCACCATTCTGATATTAAAAAAAAAAAATGTAAGTTAAGGGGGAAAAGGCATGCCATTTTAACTTTGGAGCCAAAAAAAAAAACCAACCATTACCAAGATTTCAGCAATGTATCTTTCTGGCAAATCAACCCATGGAAGAAAAAAAAAAAAAAAAAATCATGAGGAATTACAACAAAATTTCTCATGTATATAGCAGGACAGAGCACATACCTCCCCCAAGCAATACCTTCCAACCATAGATAAGCAACTGCTCAAATGGGAGGATGGATAGTGCAGTCGTGCATGGCTTCTTGCACTTCATCCAAACAAATCATCATTGTCATATCCCAAACCAGTATCGAGTTTCTCTCCAGAGGCGTCAAGGGACTTCCCTTCAGTTTTGTTAAACCAGCTTGATATTCCCCAGGCTCACCCGATGCATAGGCCCAAGAAGACCTGACTTTGACGGGAACGGCATCTCCATATAGGTCATTCATAAATACTGCCCTTTGGAATTTCTCAACCATGTGCTGACCCCAAATCTATTACAAATACGCTGTAGTTGGAAATATAAATGGCTGTAAATGCTTGCATGGTTGAGAAATTACCCAATTTTCATGATGTAACAAAACACAAGCATATAGCTCCTTCATAATCCAATCAAGAGATTTGCAAAGCCCAAACAAGTGTGCAAGGCCGCACACCACATATATTCCAGCATGGCACATTGGTACAAGATTCAATCCATTCGTCAGAGGATTACCAATATGTAGATGCTCTCGCCCGAAAATCAGGTCAGTACACTTGTCAGGTAGGCCCATAAAAAGAAAAATAGAAAAAAGGCTTCTCTTACCCATTCAATTGCTTCTAACATCATGGCCACCCAACTACTGAAAAAAAAAAAACAGATTTCTTCTTTGGGTAGGACATCTACATGGCCAGACCCAACTGATGGTGATGGACAGCTTGGGCATTGCACCTGTGGTCCATGCTGCCACATGTGAAGGCATGTACATGAACTGTTTTGTTCATAGGTGTAGGATTGGCATGTACATGAGCTGTCTTGTTCATACGTGTAGGATTTGCAAAGCTCTCCAGTCAATAATCAATACGCATAAATACACTCATGCATGCATAGATACATACCTACATGAGAAAAACTTGACACCCTGGTAGGGTAGAGTGATGGACAATGTGCAGGCAATTAGAAATTACTTGAAAAGTAAGTCACAACGTATGTCCAGTTCATGTTTTCAGTTTCATTTTACCCACGTGCATGCTTTTTATTAAATTCAATTTAGAGAGGCCCATATCTAGCAAATGGATCACTGACTTTCCATCCAACCAATGGATGATTTCCATCATGCTGTATTCGTGAGACATCCAACCCGTCCAAAAGGGCTGACCTCCCATGAGAATTATCTCGTGCAAAATCAGCCTCTGTCCGCTTTCTACCTAGTATGCCTGTACTTTTTAATTCTACCAGCAGTTATTTATTGTTTTCAAGCCGTGACTCACCTGATGAATGAATGGAGTTGATTTTTATGTATATGATTCTCGTGATAAGGCAAACTTGTTGAAGAGTTGAATGCCACAAACGTAGCATGTTTTTGTATTAAATATATATATATAAAAAGATAGTACAGGTGGTCATTTAAAACATTTCCACATGTCATGACATAAGGGACCATGGTATAGCCATCAAAACCATGCACAAGGAGGGCGGCTAACCATGGATTTCCCATGTCCACGGAAATCAGCACCATACTGACAATCCACATGTGCAACTTGTCAACATCTCCCCGACAAATGAGCCGCTGATGTGGGTAGTGGGTACAACCTTCAATGGCAGCTGCAGAGAATTGAGAATTTATTAGAGTCAATTTAACAAGACCAGAAAAAGACTAAAAGGAGAAGGGTTGTCAATGGGCTGGCCCTGGGCTGAGCAAAATCGAAATTTTGAACTGGCCATCCTGATCATTTCAAAATCCGAGTACCGAACCAACCCAGACCCAGCACACTGATAGCCCTGAAGAAAACAAGAATGTGGCTTCTAGGCAGCAATGCCACCTTTTTTTTTTATCCGAATAGTGGCACCAATGGCACCCATCTTCTATAAAATACCAAAACTGCCAATTCTGGTATAAATTACTTGCAGAACTACGGTACAACAAAAATGCCTCCAGACTGATATATACCACATTACAATGGCTACAAATACAGCTAATTACTGTTTAGGAAAAGGGCAAAAAATGTGCATTTTTAGCAGTTAACAAGTGACAGATATCAGGGTTGCCAAATTTCTAGTGCCCAGGTAAATTCTTTGGAACATTGTCCTCCAAACACACCATTAGTATCACCAATGAATCAAAATTCAAATTACAAGAAGCACAATACCTAGCGAATTTGAACTCCGGGGAAAATGACTTACTATACAGGAAAAGATTAGTTGAAGTTCCCTGTAAATATTTTAAAATTTAATGCAATTATAGCATGAATACCATAGAAAGCCAAAGGAGATCACCTGTTTCCTTCAATCTGAAAGGCTGCTGCAATCTTCAATTGTTCATGCAATACCTCTGTTCTCGTGGCATTTTAACAACAGAAAGAACAAATTCCGGCTAGAAATTCCACAATTCCATGTCTCAAATGCAGAGAGTACAGTGCAGAGTTTGCCACACTTTAGGCAGGTTGTTGGCAACCACCATCACAGAACAATGGTATACACACGCGTCAGTCCATGGCCATCAAAATCATTGGCCCTGCCATGAATAGAGCATAGCTTGCTACACTTTAGGCAGACCATTAGCAACCACTATCAAAGAACAATGGTATACATAGGCATCAGTCCAGGACAATCAAAATCATTGGCTGCACCATGAATGAAGGATAGCCCAAAAGTTGCACTGATTGAACAATATTACCAATCCAAACCCCGATTGCGTTTGGATTGTTAACCATTACCTTTTTCAATTGTCCATTTGACAACCACCAATTGGACAGTTAAAATCACCTAAGCAGCATGATTTCAGGCTATTACCGATCTACAGCTTGGATGGCTGGGATCAACCTGCATGTTTGCCACACGTAATGCGGATCTATTGCTATCGCTCGTACAATGTGTGCCAAATCCATACCATAGTATAGCCCATTTTGCAAATACACCAATGTGTTACAACAAGTCACAAACTAAACATGATTGCAGGCAATGAAATCAAAAGAAGAGGTTGCTATGCCCACACGCATGTATAACCCAGCCTGCCCACACACTAGTCCATTGTCAATATGGCAAACATCTGCTAGATCTGATCAGTCCATATAGGCCATACTGTGAACATATTCTAGCCCAGAAATGGAAGGAAAAATCAAGTTTGCCCACCTGATAAGTAAACCTATCAGATTTTCTGTATAGGGAATCTACAGTGTGGCCCACCTCAAAGACTGCTCGAATATTGCACACGTGTGCCACGTTAGCATGCACACTAGGATGTAGATGGACAGGGCCATACACGCACACACGGGCCTAGCAAAACTCATCAAAAGAGTGTTCCAATATCGAAAGGGGGAATTGATATCTGAGCTCATACCTTCTAATTTTGGTTACACCAATTTCCCAATTTGGGAATTGAAACAGTATAAAAGTGTACAATTTCAATTCCCAAATTGGGAAAATGGGTGTAAACAAACAATCCAAATGGACATAAATAGTGGCTCTCCAACAGAAAAACAAGGGTGATTCCGACTCTGACACTACATACTTCAATTCAGAGCAATCAAAGTAAAAAATAAAAACACCAAAAGTATTCACTTACAATTTCCCAAAGGTCCTAACATTTCTGAAATATCCCAAAATTTTCACTTTCATTTTTCACAATTTATAGTAATTTCTTTGCCGAAGGTATCATTCAAACTTCAATTGCTACAATTTCCAACATATTTGATTAAATTCCATAAATTCGGAAATGAAAAAGAAAGGGCCATTCCACCAAAAACGAAAAATAAATAAATAAATAAAATAAAATAAAATCAGAATTAAACCGAAGAAACCATATTTCAGAGAAAATTTTGAATTTTACAAAATCTCAAAAAGCCAAAAATGGAACTCATGTAAAGAAAACTATCAAAATTCGTCCCCCAAAAACTAGCCTTTTATTTACAATAACTCGAATTCCACATGAGATACACAAAATTAACAAAAGAAACCCTACACAATATAGCTATTTCCACTACAAATTCAACTAATTGAACGTAATTTCCCAAAACTTCGCCCCAAAATCTCAAATTTCTCACAAGAACTAAAATTCCAGACCAAAATCTTCAAAATTAGCAAAAAACGAAAAAGAGAAAATAGCACGTTTTGAAACTTGAACGTAAAAATACCAAAATTTCACAGGAAATCGAAAAAAAAAATAACATAAAATGGACAGAATTTTTTTTTCCTTTCTCGCAAGAACTCAAATTCCACATCAATATCCACGAAGCAACAATACCACATCGCCTGTTTCACCAAAAAAATCCCAAATTTTCACAGGAAAACAAAAAAAAAAGGCTTAAAATGACAGAAAATATCAAAATTTCTCACATGAACTCAAATTCCACATTCATATTAACAAAATTACAAAAAACCACAAGAATCCGCGTTTCTCGAAACAAAACAAACAGCTGCTTGAATGTAAAAATCCGAAAATTTCACAGGAAATCGAAAGAAGGCCTAAGAATGGGCCGAAAAACTCCGTTCGAGATGGGAAAGTGAGGAAGCTGGAGAAGAGGGAAGGGTATTTGTGGAATTACCGAATTTTGGGAGATCTTCAGGCACAAAATTTAGGAGGAAAGAGCAGTAAAAGCTCGGTGGGGAGCTTTTTGCAGTCGCTGGTTTTAAAAGATGGAGAGAAAAAAAAAATATATATATATATATATATATATTATTTTTTTAAAAAAAAAAAAAAAAACCCTAAAAAGAGAGAAATCTGGATTCTCGCAGTCCATGGCGGAGGAATTTGGGATAAAAGTGCATAGAGGTGGGTCCCACTACTGGGAAGGGTAGTTTCGTGATTGTTGTCATGGTGGAGGGCATTTTCATGGTGTTTGTAGACCCTTATGTTTGTTTTGCACCATTTAAGAAAAATGTTGACTCTTGCATCGCCGCCGCTGCCACGGGAAGCTCCTGTTGTCGGAAGCGACGTCTGGGACAAATCAAATCCGTCCATCGGTTTCTAAAGAGTATAATACAATAAATATCCAACAATGAGGCAGATTAAACACTCAGGTACGACACACGATTAGAAACTTTGTGGGGGCCACCGAAGATTTGTATCAGGATGATATTTCTGCTTACAACTCATCTGAGCGGTGAAAAACCTTATCAACGGTTTGGATGACATATGAACATTATTGTCAGCTCCAGGAAGGTTTCAACTGTTGACGTTTCTGATCTGACTGGTTCGGTGGGCTACATAGTTTCCAACCACAGGAAAGGCAAAAGCAATTCCCGTCCCCATGGCATGCTAATACGACAATCCAGACCGTCTAAATGACTAGCCCAAATGTGCATTTGATAGCCATTAATTGTACGGTCAGGATTTCTTAATAGTGTGGTTTTAGATATTTGCTCCATCCACTGTAGGGAACTGAATTTAGATGCACTCACATCAGTGACGCATGCGAGTAGGACGAGTCACTCCCATTTTGTTAAAATGTGGAAAACTAACACATGAATCCTACACCCCGGTCAGTGTCGCAGCCACTCGGAGGAGGAGATATTTATAAGGGTAAGCATGCGAAAATTGCATGCAACTCCATCCGTCCATTTATTTATGGTATGGTAGGTTTGATGAACAGTCTTGGTTTTATTATTTTTTGGATCTTTACATAGTGACCCACTGCTTAAATGGACCGGATTTTCTGAAAAATAATTCATTTCTTGGAAAAACGGAGCTGTATACTAGATTAACGTACAGCGGGCCTGTAAATGATCAATTCTCTTTTATTTTGTGTGATACTCTAGTAGAGTAGAGTGAATCATACTCGTGCACCTACATACAGGGTCCTTCGTTTATGTATACTTTAATCCAAACCGTCTAATCGTGAGAACACTTTAGATGGGACAAGACGGAGAAATGGAACTGTTTGGATGGTTGCAAACGTCCTATCGATTAACGTTTCACTACTGAGAGGTCGCACCACCATTTTGTTTTTTAGGGAGGAGTCCGTCAGTGCTAAAGTGTAGGTGGGCCAAGGTAGAAAACTACAATCATTGTACTTCTCGTTTGTTAATTTGGTGTTGTTTTACAGTGGGACCAACCAGATGAAACGCCTAGATCATCTGATCATCCAAATGGGCCCCACCCATGGTAAGCCAAACGAAAGAATTTTCAAGATGATATATCTCGGCAAATCCAGGCCACTTATTCAGTAGGCCCGATGTAGATAGGGACCCAGGTCAAAAATCTTACTAACGGATACCATGACCGTCCGGACATGCACATAAATATAAACCATGGAAGAGCCGATGTGGGGACCAACAAGGTCTGTGGATCCGTGACTGTGAGGCCCACAGTGATTTATATCTACACCGTCCATCTGTTTCGCCAGATTATTTTATAGCATGGGCATAAAAATGAAACAGATCCAAATCTCAAATGGACTACACCACATGAAACAGTATTGATTGAACATCCACTGTTAAAAACTTCTCATTTCCCATCCTACCTGTTGATAATGTCACATATATCTGGATAAAGGGAAATTACGAATACCAGCTCGATCCAAGTCACGGATGCACCGAATCCGAGTCCCAGTTCATCACCCGGTGGGGCCCACCACGAGATTCTACGTTTTCCAAAGGATCGTACCGTAAATATATGATCGTGTGAGGGTAGTTTGAGAAAAGGTCCGAATCTGACGCATTACCTACCCCGCGAAAGTTGCAAGAAACTTTTACGACAACGACCAAATTACTGCTTTACTCCTTCGATTGGAAATGTTTACAATTTTTTGTCGCGAAACGCGTCACGATATTTTTGCTGGGAGCAATTCCGTAATTCTACGGATAGCCTATGATATTTGTAAGCGCCCTTTGCCCACTCGATGCTGGCGCTTCCCAGATACAAGAGACGGGTGAGAAAAGACATGGAACGTGGAGCAATAGCCTCACCTTTGACCCTTTCTCCAAAAAGGTAATCTCGTAATTATCCCGTCGTATGAGGGTATCTGGTGAGAAATATCAACGAGAGATGCCTACGCGGATTGGATAGCGGGATAAAAGATAAGCTTACGGTGTGCGGACGGGAATGGTTCGGTGCGTAGGCGGGACCTACGTGGGGCCCACCGTGATGTATGTAGAGATCCAATCCATCCATCTTTTACTAATATTAGAATTGGATAGGATTTAAAAATTGAAGCATATATAGAATTCAGGTCGGTAAGAATGACTATGCCTACCGTTGAAACCTTATAGGAGCCGATTGTGGTGTTTATATGTCCCACTTCAGCTTTGAATCTCTTCTCTATGTATATATACACACATATACACGAAAACGCTCACCTGCAAACTAATTTGTACGTACTACATATGCACTTTTTTTAAAACCCCTCGTACAGGTATGGATCCAAAATTCGAACCGATTTATATATATATATATATATATATATATATATATTAAAAGCCTGGCCTCAACTTGGCTTGAGTTGGATTTAACCCAGGTGAAGTTAGATTCTTTTAGCTCGAAAAGATATCCAGATGTGTCTAATATGCGCCTAGCTCGGCTCATCCTGAATAGAAGGTGACTTGAGCTTAATTTGATTAGACTCATGTTAGTATCACTTAATATAAATATTTTATAAATATTTATTTTTTAAAATAAATTATATATTATATATTATATATATTAAAAATTCTAAAACTTGAACTTAGCCCACAGTCTTGATCTTGAACTTGGATAGAGCTGGCCCAAGCTATTAATGAAGCCGAGTTGAGTTGGCCAGCCAAACTTGAGGGCATGGCCAAGCTGAATTCGTGCTGAAGAAGTTTGTTGGTCGAGCTGAGCTGAGTTAGACTCAGTTTGATTGGTTTACAACTCTATCCCCAATTGGATCGTGACCCATAGCTAAGTGGCATGCAGGGAATTTAAATAGACCATGTGCTACTGTAAGGTGGGTGAAGCGAGTACTTATGACATCGGGCAAGTCTCAAACATGCTTTGCTTTGTTGAGCTCATTTTTTGAATCATGGCACTAGGGGTGTACATCAAGTTGAACCGAGTCGAGCTAGCCTCAGTATGATTTGGCTTGGACACTAGCTAACCTTCGCTCGAACTTGGCTCGGCTTGGTCCTCGAGCTTGATTGGTCTGCTCGAGTCAAGTTCGAGCCAAGATCGAGCTAAGTTCGCCATTGAGGCATTTTCACAAATATCTAGACTGCAGCTTCAAAATCCCACTATATGTAAGGCAGAATCAATGATTTTACAGGTATTTTATCAAACAACTTCTAAGCAACATAAAAATTAAGAAGAAAAGGATATTTATTTCATATGTATACCTTCCTTGCCACCAACCACACTTCGTTGAGTGATCATTTCATCAAACACTTGGTGAGCAACATTGATAGCAAAGTAACCGAGTCACTGAATTGGTTCGATCCGAGCTCAATTCGAGCTGGATTCGACCTGAGTTGAGTCGAGTTAGGGCCAACTCGAACTCGACTTGAACTCATTTTTGACCTAAAAAAATCAGCTTACCTCGGCTCAAACTCAACTTCAAACTGAGTCGAATTAAGCTTTTTCGAGTCGAGTAGTGCGAGCCAACCAAGCTAGCTCAGTTCGTGTACACCCCTACATGGCACACATAAGTCAAAGCAGATAGCCTATAGATGTTGTTGGTAGTCTTCACTGGACAATACTTTGTAAGCCACACTATGATGTATGTGTTTCATCCATGTCATTGATCCAATTTTTTAAATAATTTTAGGGTGTAAGCCAAACAATGAGGCAAATCCAAATTTCCATGTGAAATAGTGGTGATTGAACTCCCACTATCAAAAACTTCTTAAGGGCCACAAAATTTTTGGATGAAGCTAATATTTGTATTTTCCTTTCGTCCATATCTGCATGACATAATCACGGTTTAGATTGAAAATAATAACACAAGCCCTATGATGTAGAGCGGGTCGCGGACAATTTCATGGCTAAGATGGATCAGAAAAGGCACGGTCGGCGACAGAAGTGATCCGGACCATCGGACTTTAGATCGGGCGTATCTCACAATCTGGAATGAGTTATCCGACGTAAAATATATGATTTTGGGGTAGAACGAGCTACTTTAGCCAACCAACCCCGCTACGCCGGGTTGCGCAGCCCGGATTTGCGAAAAACTCCCTGATCGACGGTCGTTTTCTCGTTTTAATTTTGTTTTTACTATAAATAGTAAGTTTTAGTTTGAGTATAACTTTTCATCCGTTGGGCTTTAGGAGTTGTGTCCAACATGAAAAGTGCTTAGGATAATTAGGAGAACGGTTTGTTGAAGCCAAATAGGACACTTACTATTTTTGGCCGAAAACCTTGCGCACTAGTAGACATCGTGACCGTCTATAAATAGTAAGTTTACTATTTATAGTAAGTTGCGAATTCTAGGAGTTTTAGTTGTAGTATGAGTTTGATTTCTTTCATGTTGCTTGGTTCCCTTATTTAAAGGGGTGTAAACTCGTTTTTAATTATTCATCAATCAATTTCGAATTTATTAGAATTATTTCTATTTTCCTGCTTTCTTTCCTCGTGGATTCGAGAAGTCTCTGTGAGGAGTCCAGAGAAGCTCCGTGGATTCGGAGTAGTTATCCTTGAGGAAGACGGTGTTCGACCTCATCACGTTCATCCCTGCGTCACCCTAGAAAGTATTTAATGATGACCATTCAATCATCAATGTTTTCCTATGGTGTGATTCACTTGAGATTTGAATCTGCCTCATTTTTGGGCCAATAAATGATCTCGAAAAATAGATGAATGAGTGGATAAAACACGTATATCACATAGCACTCTCCAGTAGACACCTGGCTACAGGCAGCATCTGTCGGCAATCATCCCAGTTAAATTCTGCCACATCCCAACACCACTGAGTGGTGTTTTTCTTCTCATAAGTTGGATATTTATGTTATCATATCCTTGAAAAGGAAAATGGGTCCTCACATTCACTGCTGGATGGTAGGCTGTTCATTAAATTGATTGTTGCAGCTTAAATGCTTTGTTTTTCCTCTAACAGCTCCTGCAGGTAAAGTCCCAGTGACCCAAACCTCCTTGGGCCCACTTCAATGTTTGTGTGACATCCAATTCACTTTGTAAATTTCGCCAGCTCATAAAAGGACATGAGCCCAAAAAATACAACAGATCCCATACTCAAAAAGGTCATGTTACAAGAAAACAATGAGATTGAAGTGCCTACCATTGACACTTTAGATCACTATGATGTGATATGTCATACAACTCATTTATAATATAGGTCCTAAGAAGAATTTAATGGTGGGCTCTCAATCCTCAATCTTTAATAAGCCTGGCTTACTTGCGTTTTAAATTTGCTTCATTTTTGGGCTCGACATGACCTGATATAGAAAACAAATGAATGTTGTACCTGGTGATGGATGTATAGAACTTTGGGTTCCTTATGATGGGGTTAAATGAAAATCGTGCCTACAGTTCTTACCTGGCCTGTTGTATTTGAGTGTATTTGAAGAGATTTAAAAGGAATTGTGGGATTTTGCCCAAAAAATATAAAAAGTGAAGAGAAAAATCACCATCTTCCTAAAGTGATTAAAAGGCCTTTAATCTATAAGGTAGTTTCTTTAATTCTTAAAAAAAAAAAATGTTTAAAAAAAAACACCCAAATATTTTTATTGAATAATGTGTGTAAGGTTTATGGTTTCTCATTTACACCACTGATTAATATATATAAAAAATCCTAATTTAAAATTATGCAAAGTAATAAAATTCTAATCTTAATAGAAGTCCTAACTCAACTAGAATAGAACTTATCCAAAATAATAAGTTTGTCAAAAATAGAAAGTTCTAAATTAACCTTCCCAAAGGATTCCAGGCATGATTATAAAAAAAATATAAAAAAGATATAAATCAAAAATTTTAAAAATAAGTAAATATAACAAAAATCAAAATTACTAAAAATAATATATATTTTTTAAAAAAAAAATCTCATTTTTAAACTAAAATTGTGCATTTGTCTCGCGAAACGGATGGCCCAATACAGTAAAGATTGATAAGTTGTGCGGCTCATAACGTGCCCGGTTCAAAAGTTATAGCTGATTTATGGCTCACACTTCAAATGACAATCTCTCCTTATCCATATTGAATTTTATCGAATTGGACACGCGTGGGGGCCCAATTACGTCATGCCTTATGTAGGAGTGGTCCCTAACCTCACAAACTACCTCTGCTTCTATTTAGACTTCTTTTGGTCCATCCATGCTAGGAATGTATCTGTGCCACATCCTACATCACAAATCTATTATTTGGCACCATAATTTGAAAGTAAATGGCATTTGAGGTATTTAAAAGAAAATTTTATATAACAGAATTACCTCGATAATATAAATTGACATTCTAGTACTAACTTCAAAGGGGTTTTCAAAAGCTACCTCATTAATCAATATTATTCTCATTCCACTATTTTTGTTACATTTTTATAACACTGGTTGAGTTAGCGTGCGAGCCAATGATTCAAAGTTTGGGTGGGGTCTTGTCATGATGTTTATGTAAAATTCATCCAACCACCAGGTGCATCACCTTGTATTAGGCCAACGGCCCAAAAATCACTCCTATATGTGATTCGGGTGGAACACATGATTGGAAATAATGTAGAGCAATGAATGTCCCTCAAATTGTTTCCCTTGGTATGGCTCCACTTCAATGACAAATGGGCTTGATTTTTAAGCCCCTGGCCTAAATTTTGGTAGAGTGAATTTCATATAATCATTACCGTAGGTATATGTATTTCTTCAAACTATTTTCTTTGGTGTGGCTCACCTAAATCACAAGTCAGCCTGATTTATTTATTATTTTGGCCTACGCCTAAAACTATGATTACACATCTATTAATTGGAGTAGATTTTACATACACATCACATCAAACATTGTAAAAAATCAAATCCTCATGTCTCCCTGCAATTGTACATAGATTATTAATGAGAGAGAGAGAGAGAGAGAGAGAGAGAGAGAGAGAGAGATTGTATGGGAGGCATCTCTCGATTTTAATAGGGCCCATTGTGATGTTTATGTATGATTCACTTTGATCATTAGATATTTAATTAGTCTCATATTAGGCCCAGAGAAAAAAAAAAAGAAAAAAAAGGTTGACTTGTGATTTTAGTGGGACACCAAAGGAATCAATTTGGAGAGCGACATCCACCCATGACTTTTATAAGACTTACCATGATAACCATACAAAATCTACTCCAACCTTTATAAATTCTACACAAAAATTTAAGCTTGTGGCCTAAAAATATACCCATCCGTAATTTACATGGGCCAAAATAATGGAATAGTTTGGAGGGCAAGTGCTCCCTTGTACAATTTTTCATACAGTCCAGATGAAGCCAATTTTTTGACCCTTGGCATAAAATTGGGTGATGTACCTGGTGTTTGGGGTGTATTCCACACAAACATCACGGTGATGCCCACTCAAGCAACCGACTCATTAAGATCCCATGGTGGTCGTGACTGAAGGCTGATAACAATATCAATTAATGAGGTAGCTTCTTGAAAAAGGTATTAGAATGTAAATTCTATGTATTAGGTAGTTTTTCTTTTAATTCCTAATTTAAAATGCATACTTTTAGTGTGTGTGAAAATCTTGGATTTTTGCTATGGGGGGGGGGGGGGGGGGGCGGGTTTAAATCGCCTTAATAACTTTTTAAACAATAAAAGAGCTACACTTGTAACAAAGGTATTGTAACTACTAATTTATTGTACACATGGTATGTTGATGGTATTCCAAAACAATTTAATTATTTGCATCAATATTAAAATCACATTAATAGAATAATCAGATCTATCTAAACATTCATCATCTAAATATATGGTTAAAAAACATCAGTTAGTCATTCAACTATGATTCATACATTTGTGACCCAACTGAGACTTGAATGAACAAAACACATAAATATTAGCCTCATCCAAAACTCCTATGGCCCTACGAATATTTCAATGCTCACTGTTTCCTATAATGCATTCCACTTGAGTTTTGGACTTGCCTGATTTTTTAGTTCATGTCTTAATATGAGTGTGGAAATAGATGGTCAGATAGATTTCTCACAAACATCATGATCGCCCCACCTAGCTTCCGAGCACAAGAACTTTCAATGATAGGCTATCATAGGTAATCTACAAACAACCTGGTTTCACTTTTTGAAAGTTGATGTTAATTCCATACTCATCCATTTCTAAATGCCATAAATATATCACAATTAATAGTCAAATATATATACACACACACTTAATATGCTATATGTGTCAAGTTGTATATGCAATCTATATGTCACATGTGTCACTATATATATTTAAGTGACGCAAATGTGCCACATATGTTACTATAGATTTTCAAGCAATTTACTAAACCATGTGTACCAAATTTTCATTATGCAAATGCGACATGTGTTAAATGATCCTTCATTATTCCAAGCACTTGAAAAGTAACATTTGAATAGTTAATCAAGAATAACTAAGCTTAGACAGCCTGACCAGATCAGCTTAACTTGAGTAGTTTCTTTGTTTGTATAACTGAACTTTTGCTGATACCAAGTAAAACATCCTTTGAGTTGGAAACCGACTGCCAAAAGCCACCTAGCTTTTATTTTCCACAAAAATGTCTATTGCATAGGAAAAACCTATCCATCTAAATAATGGTCCCCACTCCGAAGATTAATAGACTAATTTTCCGAGACTCGGAAGCAGATTAGCTGTTACCCACGTAAAAGGTTAGTGGTAGTTGCCCTTATCGTGTGCGGCCCATCTTGATGAATTTGTTTCATCTATGCCGTCCATCCATTTTCTTATATCATTCATATCCAAATCTTTGGTGGACCACACTACTAAAAAAAGTGGTGAATAACCATTAAAATTAAACACAAATAAATTTTTTGTAGGCCACAAAAGTTTTAGATCAAGCTGATATTTGTATTTTCCCTTCATCCATTTCTGGTTGACCTTATCAACGGGTTAGATGGCAAATAAAAATTACAGATCTACTTAAAATAGGCCTCGGGTAGTTTTTAATGGTGATTGTTCAATCATCACTGTTTCTTGTAGTGTAGTCTGCTTGAGTTTTAGATATACTTATTTTTTGGCAATCCTATCCTAAAATGTGCTGGAAAAAGAATGGACGGATTAGATATACAAAATGTCATCAAGGTGGGCCCTACAGTAAGGTAACACTCACTAACCTGTTACCACCCAATCTGCATTCCCAAGCCGACTCATGGAAGCCACACCATCTGAATCAATTTATGATCTATGCTCTCAGTCAGTACTCAGATGTCTCCCACATCATGTATGGAGATTTTTGAGACAGGTGATCTTCATGGTGGGGTCCACTACTTACATGAATATGATGTTCTCACGAATTATTTTACCACATGTTAAAATTGCGACTGGGCATCCCTGCACGTGTCAAGATCAGGGCCTTTCATGGCTCCATTGGTATGTGCTGTGGCCCACAAATCAGCCCGGTCAGGTCAGCAGACTAGCTACACATGTGTAAAGGGAAGCGGATTCGCTGGTGTACCTCACACCAGCTGTATAGCTTCGGTATTCACGTCAGCAAGTTCTGTAGCTCTGATGATGAGGTGTGTATTAACCGTTCATCCATTTGGCGAGCTCATAATAAGGCTTGAGAAGAAAACTAAGACAGATATAACTATCATGCGGACCGCATTGTAAAAAGCAGTGGGGATTAAACGTCTACCATTGAAATCCCTTCTGGGAGTCACAGATGTTTTGGATAAATATAAAATTTGTTTTTCCTCTTCATTTGATACGTGTTTGATCCGGCTAGTGGTGAGTCATGCTGATATTTGATTGGCCTACGGGCGTTGAAAATCAACAGATTGATGAGATTACTTCCGTACACTCTTGGAATAGGCGTACATGATGCTAATCAAATCTGCCACGTCCTATCACTCAGGGCAGTACGTACGTAATCCCGGCCCCTTTCAAACTGGACCCGAATTGCCCGTCTTGCCATGGGTAGATTCTGTGGTTTAAAGCTGTGTGCGGCCTACAGAGATTTATGTGACAAATCCATTCTGCCCATCAGTTTCCAACCATTGCAATAAGATAGGAATTTAAAAATTAGAGAGGTCCTAATCTCATGTGGACTACACCACATGAAACGGTGAGAACAAAAACGTCCACCGTTGAAGCTTTTGTAGAGCTGGCCATGATGTTTATATCCCATCCAAACCGTTCACAGGGTTATTGTCACTCAGAAAATCTGGATGAACAACTATCATCCTGACACAGAACTTTTGTGGCCCACAACTTTTTTAACGGTAGCCATTCAATCCCTGTTGCTTTAGTGCGGCAGGATTCACCCAACTTTTGGATTTGCTTGATTTTTAAGCTCCTGATGTTTTTAACCTGATTAATGGAATATATTTATTACATGTATCTTAGTGGGCCCATGCCGCTCCCAACCAGAGGAATTTTTAATGGCCCTCCAGGACATCGAACATGCATTACGTGGGTCGATTTATGATAGTGGCATGTGTTTCATCAGTATCATCTGTTCATTTTATAAATCATTTTATGTTATGAATATAAAATTAATGTATATCCAAAAATCTCATGTGAGCCACACGTAGACAAAACATGGTTGATTTGAGTGCCCGTTATTAAAATCTTTATTAGGCACCGAAAAATGCTTATATTTGTTTCTTCACTTTATTTATAACTATATGACTTAATTAATAGACTGCATGTCAAATAAATATTACAGCGAGGCTTTGAAGATTACAATGGTGAATATCCAATTATTACTATTTTCCCCGTAAAGCAGACCACCTGAGATTTATATCCGTTAGATTTTTGTCATCAAGCCCTAAAAATGAAAGGAAAAATAGATGCACGACTTAAGTAAAACATATACATGCTATTGAAGCCCACATGACTTGTGCCTACCGGGCCTCTGGCTAGTGGAAAAACATGCACTAGGTGAGCTCTATTTAAAAAAAAGGGACATGCCCCGATCAAATCATGCCATGTCCCAACACCAAAACATGAAGGGGCCACCAGCCAATCCTCAATCGTATGAGTAATGCACGGACAAGGATATTCCGTCAGGTGGTCCCTACTCCCTAAGCGGATTAGGTGAGACTTGGCTTCACCCATACGCGGGCCCACTTTGATGTAAGTGTTTTATCCATGCCGTTCATTTTTTATTTTTATTTTTTGCGGATCATTGTAATGCGTGAGCCAAAAAATGAGGCAGTTACGAAAGAAGTGTACATTGAGTCGAGTTGGCTTTAGCTCGACTCGGCTGGAACACTGGCTGACCTCAGCTCGAACTTAAATTAGCTCGGTCCTCGAGCCTTCCTAGCTAGCTCGGCTCTATTTAGTCAATAGCTCGGGTTAGCTTGAGCCAAGTTCGAGCCAAGATCGAGCCAAGTTCGTCATTGAGGCATTTTCACAAACACCTGAATTGAAACTTCACAATCCTACTGTTTGTAAAACAGAGGCAATGGTTTTACAGGTGTTTTATCAAACATATTCTAAATAACATAAAAACCCAAAAAAATAGAGAGCAAAAAATGTATTTATTTAATGTACATACCTTGCTTGCCACTGGCCAAACCTTCCTTGCCACCCACCACATTCGGTTGAGTCATTTTATCAAACGGTTGATAAGCAACATCAATGGCAAAGTTACAGGTCACCAAATTGGTTTGATCCGAGTTCGATTTGAGCTGGATTCAACCTGAGTTGAGTCGAGCTAGGGTATGCTTGCACTCAGCTCGAACTCATTTTCAAATTAAAAAAATCAACTCAACTTAGCTCGAACTCAGATTCAAATCAAGTCAAATCAAGCTTTTTCAAGTCAAGTCGAGCGAGCTAACCGAGCTAGCTCAATTCATGTACACCTCTAGTTACAAGGCCTACATGGACCACAAAGTGTGGATTGAATATCCACCATTAAAATCTTCTTGGGAGCTAATCAAGTTGATATTTTTGTTACACCCTGATCCATAGCTCAAGTGGTAAACTGAGGAAAGATACTTCGTTTCAACACTAAGGTCATGGCATCGATTCCCTAGTGGGGGTGGCTAACAGTGAAGTGTGAATTGACAATGGGGTGTATTAATAAGTTGACAAAAAAAAAAAAAAAAACAAGTTAATATTTTGTTTTCACTTCGTCCACGTCTGCATTACCTTATGAATAGGTTGGATGGTAAAAAAAAAACATCGTGTACGATGGCCCATGGTAGGTGTTATTATCATTATGGCTTCCTTTGGTGTGGTCCAATGGAGCCATAAACCTACTCCATTTTTAGGATCATATATTAAAATGATCTGATAAAAGTGATGAATGGCTGGATAAAATACTTAAATCACAGTGGGCCCTACAAAGCCTTGCCCAAATGGATTACCGTCCGATTGGGGGTAGGAGGCAATTCTCATTCGCTTCACCCAAGACAGCATGGCCCTTAGCATTGAATTACTGTGGGGCCCACTTTGACATATGTATTATGTATCTATATTGTCAATATGCTATTTCAAATCATTTTTGGGCATTATTCTAAAAATAAAGTAGATCTAATTATCAGGCAGACCATACAATAAAAAATAGTGGTGATTGGCATGGCCATTAATGGGCCTCAAAAGTTTCGGATCAAGTTCCTATTTTTATTTTAATTTTTTCCATCATTCAACCTTATGTAACCTTATCAATAGATTGGATGGTAAATAAACACTACTGAAGCATTACAGTCAATCACCACTGTTTCTTAGGGTATTGTCTACTTGACAATTGGATCTGCTTTATTTTTTCATAATGCCCTCCAACATGAAGGAAAACCGTTGGAGGATACAAAATACATACACGAAAGTGTAACACCACCCCAAGGGCTGTACGGTCTTGGGTGAGGCCAGGGGTCTCACCTAATTGCCTCTCACTCCCTCGGCCTAAGGAAACGGGGATCCGTCGTCTTGCCCAAACCGGACACGGATTAGATACTTGCATGTTAAGTGGAAAGACTGGCCACTGAAGTTACATCACCAAGTTGTGTAGACCCACCATGATGTATGTGTTAATTTATGAACAGATTGGATCTCAAATAAACATTACGGTGGACCTTAGGAAGGTTTCAATGGTTGGCGTCACTCTCTCCACTGTTTTCTACGGTGGGATCTACTCCATATTTTCATATATCTCATTCTTTTGGATCTCAAATAAACATCACGGTGGACCTTAGGAAGGTTTCAATGGTTGGCGTCACTCTCTCCACTGTTTTCTATGGTGGGATCTACTCCATATTTTCATGTATCTCATTCTTTGACTCATGCCTTAAAATGATCTCTCCAAATGGATGGACGGTGTGGATACAACACGTATCATGGTGGGACCTACATAATTAGATGACGTCACTTCAGGGGCGAGTCTCCCTACTCAACCTGTCCGTAACTAATCCGCGTCCCAATGGTCGTGTAGGAAACACCACCAAGTCCGAGTCCTTGGCCCACTTACGAGGTGGGCCACAAATGTAAAAGGTAAATGTACGGTTGAAAATTGACAGCCAACCGTCCGTATTCAACGGCCCACGTGCTGCTCACTTGATTAGGGGGCTATCCTGAAGTGACACATCTACTTACTGAGACCATCGGATGAACGTGCAAGATCCCCCACACGAAGCATGTTGACACGTATGGTTCATTTGTAGTTGGCGCTCGAAGATGGAGGCGGCAGGAATTAGCATTCCTTGTCGGGTCAATCTGGAAACGGAACGGTGCTTTGTGTGCCTCACCATGATGTATGTATTTCAATCATTCCGTTCATCCATTTTTAAAGATCATTTTAAGGCTTGATACCAAAAATTTATAAGAATATAAATCTCAGGTTGACCACACCATAAGAAAACGATAGTGATTGGATATCCACCATTAAAATCCTCTTAAGTCCTGCACTGTTTATTTGACATCTACTCTGTTGATCATGTCATATAGACCCCAATAAAGGGAAAAAATAAAGTCCAGATTGATCCAAAACTTTAATAGCCCTCAAAAAGTTTTTAATGGTTAACGTTTATTCAACATCATTCCTGGTCCACTTGAGATTGGTACATACCTCATTTTGATTTCATACTTATAAAATGATCTAGAAAAATAAATGAAGGGTACGAATGAAACACTTACATCATGGTGGCGCCCACATAGCCAATCCGTTCCCCATTTCTCCTATCTGATTTTCGGTGTATATATATATATATATATATATATATAGAGAGAGAGAGAGAGAGAGAGAGAGAGAGAGGGGGGGGTTAGGGAGAGAGAGAGAGAGAGGGGTTAGGTAGGACATGAAATTCTAAATTCAGGTGTCACCCATCACAGGAAACGGTGAAGAGTAAACATGGACCGTTGAAATATTAGTGGGGCGACGGGAGTCTTGGATTAGGCTAATATTTATGTGTTTTCGATTTATCAAGTAGGAATGAACTTATAAACTGCAGGATTACATATTAATATCTTGGTGGGACGTAGGGAGGGTTGTGTGGCGCAGGTATGTAATTTAAAACGATCCGACAAAATAAATGGACGGGGCAGATTTGTCGCAGTAAGCTCATGCAAGAGGCTTTCATAGACGGTCCGCGTCCCATCCGAGCTTGGACAACGCAGATGGACAGTCCGGTGGGTAGACCACCCTGCCACGTGTGTATTGGATGGATGGCCCTACGGTTTTCCGGATCTACCGTACTATCTACCGTTGGTAAAAGGAAAGAGAAAATTACCACTGTGACGCTACCTTTTATACGACTCCAAAACTTACTCTCGACCCACTACGTACGGACAGAACATTTTAGGACGAAATTACCTTTGCCTTTTCCCATTGCATTGCATGTACGGACAGAAGCATTTTTGTCCTCAAATGCTCCGTAGGCATGAACGAGGTGCCACACTAGAGGGAACATTAACCCATCCGTTTTAGGGCCTCAGCTATGAGATAGTTTTAGGGCCTCAGCTATCAGATAAATAGGTTAATTTTTCATGTTCTATAATTTAAACTTTTAGAGTAATTGATTAATTGTCCCGTATCAAAGTGATATCTGAACAAGAGGTTTCATGTTTATGACATATTGTGTAAACTCTATTGGGCTCATTTTAAATGTATATGATTTATCCATGCTGTACATAGAACTAGGCAGAATCCGACCCGAGTCGATCCAAATTGAAGGCTAGGATTGGGTCAGATTGAGTAGGCCTACTTAGATTCAACCGTATATCGGATCGAGTTCGGATCAGTGGTCAATTCGGACCAATCCGATCCATCCATGTCTTTTAATAAATAATTTTAGGGCTTTATCTCGAAAATGGAATGTATCCAATCTTCAAGTGGAGCACACCACCGAAAAACGATGTGAATTGAACATCTACCGTTGAAAATTTATTGGGGGCCAAAGAAGTTTTAGATATTTATTTTTTTCCTTCATCCATGTCTTTTTGATCTTATGAACATGTTGGATGACAAATAAACATCACTGAGGCCTTACAAAGTTTTCAATGGTGGAAATCAATACTTTTACTTTTTCCTGTGGTATGGTCCACTTGAGCTTTGGATATGCATCAATTTTGGGTTCAACTCCTAAAATTATTTGGAAAAGCGAATGGACGGCATGGATAAACCACATGCATTCACAGTGGGCCCAAACAAAGTTTAGCCAATACGATAAAGAGCATACTAAGGCAATCCAATTCCATGTGGTACACGCCAGCTATATATAGCTGGTGTAGATACGTGTCATGTGAAGACGAGTGCAGATGCTCCTCAAGCAGCGAGTTGTACGAATGACTCAAATGAGATCAAAGTTACATAGGCCCCACCATAACGTTTATTTTTCATCTAATCTATTAATAAGATTACAAATACATGGATGAATAGGAAAAAAAAAATTTCATATTGATCCGAAACTCTTGTGATCTCCAAAAGAGTTTCAATGGTAAACGTTCAATCCCCTACTATTTTTTACAGTGTGGTCCAACTGATCTTTATATTTGTCTTATCTTTCGACTCAAGCCTTAATACGAGCTCTTCAAATGGATGGATGGTTTGCATATAACACATACATCATAATTGGACCCACAAAGCTTGCTGACGTCAATACACCACCAGCCAATCCGCTTCCGCACCGTGACTTGTACTCCACATCTCCACCCACTTCTTTCTCCTCTGCCCTGTGGATTGCACTGCATACACAGTTCTAGTAAGATTGTTCATCTATATGGGAACTTTAACATACAACGCTTTGTTTCCTGCCAACGTGTCTTTTTTTGTAGCATCTGATCTGTGTAAAGGGCACAACGCGTCAAGGATACCATATGTGGTAAAAATCAGAATGACCCATTTGTCAGGAGAGCTATGCCATCAAAATCAATGGAAAGTCGGTGGTTCGACTTAATGCAGGTGTGTGGCCCACCTCATGAGTGGATTGTTCAATTTTTAACTCCAGATGATCTTCATTATATGGCCCACTACTTTTACAGCTCAAATAATCCGCAAAAGAGATACATTAGTAGAGATAAAAGTGGTGTATGTGACATGTCAAAATGGTTGTACGCGTGTTGTGGATATGGAATCCTGATCTCCCACACGTGCCGAATTCGCACGTTATATGAGTTTGTGGGCCAGTAATCCCACCCCTCCCAACGAAGTAGGACCCGATCCAAACCGTACCTAACTCGATCCAACTCAGTTTTTCTAACCGAGTCAGACTTGGTTTGGGTCTGTAAGACCTATATCCTAGTCCGTACTGTTCCATCAACTCCCGCAATCCTTCACATCGAATTTCGATAACCTGCAACCTATGATCGACGTTTGCGCACAACTGTAAGTTGTATCCCATACATTTGAGTCGGCCTAATCCGAGACTTGTACCATTGCGACCACACAGTCGCCGCGGTTCCAACGCCGCGACTCGCTCACCGATCCGATACCCTAACAGGGAGATGCAGACCTGCGTTCAGTTCGAGAAAAAATGCCGCGCGTTGCAATTTTAAGAGAATCTCTACAACATGTCAAAGCAATCCTATCAATCAATCCCATCAATCATCTCATGTCAAGTACAAAGCACCCATGCTTCCTTTCTCCACAAGTCAAGCAACCACCAAGTCAACTCTCATGTCAAGTACACCATCACCTCACCCATCACTCACATCCATCACCCATCTCTCACATCTCCTTACAACCCTCTCTCTCCCTCATTTCTCAAGCAACAAATCCCAAGTAAGAGAGAACCCACGTCCAAGCTCTTCCCATGGAGAGAAAAGTGCATTTGTGAGGCCCATCTTTCCCATCCCTCTAACTCTCATCCTAGCCATCCATTTCTCATCTCCACCATCAACGTGAAGCATAAGGAGAGTGGCTTTCCAACGGACCGAGAAGATCGATAGGTAGGTGCTTCCATAGCCTAGTTTTTCATATTTTTAAGATGGGTCAAGTGAGGCCTACCGATCAATGGTGTGGATCTCACTTTGGACCCTAAGATGTGGCCGATGGCCCACCTTGATTATCAATATCATCCCATGATGGAGCCCATCATGATGTTTACTTTTCTAGCTTAAATAGAGGTCATTTAGACTGTCCATTTTAGTGGCGAAGAGATCTCCACAGTTGAATTGTGATTTTATGGGCCCACAAGCAATGAGACCCGCTTCATGTATGATTAGATGAATGGAAGGGAGGGCTCATAGTGTCGGAGCCCTTCATGCACGTGTGTCCCTCTCTCTCTCTCTCTCTCTCTCTCTCTCTCTCTCTCTCTCTCTATCTCTCTCTCTCTCTCTTTCCCTCTTTTTTTCATGTTTTGTGTGATGGAATGGCCATGTGGCCCACCTGAATGGACCCCACCATGAAGTATGTTTTGGATTCAAGCTTATCATTAGGTGGGGCCCATTTTATATAGGGGTCGTATCCACCCCACCTATCATTAGGTGGCCCACGTAAGTAGGGCCCACTTAATATTTCATTAAGCCCAAGCAAAAAAATATATATAGAAAGGGAGTCCAGAGATGCTGTCTCTGGATGTCATTGGACGTGAAGGTAAAAATACAAATATTAGCCAGTTAAAGGCATTTGACATGGACCCTTGGTGTAGGCCCCACCTTAATGTATATATTCAATCCACGCCATCTATCATGTTTACCAACTCATTTTAGGCGTTGAGCCAAAAAATAAGGTTGATCAGAGTATCTGGTGGGCCATAGCGTTGAAAACTGTATCTTTACCATTGAAATCTAACAAAAATTCTTCTACATGCTGAAAGAAGCCCGATATTGGTCTTGATGGATGTGTTATGAGCTGTAGAATCCATTGGCTGAGGTGGATTCTTTCGATGTGGGCCCTATGTATGAAAAACTGCGAAAAAATAACATTTTCAAAAAAAAATAAAAATAAATAAGGAAGCAGCAGGGCTGCTGCTGGCCAGAGGCGCAGGCAGCGCCTGCGCTAGACGGACGGGCAAACGCTAGGGCACTCACGGCTCCAGCCGTCGGCCCCACCTTGATGTTTATTTGTCATCTAACCCGTCCATATGGTAGTCCCCTACCTGAAGCAGGCCCCACCCCAAAAATCATGCCCATCCAGATCTCAGGTGGCCCACAACACAAGAAACAACAGTGATTGAACTCTACCATTGAAACCCTTTTTGGGCCCATGGAAGTTTTGAATCAATCTGATATTTGTTTTTCCTTTTCGTCCAGGTCTATATGACCTTCTCAACAGATTGGATGGAAAACAAACATGATGGTGGGCCCCACGTGGGACCCACACTAATGTATATGTCTTTCATCCACCGTCCTGGCAGACGGTGGAGTCCCCTGTGATGTTTGTGTTTGGGACCCACACTAATGTATGTGTCTTTCATCCACTGTCCAGGCAGACGGTGGAGTCCCCTGTGATGTTTGTGTTTGGCCACACCGTCCAGCGGACGGTGGGACCCCTCCCCCATGATGCATGTGATTCATGCATGCTGACCATCTAAATGAGGTCCACCATGATGCATATGTTGCATCTAAACCGTTCATCTATTTTGAAAGCTTATTTTTGGGCATGAGCTAAAGAATGAGTCAGATCCATCCATCTTTAGGACCCACCATGATGCATGTGTTGCATCCAAGCCGTTCAACCATTTGAAACTCGTCTTGAGGCTTGAGAGTAAAAATAAGTCAGGTCTTAAGTTCAAGTGGACCCCACCATTTTATGTAGTGGACATTGACGCCCACCGTTTGAGAAAAATTCTAAGGGCCATGGTAGCCTCCCATTTAGTTGGCAATTATTCTCACTCCATCTATCATTATGTTAATTTATGCTTAGGTTGGATGGGAAGCATGTTTTATGGTATACCTTAGGAATTTCAATGGTGGAAATCATTAACTCCACTTATGTTTGGCTTGCCCATTTGATGTGCATAAGGCCCATGTGATTAGGCCCATTTGACACATACAAGGCCCATGTGATTAGGCTCATTTGACACAAACAAGGCCCATGTGATTAAGCCCATTTGATGTATATAAGGCCTATGTGATTAGACCCATTTTAATGCATCCTAAGGCCCATGGGTTATGGACCATTGCAATGTACATAAGGCTCGTTGGTGAGGCCCATTAATGCAGCCCATTTGATGAATGTAAGGCCCATGTGATACGGCCCATTTAATATATCCAAGGCCCATGGGTCGAGGCCCAACGAGATGTCCTTAGAGTCCATTGCAATGTGTGATTTCCCATGGTTCATGTAATGATATTTATGGCGGGTCGTGCCTAGGGAACAATGATAGTTTGACGTCCACATTGTAAGCACAATGTTGGTTAATGTCCGCATTGTAACTCTCCCTAGGGCCCATTGATAGGCCCATACTTGTTACGTGCAGGCCGTCTAGGCCCATCTTCGTTGTGAGGATATTTCATCACTTTATAACATGCCTAGTGTAACTCCATGAGTCATGACCATACGCATCATATGTATGCTTGATATGAGTCGTGACTGATCATAACATACGACATTGGGCAGACCATTTACGAGACTCGTTATGAGACAGAGTGCCCCACATGATCGCGCAGTACGCACTGGATTGCTGCATGATTTGACGGTGTGATTCATGCATCTCGCATATATGTGACTTGATTACTGCACATCTTAGTGACATCAGGGCCGTGGCCTCCACAGGCACATCGTGGATGGTCGTATTGGATACCGTAAATACTTTGTTATAGCACTGTGGGCACTTAGGATGTCCTTGGGTGAAAGTTTCAGAACTTTTTTGGTACTAGGATTTGCTCCAACGTCTAGACCGAGTGGATACACGAGCGCCCGAGTGCCGAATACTAGTAGGCCGCGTCTCCCACTGTGTCGTGGTCGGTTGGAAGGGGATGTGGCCTTATTCACTTAAGTGAGGGGGCTATAAGATAGGTTGAGTTTGACCAGCTCGTAAATGAGTCCGCTATCGACGAGCTAGGTAGGTATTGGCAGACTATTGGTCAGGCGGATAATGAGGCCTATTCCACTTGCTTGACTGTGCAGCTAGGGAGGAGGCAGTCAGTGTGAGTGTATTAGACCCCGGTAATATCCAGAGAGGAACTGTATTGATATGTGTACTTGATGAGTACTGGCATGCTTGCTTTGTACCTCGCATATGACATTTGGCTGCATAGGCCTCACATTGCATGGCTTTGGTATGGTCGATAGCATTCATGCCTTGCATCATATAGCTTTAGTACAGCTGATAGCATTCATGGACTTACCGTATGTTTCCGCATTACTCTGATATTATATACTTGACACTTGCCTTGCGTACACACTTACACCACCATCTAAGCTTTTGTAAGCTTATACATGACAGTTGCGTGCAGGTAGCGTTAGACAGCAGCAGCGCTGAGGCAGGAGTGCACATCTGACTATTTTGGAGCTTTTGGACCATTTTGTATTTTTCTTTCCGCATTGTACTTAAAGTTTCTTATATATTGGATATGTGGTGATGTTGTTTTGTGACATGGTTATGCTTGTGGTTATGCTCTATTACACAAAAAATTCATTCTAAAAATCTTCCTTGTAGGATCCCAGGATCGAAATCTGGCATATGATTTTCAGAAACCGAGAATGGGGCACTACGGAGGCTGTCGGCACCGGATTCGGTGATCGGGATTCCTGTGAATCCGATTTTTATGTTTGGGACGTGATCGAGATTCATGTGAATCCGATTTTCAGGTTTGGGGCGTGACAAGGTCAAGCCAACAGTGCATCAGGTTGGATCGAGTTAGCTGACCCAGACTCGATCCCGGATCAAATCAAGTTTGGATCAATTGCTTGAAAATTCAGATCGAGTCGAGTTGGGTCCGACTCGACTCGATGCCCACCTCTAGCTGTACATCTGAATTTTCTCTTACAAGAAGTTTTTAACGTTCGATCACTACTGTTTCCTATGTTATGGTCTACCAGAGATTTAAATCTCTTTCATTTTTGAGCTTATGCCCTAAAAAGATATAAAATACATACATCAAGGTGGGCCCCACGGTAAGGGCCCCACCTAGTCAGCTCTAGTAAAACAAGGGACCGTAAATCAGCCAAACTCACTGGGGGAACCCAAGGTCTATGTCTATGAGTGAGGATATTTCATTCTCTATTTCTATATATTCGATGATCCTGTGGCCCACCTGATGGTAATTGCAATAGCCAGATTTTACATTACACATAACTATGTAAACCGTGAAACATTGCAGCCCAACCATCTATTGGGCCACTAGACGGTGATCACTTTAAGTGGGCCCCACCTTACGCATATATTAAACAGACCCACCGAAATTGGAGAGAGAGAGAGAGAGAGAGAGAGAGAGAGAGAGAGGATGGGTAAATAGACAAAGTTAAGGAGAGTTTTTCCACCGTCGTTTCAGTGGCAACATATTCAATGGGTAGGATTGTCCAATCAGAGTGGTTCTTGAGATAGAGACCATCCATGATAGGGCCCCTTTCGTATGGGTGGACCTGATTTGCATTTCACCTGACACGTGTCCTGTGGAGAGATAGTTCTACCACATACTATATTGCGGTTCTTCCAGTTACACCGTCTCATCTACCTTACCACAGTTCTCCTTTATACCGGATCAGGGTGATCGAGACCGTTGGATGGATTCATCCCTGCGGTTTAAATGCGAGGGAAGAATCAAGGTTCTGTAGCTTGGATACATGGCCAATATCACCTAGCATAAGGAAAGTTGGGATGATCTTTTGATCAGGTGGACCACAGGTGTACTTTTGTACTATTAGATCAGTGCTTGTCAGCTATATGGTGTGGGCCCATGTAAAAAGCGAGAGTTATTTGATACTCTGGCTGCGCATGATGCTTGATACACGGGCACTTAGAAATTGTACACGATGCATCCATCAACACAAATTAAACCAACTAAACTGTGGTACTCGCTGTTTCTGAGCCAGAGTCCCAAAATCGGACCAGTCAAATCATCCTAACCTCTGATCCATGGACACTTGTTTGTTGAAATTGGACCGTTAAATATTTTCAATTTTCACCATCCAATCAACCGTATTTTCTTCTCATTAGATAAGCCTATTTTTTGTTTAGGATATATCTAATGAGTGATCCACAATTTAAAAACTTTAATTTGTATTTTTTGTATTCCACTAGTTCCATTTTAAAGTAATTTAACAGTGCTTGTGTATCATCCTACACATTCCACCAGAGTATCAAAGCTTTTCTCCGTGATAAAAGAATTAGCCCGATTTTTGCCAGGTCCTCCTTATGATGGGGCCAGCATTTTGAACGGTTTAGATGTTGTACACACTTGTTATGATGACAGTTTTGCACTAGCTAAAATGGAAATGATCCTCCAACAATTCCACATCTGTCTAAAATTCTAATCCTTGGATCTTTGTTGGATGGTAAGATATATGTGCATGTCAACTCTTCACTATGAGTGAGTAGAAAATGCTATGTTTTTTACTTTTATTTTTAGAAAGTAAATAAATATATTATATATAAAATCTTTTTTTAATATTGTTAGACGGCATGTGTGCCCGCTAACTATGTGCGATGATTATAGAGCACGTGAAAATTTTAATTCATTTAAGTGACTTACATAATCTTACTTAAGGCTTGTTTAATTTTCTAGCTCAATTGTAATTACCTTATAAATGAGTAACCATTATTTACCAAGGTAATTACTGTATCTTCCCCGATGCTGGCTTGACTCGTTACTTTTAAACACTTAAATTGAAAAATTTGTAAAATAAATATGGGGGCACTATAATGTGTGTGGCTTATCCATGCTACCCATTCATTATGTCAACTGGATCTAGGGCATGAGCCCAAAAATTAGGCAGATCCAAGCTCAAGTGGACTACACCACATGAAATTGTGAGAATCGAATGCCTAACATAAAAAAACTTCTTGGGGTCCTTAGAAGTTTTAGATCAAGCTTATATTTATGTTTTTCACTTATCCATGTCTATGTGATCCTATGAATAGGTTAGATAGTGAGTAAACCTCAATGTGGGCCCAGTAAAAGAACCAACTTTCAATGGCGGACAAATTAAGTCCATTGTTTCCTTTCATGTGGGCCAATTGAACATTGAATTTGCCTCATTTTTCGGCTCATGCCCTAAAATATTCTAATAAAGCAGATGGACGACATAGATATATCATATACATTACGATGGGGCCCACAGATTTAAGTCAATAATTTTGGACTGATTTTCTAGGTGGAATTACTCACCCATTTTCAAACAAGTGAAAAAGTAATAATTACTTATTTACAGGAATTTACCCACATCATGGAAAATCAAACAGGCCTTAATGAAAATACCATGTCCGCTCCTTGTATAAAATTGTATGGGTTGAGATATGTTGTCTACCCTATCTTTTAGGGACGCAATAGTCAATGGTACTACATGGTGTCACAAAGCCAATATTGACTTGATCACTTTCGTGTGGGCATAAAATCAATGCATGGAATGTGATCGTTACAAAGACCATTTTCTTTGTAAACTATGTTGTAAATGAGAAAGTGAAAGTGGCTTTAAGTCACATTACAAAGATCATTTTCTCATGACAATATTGGCTCCAGTATAGACTACGATCTAAGTCCTAAATTTAGGTCATTAATGGTTGATAATTCTCTGAATACGATGAAGCCCTTAAATGACAACTCATTTTTTAAGTACAATGCATCTTATCAGTTTATTATTAACATGTATACATATTTATTAGATTATGTTGAGATTTTTTATTTCTTTATGTTTGTGTTCCTATGTATAGATGTGATTGATTTACAATAATGTGTGTGTGAAGTCTTGATTCACTTACTGATGTCTGCACACCGGGAGTAATATGATGGGGTTTTCCTCCTCAGTTCAGAGGAGAGGTAGTGCATCCCGTTGTAAAATGGATGTCTTTCACCACGCTGCTCAATTGGTCGAGTGGGCTACTCGACCAGTCGAGGGTCCGCTCGACCAGTCGAGGGTTACGCAGATTTTGCACGAATTTTGTGAGGACTGCGTAAATTTGAGGCGGTTTCGCAGAGGTACGGAAGGGGAGTTGCCTAAACTATAAATAGGGGTCATTAGGGCTATTTTAGGGCATACTAAGGCTTCCTAAAGTGATTCTAGAAGAAGACAGAGAGAGAAAAGAGAGAGAGGAAGCTTGTGGAAGGGAGGATTTTGCTCGTAGAGGTGATCTACTGCGCAGTTGACGTCTTAACACTTGTACATCCTCGTGATCGTTGAGATCTCTCCGTTTTCTTTATTCTTTTATTGTTCATCCACTCCTGCGTGAGTGAAGAAGATTTGATCCAAGCAGTGTATGCATGTGATCGGTTGTAATGTTCTACTTTATAGTGAATTGTTGCTCTGAACTAGGTTCCGTGATTTTTACCTCTTCAAGGGTTTTTCACGTAAAATCTCTTGTGTCGTGTGGTTTGTATTTTGATTTATTTCATTACTTTATTATATCCCATAATTCTAGTATTTTTGGGAGGCGAGATCATAAGATTTTTTTACAACGCTCCCACCAAAGTGGTATTAGAGAGTTCATGTTAGTTGAACGAAGTGGGATCAATTCTGAATTATGGAAGGTGGCTCATCAAGGATGATCAGTCTTAATGGTTCTAACTGAACTATATGGAAGGCTAAGATGGAGGACTTGCTTTATTGCAAGGACATGTATGCGCTAATTTTAAGCATATCAGCAAAGACAAAGGATATGTCAGATGATGATTGGAAGAAGTTGGATCGGAAGGTGGTGGGGTTTATTAGACAATGGCTAGACAATTCCGTATTCCTCCATGTGTCTATGGAGACCTCAGCCGCTAGCTTATGGCTGAAATTGCAAGGGTTGTATGAGAGGAAGATATCAGACAATAAGGGCCCGTTTGGCTACTTGTATTAGGTGGGAGTAGCTGGGATTACATTTGTCGGCCTGACATATCCACCGTGCAGTTATGTTTGGAGACGATTTTTCAACCCAAGATAATGAACTTTGGGTCTCCCGCCAATACCTTGTGTCAAGGGGAAGGATTTGGCAATCTCATCTTAAGTTTTCCGTAACCCGCTTCAACTTCTGCACCGGGTAAACCGCTTCCACTTTTGTGTGTTTGAGTGACATCCACATGAATCAAGCGATTTGGATATGACGCTTGATTGTGGGCCCCTTTTGTTGTATGTGATTACATCTACTCCATCCATACATTTCAGAAGATAAGTTTAGATTATTAGCCTAAAACTGAAACATTTCCAAAGCTCAAATGGACCACACCACCAAAAATAGTGTGAATTGAACATCTACCATTAAAAATTTCTAAATTGACCACAAAAGTTTTATATCAATCTGATATTTGTGTTTTCACTTAATTCATGTCTTTGTGATATTATCAATAGGTTTGAAGAAAAAAAAAAAAAAACATAACTATAGGCCATAGAAAGGTTTCAATGGTGGAAATCATTATTCCTTATGGTATGGTCCACTTGAGATTTATATATACCTCATTTTTGGTCCCAACCACTAAAATGATCTGAAAAAAAGGATGGACGGAGTGGATAAGACAATACACTGATGGTGGGCTCAACTGAGTGTACTCGGTACGATAAGAGGGTACAGAGTAACTTAGTATGCAATCCGATTTCATGTGGGTTCCTGTAAACGCCTTTCGCAAGATCTACATGTGAAGGATAGCTAGCTGGGGCCCACTGTGATGTTTATGGGAAATCTACCACATTCATCAGTTTTTGAATATTATGTTATGACATGGAACCAGAAATTATGCAAATCCGATTCTCATGTGGGCCACATGACCGATGATTGAATGTCTACCATTGAGACATACGTGGGGCCACACAAGATTTGAAACATGATAACTTATAACTTTTCATCAATATATGTATAGAATTTACTTGGTATAGATGGTATAAAAAAAACACAGTGGACCCAGGAAGGTTTCAACGGTAGGAATTTACCTACACACGTTTATCTTATGCATGGCGCACATGAGTTTTTGATTTAGATCATTTTCAGGCCCATCACCTAAAATGATATTGTAAACCTGTTGGGCATAGTGGATTTCCTATATTCATCACGGTGGGTCCCACTTAACTTCACGTCGCATGAAGTTCCTGTGAAAGTGGTTCGCGGGAAATCCACATCCATATCCGAAGGAGATTCAGAATGATTCTGTTTGCTGGCTGAATATGGAACAAACTGTTTCTCTCTTCTCACAGACAGAGAGGAGCAGGGATACCTTCAGGTTCTAGATGCCCTATAGGATGCACGGCTCCAGACGATATTTAACCATACCGTTGATGGGAGTTAATGTTGACGATACGGCTCGTTTTCTCCATTGTAGTCAAGTATGGAAGGAGCTAGACGTATATAAAGGGGGCTTGGGCATGGAGGAAAATGTGCATTTTAGGCCCATACCAGGGTAAGGTATGTGTTGTATGTCTTGACGAGCAACTATCTCTTTCCTTCTTTTCGCCACTGTATCTCTCTCACCCAACGGTAATGGCGAGATGGTATCTGTAAACCACAGTGGGCATTCATATGTGTTTGGACTTCATTTGGGGAAGACTTAATTAAGCCAATGGTAAAAGTGTGTTTTACTATATTGAAGATGGTTGTTCCGTATTGGTACAAAACGCAAATTAAAATTGTAGTGGCATGCTTTGTGTTACATAATTTCATATGTTTGGACGACAAGTCTACTGAAAGCCTTCCTGCTGCTGGGATATTTGAAGGAGATTTAGAAACTAACCCGATGCCAAATGAGGTATCTACAATCGATGAGAGATAATGGTTGGTTCAAGTAACCCAGCACCAAAAAGATGCATGAATTACTGTACGCGATGAAATTGTCGATCGGATGTGGGCGGACTCCCAAACCATCAGTAGGAATTTATAGGATCTTTTCAATATGTTATTAATAATAGTTAATGAAAAGAATATGTAGTATAACTTTAGAATCTCCTTTGTTAGAATATGAAGAACTTTTTGTGGTTTTTCTGAAATGTTTAACATCTGCATGTACATTTTCACGGCGTAATGTTCTAATTACTAAGTATCTTGCCATAGTTAGTAGTGACAATATTAACTATATCTTATTTTCATAGGTGAGATGGTTAAGTCGTGGAGATCTCCTCAGAAGACACATTCACCATCCCCTACTAGAGATTCACCTGGACCAACTCGTTGCTCACCATTGAGTAGGACTTAAAAGGACTTAGCTAAGCCTTTAAGTAGAGCAGTTAAAGTGAAATGGACGCCTAAAATGGACGAAGTATTATTCTCTACTTTACTTGAGCAAATAGCACTTGGTCTTAAGTCTGATAATGGGTTCAAGAAGTCAGTGTATGAAGTTATAGCAACTGAAATTACAAAACAAATAAATGTGAGTGTCACATGGACGAACGTCTTAAATCAGATGAGGTTACATTTAAAGAAAACTATAAAGATGGAAAATACAGCTTACTTTTGGGGGTATTCTTGGAAGAGAAGGATTTGCGATGGAAATCTTCATCTGAGGAAAAGAAGAAGCCCATGATAGAGAAATCGATTTCTCAGAAAATGATTTTTGAGGGAAGGATGAAGACAAACCGAGCAGAGAATACGAAGAAGAAATGCAAGCCATGCAGGATTTTCCACCTACCAAAATGTGATAGATAAACCCCCTTTTATTCCTTTCCGTGTTAGACATTTTTTGGGGAGTGTGTTAGAACTGAGAGCACATTACATACAGCGAAGAACTTTAATGAATGAACGGTCCTGTTAATGATTGGGGTGTCATATGTCAGTCAAAAGCTATAGGGCCACTACTGGAATGAAATAATCAAAGTGTATGTAGGAAATTCACCTTTCCTCTGTTCCCTCCTAGTGTGCATGCCCAAAAACAGTAGTTTGTACCGTCATCGGCCGTTTAGAGGGTCTAGATGGTCACTTTATACTGTTGGAATTCATATTTCCATGATCCAGACTATTGATATCATGGGCCTTGCCCAAAAATAGAAAGAAAAAAAATCTCTTAAATTAGAAGATCCAATCCGTCCATTCTTTAGAACCTTTTAAATTGGACATAAAATGTTGCTTTATTTCTCAACTGTCCATTGGCAAGCCCACCAAACAAGTTTCGGAATCATTGTCAATCCACCGTGCAGTGGTGTAGATCAATGAACAGTGACCCAAACCCAAAGCAAACATGAGGAAAGCTGTGTCTCCGTTCATTCGGTAGATAAGACAGCGAAGTACATTACATTACATGCGGGAAGATACTTTGGCAGAGTAGGATGGATGATACGCAAGCACTTGGAACTTGGAAATTGCACACATGACTTTTACAATCCTATCTTTCCCAAACATGATTTTGCTTTATTCCTGCGGGATAAAAGTTACTCCCATATCTTCCAAACATGCCATTAAAAAGCATGGGATACACCCAATCCAGAGACAATACCTTACACATGCATTTAATGCTACTTTTTCAATTTCATCCAGTTTAATCCCACCTAATGCATGTGGCCAAACGAGCCCTAAGATTTTTCTGATAAGATGACTTGTGAATCTCAAGTTCAAAGATGGTGGTTCTAAGCACATGCATGAGGTCAACAACATATTGAACCAGCTCTCCGCTATGAAGATGGTCCTAGATGATGAACTGCAGGCTTTACTATTGCTTAGCTCATTGCCTAAAAGTTGTGAGACATTGGTGGTGTCTTTAAGTAACTTTGCGCCAGACGAAAAGGTGTCCATGGAACAGGTAACTAGTTGTCTCCTCAATGAGGAGATAAAAAGGAAGTCTCAGAGGTCTACTCAACAAGAGGCCTTTGTGACACAAGATCGGGGGAGAGAAAAAATAAAAAGGGTGGGATGGCCCGATATAAATCAAGAGGTAAGTCGAGTGTCAAGAAGGATGTTGAATGCTGAAATTGTGGCAAGAAGGGCCACTACAAGTATGAATGTCATAAGAAGAAGAATGACAAGAAAGAAAAAGGAAATGAGAAGAAAGATGAATCAGACTCTATTGCGTTCACTTCAGATGACGACGTTGTAGTTATTCTTTTAGCAGATTATGATATTTTATCATAGCTACGATTCAGGACACCGACTGGGTGATAGACTCGAGAGACTCGTTTCATGCGACTCCACGCAGGGATTTCTTCATAAGCTACAAGTCAGGTGACTTTGGGACCGTGAAGATGAGAAATTTTGGCGTATCAAAGATCGTAGGGGTCAGTGATATTTGTGTGAAGACCGATGTGGGCTGCACATTAGTTCTTAGAGATGTGAGGCACATTACACACCTTCGTCTTAACTTGATGTCAACGGGAAGGTTGGATGATGATGGCTATGAAAGCCGATTTGTTGGTGGGTGCAGCAAGCTCATCAAGGGTTCGTTGATCACAACCAGAGAGAAGAAGTGTTGCACTATTTTCAAGGAAAGTGTCAATATGTATAAAGGTGGGTTGAACACAGTGGAAGATTCAACTACTGACATGTGGCACAGGCATCTAGGCTACATGAGTGAAAAGGGGCTTTAGCTACTTGCGAAGAAGCGACTTCTTTCAGAAGTGACAGGTATACCTCTCAAAACATGTATTGACTGTTTATCAGGAAAATAATATAGAGTTTCATTTTTTAAATATGCTTCTCATGTTAATAAAATGCATGCATTAGATTTGGTTTATTCCGATGTTTGTGGTCCTATGAGGATAAAAACCTTGGATGGGGCATTGTATTTTGTCACTTTTATAAATAATGAATTTAGGAGGATTTGGGTTTATGCTTTGAAATTTAATGACAAGGTCTTTGGTGTGTTTAAAATGTTTCATGCTATGGTTGAGAGAAAGACATATAGATTATTAAAGTGTATCCGCATTAACAATGGTGGTGAATACATTGGTGACTTCCATGAGTATTATAAGTCCCTGAGTATACAGCATGAACAGATGTTCCCAAGACCCCCCAACATAATGGTGTGCCTGAGCGAATGAATCGCACCATTGTATAGAGAATCAGATGCATGTTATCCCATGCAAAGTTGCCCAAGATGTTCTAGGGAGAAGCAATGCACACGACAGTGTATTTGATAAACAGGTCTTCATCAGCCCCGTTAAATGAAGTACCTGAGAATGTGTGGACTGGACAAGATCCATCGTACAGTCATCTCAGGCTGTTTGGATGTAGGGCATCCGTTCACATATTAAAGGATGAGAGGTCTAAGCTTCATACGAAGATCTGACAATATGTGTTCTCGGGGTACGATGATGAAAAGTTCAGCTACAGATTGTGGGATTTAACCGAGAAGAAACTCTTCAGGAGTAGAGATATGATTTTCTTTGAAGATTAATGTATATAAGACATTTGTAAGATAGAGAAGACCCAGCCTAGTTCAGGTGAGCTGGAGGACATAGATCTAGTTATTCCTCCTGTGGTGCCTGATGACGGGGGAGCACAGTATGATATAGAGGACGAGGGAGTTCCTACAGAAGATGGACCGAGGGAGCAACCCCCACTTGATCCACTTGTTGAGCCACAAGTGAGGAGTACATTTAGGGACAGACATTCGTATAAGAAGTACTCACCGCATGAGTATATTATGCTCACTGATGGGGGAGAGCTAGAAGATTATTCCGAGCCCTAGCCGACGAGCATAAGGGGGAGTGGTTGAAAGCTATGCAGAAGAGATGGAATCCTTACATAAGAATCACACCTATGATATGGTGAAATTACATAAGGGCAAGAAAGATCTGAGCAACAAGGGGGTGTTCAAAATGAAGAATGAGCAAAAGAATTTATAAACGAGGTTCAAGGTCAGACTTGTAGTGAAAGGGTTTGGTCAGAGGAAATGTATAAATTTTGAGGAGATATTCTCACCAGTGGTAAAGATGATATCTATACAGGTGTTGCTTGGGCTGGTGGCTAGCATGGAGCTGGAGATAGAGCAGTTAGATGTTAAAACTGTCTTTTTTCATGGTGATCCGGAAGAAGAGATTTAGAGGGGTTCGAAGTCAAGGGCAAAGAGCATATGGTGTGTAGGCTAAAGAAGAGCTTATATGGGTTGAAACAAACTCCAAGGTAATGGTACAAGAAGTTCAACTCGTTCATGTTAAAGCATGAATATAATAGAACGAAGTCAGACCACTGTATGTTCACGCGCAAGTTCTTAAATGGTGATTTCTTAGTTATACTATTATATGTTAATGACATGCTCATTATTGGTAAAGACACTAAGAAGATTGACAGGCTAAAATAGGAGTTGGGCAAGTCGTTTGTGATGAAAGACTTTATCTCAGGTAAACAGATCCTAGGAATGAAGATAACCCATGACAGAAGTAGCAGAAAGCTTTGGTTGTCACAAGAGCTATATATTGAGAAAATCCTAAAGCGATTCATATGAATGCAACAAAACTGGTTAGTACTCCACTGGATAATCACTTCAAATTGAGCGACAAACAGTGTCCAAAGATGAAGGTAGAGGTGGATGAGATGTGGAAGATACCCTATGTGTCAACGGTAGGAAGTTTGATGTATGCTATTGTGTATACATGCTTAGACATAACATATGCAGTTCACTACAAGAAAAGGGGTTTTTAGCGATGAAATAGTTTTCGTTGCTAAAAGTGACTTTTAGCGACGAAAAAAACTTTCATTGCTAAACGTTTACTTTTAGCAGCGAAATAGTAAATTCGTAGCTAAAAGTCACTTTTAGCGACGAAAAGTTTTCATCGCTAAATATTGTGAACATTTTTTTAAAAAATACTAAAATGAATCCAAAGGTTTACTTTTAGCAACGAACACTTTCCTAGCTAAAAACTTGGCTGAGACTTTTAGCAACAAAACTTTCCGTCGCTAAATGTGTGAACACTTTTGACTTTTAGCTATGAAACTTTTCATAACTGAAAAATGTGGTTGGGACTTTTAGCGACGAAAATTATCATCTCTACTGTGTAAACAGTTTTTGATATAATATCCAAAGGTTTACTTTTAGCTACGAACATTTTTGTTGCTAAAAACGAAAGCTTTACTTTTAGCTACGAAAATTGTCGTAGCTAAAAAAACATGGCTGGGACTTTCAGCAACAAAAAGTTCCTCGCTAAATGTGTGCAAAGTTCTTGAAATAAAATCCAAAGGTTTGCTTTTAGCTACGTATATTTTCGTAGCTAAAAAACGTGGCTGCAGCTTTTAGCGACAAAAATTTTCATCTCTAAAGTCTTTTTTTTAAAAAAAAATTTCATCTCAAATTTCCTTTCATCATATTTTTCTTGATATACACCTGTTATATAAAATATTTCATCATATTCATATTCACATCCATCTAAACCAAAACTACTTGAATCCATCCAGTCATAAACTGCATCCATCCAAACATAAACTGCATTCATCTAAACATAAACTACATTAATCCAAACATAAATTGCATCCATCCAAACATAAACAATCCTATGAAAAAAAATAAATGAAAAGAGAGAGAATATATGAGAGATGAACCAGACAAATGAAAAGAAAAACAACCTTAACCTAGGTTAAGGTTTAGGTTATAGGTTTTGGTTTAGGTTAAGGTTATAGGTTTTGGTTTAGGTTAAGATTTAGGTTTTGGGTTTAGGTTAAGGTTATAGGTTATAGCTTTGGGATTTGAGAATATGTTAAGGTTTAGGTTTAGGAATTCGGGTCGGGTTTGGGATCAGGTTTAGGCTTAGGTTTTCAAGTTTAGGTTTAGGTTTAGGTTAGGGAGTTGAGATTGGGATGTGGTGTAGGTTTAGGTTTAGGAGTTTGAGAATAAGTTAAGGTTTCGGTTTAGTAAATCGGGTTCGGGTTTAGGCTTGGGTTTTCAAGTTTAGGTTTATGTTAGGGAGTTGAGATTAGGGTTAGGTGTAGATTTAGGTTTAGGAATTTGAAAATACATTTAGGTTTTAGGTTTAGGTTAAGGTTATAGGTTATAGGTTATAGCTTTAGGGAATTGAGAATAGGTTAAGGTTTAGGTTTAGGAAATTGGGTTTGGGTTTGAGATTGGGTTTAGGTTTAGGTTTTCAAGTTTAGGTTTAGGTTAAGAAGTTGAGATTAGGATTAGGTGTAGGTTTAGGTTTAAGAATTTGAGAATATATTTAGGTTTTAGGTTTAGGTTTTAGGTTATAGGTTATAGTTTTAGGGAATTGAGAATAGGTTAAGGTTTAGGTTTAGGAAATCGGGTTCGGGTTTGGGATTGGGTTTAGGTTTGGGTTTTCAAGTTTAGGTTTAGGTTAAGTAGTTGAGATTAGGATTAGGTGTAGGTTTAGGTTTAGGAATTTGAGAATACATTTGGATCTTAGGTTTAGGTTTAGGTTTTGATTTTGGTTTTGGTTTAGGTTATAGGTTTTGGTTTAGGTTATAGGTTATAGTTTTAGGATAAGGTTTAGGTTTAGGTTTAGGTTATAGGTTTTGGGATTTGGGAATAGTTTTATGTTATAAGTACAGGTTTAGGTTAGGTTATAGGTTTTGGGATTTGATAATGGGTTTGGGTTTAGGTTATAGGTTTTGGTTTTGGTTTAGGTAATAGGTTATAGGTTTAGGATAAGATTTAGGTTTAGGTTTAAGTTATAGGTTTGGGGATTTGAGAATGGGTTCGAGTTTAGGTTATAGGTTTTGGTTATAGGTTTTGAGATTTGAGAATGGGTTCGGGTTTAGGTTATAGGTTTTGGTTTTGGTTTTGGTTTAGGTTATAGGTTTTGGTTAAGGTTATAGGTTATAGGTTTAGGTTTAGGTTAAGGCTAGGTTTAGGTTATAGGTTTTGGGATTTGGGAATAGTTTTAGGTTATAGGTTAGGTTATGGGTTAAGGTTTAGGGATAGCTTATTGGTTTTGGGATTTGAGAATGGGTTCGGGTTTAGGTCATAGGTTTTGGTATTGGTTTAGGTTATAGGTTTTGGGATTTGAGAATGGGTTCGGGTTTAGGTTATAGGTTTTGGTTTTGGTTTAGATTATAGGTTTTGGGATTTGGGAATGGATTCGGGTTTAGATTATAGGTTTTGGTTTTGGTTTTGGTTATAGGTTTTGGTTAAGGTTATAAGTTATAGGTTTAGGTTTAGGTTAAGGTTAGGTTTATGTTATAGGTTTTGGAATTTGGGAATAGTTTTAGGTTTTAGGTATAGGTTTAGGTTAGGTTATAGGTTTTGAGATTTGAGAATGGGTTCGGGTTTAGGTTATAGGTTTTGGTTTTGGTTAAGGTTATAGGTTATAGGTTTAGGTTTATGTTAAGGTTAGGTTTAGGTTATAGGTTTTGGGATTTGGGATTTGATAATGGGTTCGGGTTTAGGTTATAGGTTTTGGTTTTGGTTTAGGTTATAGGTTTTGGTTTAGGTAACAGGTTATAGGTTTAGGATAAGGTTCAGGTTTAGGTTTAAGTTATAGGTTTTAGGATTTGAGAATGGGTTCGGGTTTAGGTTATAGGTTTTGGTTTTCGTTTAGGTTATAGGTTTTGGGATTTGAGAATGGGTTCGGGTTTAGGTTATAGGTTTTGGTTTTCGTTTAGGTTATAGGTTTTGGTTCAAGTTATAGGTTTAGGTTTAGGTTAAGGATAGGTTTAGATTATAAGTTTTGGAATTTGGGAATAGTTTTAGGTTATAGGTATAGGTTTAGGTTAAGTTATAGGTTAAGGTTTAGGGATAGGTTATAGGTTTTGGGAATTGAGAATGGGTTCAGGTTTAGGTCATAGATTTTGGTATTGGTTTAGGTTATAGGTTTTGGGATATGAGAATGGGTTCGGGTTTAGGTTATAGGTTTTGGGATTTGGGAGTGGGTTCGGGTTTAGGTTATAGGTTTTGGTTTTGGTTTTGGTTATAGGTTTAGGTTTAGGTTAAGGTTAGGTTTAGGTTATAGGTTTTGGGATTTGGGAATAGTTTTAGGTTTTAAGTATAGGTTTAGGTTAGGTTATAGGTTTTGGGATTTGAGAATGGGTTCGGGTTTAGGTTATAGGTTTTGGTTTTGGTTTAGGTAAAAGGTTTTGGTTAAGGTTATAGGTTATAGGTTTAGGTTTAGGTTAAGGTTAGGTTTAGGTTATAGGTTTTGGTATTTGGGAATAGTTTTAGGTTATAAGTATAGGTTTAGGTTAGGTTATAGGTTTTGGATTTGATAATGGGTTTGGGTTTAGGTTATAGGTTTTGGTTTTGGTTTAGGTTATAGGTTATAAGTTTAGAATAAGGTTCAGGTTTAGGTTTAAGTTACAGATTTTAGGATTTGAGAATGGGTTCGAGTTTAGGTTATAGGTTTTGGTTTTGGTTTAGGTTATAGGTTTTGGGATTTGAGAATGGGTTTGGGTTTAGGTTATAGGTTTTGGTTTTGGTTTAGGTTATAGGTTTTGGTTAAGGTTATAGGTTTAGGTTTAGGTTAAGGTTAGGTTTAGGTTATAAGTTGTGGGATTTGAGAATAGTTTTAGGTTATATGTATAGGTTTAGGTTAAATTATAGGTTAAGGTTTAGGGATAGGTTATAAGTTTTGGGATTTGAGAATGGGTTCGGGTTTAGGTCATAGATTTTGGTATTGGTTTAGGTTATAGGTTTTGGGATTTGAGAATGGGTTCGGGTTTAGGTTATAGGTTTTGGTTTTGGTTTAGGTTATCGGTTTTGGTTTAGGTTATAGGTTAAGGTTAGGTTTCGGTTATAGGTTTGGGATTTGAGAATGGGTTCGAGTTTAGGTCATAGGTCTTGGTATTGGTTTAGGTTATAGGTTTTGGGATTTGAGAATGGGTTTGAGTTTAGGTTAGGTTTTGGTTTTGGTTTAGGTTATACGTTATTGGTTTTGGTTTTGGTTAAGGTTAGGTTTAGGTTATAGGTTATTGGTTTAGGATAAGGTTTAGGTTTATGTTTAGGTTATAGGTTATGGGATTTGAGAATGGGTTCGGGTTTAGGTTATAGGTTTTGAGATTTGAGAATGGGTTTGGTTTTAGGTTATAGGTTTTGGTTTTCGTTTAGGTTATAGGTTATAGGTTTAGGATAAGGTTTAGGTTTAGGTTTAGGTTATAGGTTTTAGGATTTGAGAATGGGTTCAGGTATAGGTTATAGGTTTTGGTTTTGGTTTTGGTTATAAGTTTTGGGATTTGAGAATGGGTTCGGGTTTAGGTTATAGGTTTTAGTTTTCGTTTAGGTTATAGGTTTTGGGATTTGAGAATGGGTTCGGGTTTAGGTTATAGGTTTTGGTTTTGGTTTAGGTTATAGGTTTTGGTTAAGGTTATAGGTTATAGGTTTAGGTTTATGTTAAGGTTAGGTTTAGGTTATAGGTTTTGGGATTTGGGAATAGTTTTAGGTTATAAGTATAGGTTTAGGTTAGGTTATAGGTTAAGGTTTAGGGATATGTTATAGGTTTTGAGATTTGAAAATGGGTTCGGGTTTAGGTTATAGGTTTTGGTTTTGGTTTAGGTTATAGGTTTTGGTTTAGGTTATAAGTTTAGGATAAGGTTTAGGTTTTAGTTTAGGTTTAGGTTTACGTTATAGGTTTAGGGATTTGAGAATGGGTTCGGGTTTAGGTTATAGGTTTTGGTTTTGGTTTAGGTTATAGGTTTTGGGATTTGAGAATGGCTTTAGGTTTAGGTTATAGGTTTTGGTTTTGGTTTAGGTTATAATTTTTGGTTAAGGTTATAGGTTATAGGTTTAGGTTTAGGTTTAGGTTAAGGTTATAGATTTTGGGATTTAGGAATAGTTTTAGGTTATAGGTATAGGTTTAGGTTAGGTAATAGGTTAAGGTTTAGGGATAGATTATAGGTTTTGGGATTTGAGAATGGGTTCGGGTTTAGGTTATAGGTTTTGGTATTGGTTAAGGTTATAGGTTTTGGGATTTGAGAATGGGTTCAGGTTTAAGCTATAGGTTTTGATTTTGGTTTAGGTTATAGGTTTTGGTTTAGGTTATAGGTCAAGGTTAGGTTTAGGTTATAGGTTTTGGTTTTGGTTTAGGTTATAGGTTTTGGTTTAGGTTATAGGTTAAGGTTAGGTTTAGGTTATAGGTTTTCGGATTTAAGAATGGGTTTGGGTTTAGGTCATGGGTTTGGGTTTAGGTCATAGGTTTTGGTATTGGTTTAAGTTATAGGTTTTGGGATTTGAGAATGGGTTCGGGTTTAGGTTATAGGTTTTAGTTTTGGTTTAGGTTATAGGTTTTGGTTAAGGTTATAGGTTATAAGTTTAGGTTTAGGTTAAGGTTATAGGTTTTGGGATTTGGGAATAGTTTTAGGTTATTGGTATAGGTTTAGGTTAGGTTATAGGTTAAGGTTTAAGGATAGGTTATAGGTTTTGGGATTTGAGAATGGGTTCGAATTTAGGTCATAGGATTTGGTATTGGTTTAGGTTATAGGTTTAGGGATTTGAGAATGGGTTCGGGTTTAGGTTATAGGTTTTGGTTTTGGTTTAGGTTATAGGTTTTGGGATTTGAGAATGGGTTTGGGTTTAGGTTATAGGTTTTGGTTTTGGTTTTGGTTATAGGTTTTGGTTTAGGTTATAGATTATAGGGTTAGGTTTTGGGATTTGGGAATAGTTTGAGTTCATAGGTATAGGTTTAGGGTAGGTTATAGGTTAAGGTTTAGGGATAAGTTATAGGTTTTGGGATTTAAGAATGGGTTCGGGTTTAGGTTATAGGTTTTGGTTTTAGTTTAGGTTATATGTTTTGGTTTAGGTTATAGGTTATAGGTTTAGGATAAGGTTTACGTTTAAATTTAGGTTTATGTTTAGGTTTAGGTTATAGGTTTTGGGATTTGAGAATGGGTTCGGGTTTAGGTTATAGGTTTTAGTTTTGGTTTAGGTTATAGGTTTTGGGATTTGAGAATAGGTTCGGGTTTAGGTTAGGTTTCGGTTTTGGTTTTGGTTATAGGTTTTGGTTAAGGTTATAGGTTATAGGTTAATGTTTAGGTTGTTGTTAGGTTTAGGTTTTAGGTTTTGGGATTTGAGAATAGTTTTAGGTTATAGGTATAGGTTTATGTTAGGTTATAGGTATAGGTTTAGGGATATGTTATAGGTTTTGAGATTTGAGAATGGGTTCGGGTTTAGGTCATAGGTTTAAGTATTGGTTTAGGTTATAGGTTTTGGGATTTGAGAATGGGTTCGGGTTTTGGTTGTAGGTTTTGGTTTTGGTTTAGGTTATAGGTTTTGGTTTAGGTTATAGGTTAAGGTTTGGTTTAGGTTATAGGTTTTGAGATTTTAGAATGTGTTCGGATTTTGGTCATAGGTTTTGGTATTGGTTTAGGTTATAGGTTTTGGGATTTGAGAATGGGTTCAGGTTTAGGTTATAGGTTTTGGTTTTGGTTTAGTTTATAGGTTTTGGTTAAGGTTATAGGTTATAGGTTTAGGTTTAGGTTAAGGTTATAGATTATACGTTTAGGTTTAGGTTAAGGTTAGGTTTAGGTTATAGGTTTTAGGATTTGGGAATAGTTTTAGGTTATAGGTATAGGTTTAGGTTAGGTTATAGGTTAAGGTTTAAGGATAGGTTATAGGTTTTGGGATTTGAGAATGGGTTCGGGTTTAGGTAATAGGTTTTGGTATTGGTTTAGGTAATAGGTTTTGGTATTGGTTTAGGTTATAGGTTTTGGAATTTGAGAATGGGTTCGGGTTTAGGTTATAAGTCACTGGTTTTGGTTTAGGTTATAGGTTAAGGTTAGGTTTAGGTTATAGGTTTTGGGATTTGAGAATGGGTTCGAGTTTAGGTCATATGTTTTGGTATAGATTGGGGATTGGGTTCGAGTTTAGGTCATATGTTTAGGTTTGGTTTATGTTATAGGTTTTGGGATTTGTGAATGAGTTCGGGTTTAGGTTATAGATTTTGGTTTTGGTTAAGGTTAGGTTTAGGTTATAGGTTATGGGATTTGAGAATGGGTTCAGGTTTAGGTTATAAGTTTTAGTTTTGGTTTAGGTTATAGGTTATTGGTTTAGGATAAGGTTTAGGTTTAGGTTATAAGTTTTTGGGATTTGAGAATGGGTTTGGGTTTAGGTTATAGGTTTTGGTTTTGGTTTAGGTTATAGGTTTTGGGATTTGAGAATGGGTTTGGGTTTAGGTTATAGGTTTTGATTTTGGTTTTGGTTTTGGTTTTGGTTTTAGGTTTTGGTTAAGGTTATAGGTTATAGGTTTAGGTTTAGGTTAAGGTTAGGTTTAAGTTATAGGTTTTGGGATTTAGGAATAGTTTTAGGTTATAAGTATAGGTTTAGGTTAGGTTATAGGTTTTGGGATTTGATAATGGGTTCGGGTTTAGGTTAAAGGTTTTGGTTTTAGTTTAGGTTATAGGTTTTGGTTTAGGTTATAGGTTATAGGTTTAGGATAAGGTTTAGGTTTAGGTTTAGGTTATAGGTTATGGGATTTAATAATGGGTTCGGGTTTAGGTTATAGGTTTTGGTTTAGGTTATAGGTTTTGAGATTTGAGAATGGGTTTGTGTTTAGGTTATAGGTTTTGATTTTCATTTAGGTTTTATGTTATAGGTTTAGCATAAGGTTGAGGTTTAGGTTTAGGTTATAGGTTTTGGGATTTGAGAATGGGTTCAGGTATAGGTTATTGGTTTTGGTTTTGGTTTAAGTTATAGGTTTTGGGATTTGAGAATGGTTTCGGGTTTAGGTTATAGGTTTTGGTTTTGGTTTTGGTTATAGGTTTTGGGATTTGAGAATGGGTTCGGGTTTAGGTTATAGGTTTTGGTTTTGGTTTAGGTTATAGGTTTTGGTTAAGGTTATAGGTTATAGTTTTAGGTTTATGTTAAGGTTAGGTTTAGGTTATAGGTTTTGGGATTTGGGAATAGTTTTAGGTTATAAGTATGGGTTTAGGTTAGGTTATAGGTTTAGGTTTAAGGATAGGTTATAGGTTTTGGGATATGAGAATGGGGTTATAGGTTTTGGTTTTGGTTTTGGTTTTGGTTCAGGTTATAGGTTTTGGTTTAGATTATAGGTTATAGGTTTAGGATAAGGTTTAGGTTTGGATTTAGGTTTAGGTTATAGGTTTTGGGATTTGAGAATGGGTTCGGGTTTAGGTTATAGGTTTTGGTTTTGGTTTAGGTTATAGGTTTTGAGATTTGAGAATGGGTTCGAGTTTAGGTTATAGGTTTTGGTTTTGCTTTAGGTTATAGGTTTTGGTTAAGGTTATAGGTTATAGGTTTAGGTTTAGGTTAAGGTTAGGTTTAGGTTATAGGTTTTGGAATTTGGGAATAGTTTTAGGTTTTAGGTATAGGTTTAGGTTAGGTTATAGGTTAAGGTTTAGGGATAGGTTATAGGTTTTGGGATTTGAGAATGGGTTCGGGTATAGGTCATAGGTTTTTGTATTGGTTTAAGTTATAAGTTTTGGAATTTGAGAATGGGTTTGGGTTTAGGTTATAGGTTTTGGTTTTGGTTTAGGTTATAGGTTATAGGTTATAGGTTTAGGTTTAGGTTAAGGTTATAGGTTTTGGGTTTTAGGAATAGTTTTAGGTTATAGGTATAGGTTTAGGTTAGGTTATAGGTTAAGGTTTAGGGATAAGTTATAGGTTTTGAGATTTGAGAATGGGTTCGGGTTTAGGTCATAGGTTTTGGTATTGGTTTAGGTTGTAGGTTTTTGGGATTTGAGAATGGGTTCGGTTTTAGGTTATAGGTTTTGGTTTTGGTTTTGGTTATAGGTTAAGGCTAAGTTTAGGTTATAGGTTTTGGGATTTGAGAATGGGTTCGGGTTTAGGTTATAGGTTTTGGTTTTGGTTTAGGTTATTAGTTATAGGTTTAGGATAAAGTTTTGGTTTAGGTTTAGGTTATAGGTTTAAGTTAAGGGTGTGGCCCTGCAAATATAAATACAAATATAAACACGGCCTATCCAAATGGTCAGGCCCTTCCAATGCCGTCCATAGAAAATGGATAGCTTTATCATGGTCATAACAGAAGTTTCCACCTTCTAGAGACCCCCGCTCTTCCGGATAGCTTCAACGCACATCCGGGTCTGCTTCATTAATTTCGAGCAAATACGTAAACACGGCCTGTCCAAATGGTCAGGCCCCTCCAGTGCTGTCCATAGGAAATGGACAGCTTCATCATGATCATAGCAGTGGTTCCCACCTTCCAGGGACCCCCGCTCATCCGGATAGCTCCGTCGCACATCCGGGTCTGCTTCATTAATTTTGAGCAAATATATAAACACGGCCTGTCCAAATGGCCAGGCCCCTCCAATGTTGTCCATAGAAAATAAACAGCTTCATCATAGTCATAACAACGGTTCCCACCTTCCAGAGACCCCTGCTCAACATCCGAATAGCTCCGACGCACATCCAAGTCTGTTCCATCAATTTCGAGCAAATACATTTAAAAATAAGGTACGCATCTATTTTTTTTATGGATGAAAACCACTCTTGAAGACTATTCATCAAGCAGTCCCTACAATGGATAGTAGTTGGACATTGAATGATTAAAAGAATTAACCACTTCTGTTGCTTTTCTGCATATACACAAGATTCATAGGTTGAAAAATTGCCATTGAGTTCATGTTTTATGTTCGGTTAGTAGAGATGGACAAACTCTTTATACCATATGACTTACAGCTAATGAAAATTTCAAGTAAATTGTACGAGGTTTACAGTAATCATGGAGATTAGAAAATTTTCAAGTATGTGCATTTCAATCTCAGTTATTTTTCTAATCATGATAGCCTTGGGAGGGTTGATACAAGGGATGAGTTAATTACAAGAGGCCTGATTAAAACTGTATTGGGTTATCTTGTCGGACATAATCATTTCTGGACCAGCAAGATATTCCAATATAGTTTTAATCGGCCTCTTGCAATCAACCCATTCCTCGTATCAACCCTCCCAAGGCTATCGTCATTAGAGAAATAACTCATACTGAAATGCACATACTTGAAAATTTTCTAATCTCCAAGATTATTGTAAACCTCGTACAATTTACTTGAAACTTTTATAACATGAAATAGTACATGAGTGAGAGAAGACAACGTAACCTTTTATATAGAAGCCAGAAATTAATAGGTTGGGATTGTCCTATCAAGGAGATTCTTGGGCGTAGTCCATCTGCTGTTGGGATAAACACGCATGGGTTTGGATTATTAGACCATGGACCCCACCTGTCATTGAAAACCAAGGATTAAAATGGTGTGACAATCTATATGTAGTAAGATATATATATAAATCCCTTGTGTAGTATTTGTGGATAATGTGTAGTTGTGTACTATCATTTATATAAGAACATGTCCTGACTATATATGGACACACATGCTAAGACATTCGTACGTGAGATTGGTGAAGCTAAATTTCAATGGATCACATTAACTTGACAAATTAAATGTCAAGGTCAGTCTTGGGGTGTTGTCATTCCACTATTAGCTCATATATGGTAGTTACACATATGATGAACGGTTCCAATCTTTGGATCATCTGTACATGTGGGCCCATGATGGTGATCCTAAACCAGCACATAGGGGAAGCAAAACCCATAAAGAAGATCTACCCCTAGCCAAACAACCACACAAACTATAACAACCATCAAACTACATTCATACAGGTCATAAAGAAACAAGATAAGGAAAAAAAATAAGGCATCATTTTTTAATTCATGTCTTAACCCAATCCGTTGATTTCTCACAAACATCACGGTGCCCCCTTTGCTTCCTGTCTTCTATGACAAGCAACCCTCTCCTTACCATAGCAATCCTCATTTTGGATGGCAGATACTCACCAATATTGGACATTTATTTGTCTAATTTAGACCACTTATTCTTTTTCATTTACCATTCCTTTTGATTTCCACAGTTTGACACCTAGGATCATTCAGTTGGTATGATTTTCAAGTTGTCGCTGACTTATAATGGGCCTTATTTATCTGGATGGTTTCAATTGAGAAACATAAATGCCTGGCTACACGTATACACATGCATGGATTTTAACACCCTGTAAACATATGGAATGAATTGTTTCAAATTGTGCTTTCACATAATCATACATATGCATGGATGTGAATAGCTGCCAAAAGTATATCAAATGAATCCCTTCAAACTGTATGTTTACTGATGCAACACTTTATCCTGTCTAATAATGTAAAAAATGGGTATAAGAGCGCAAGGAAATTCATAATGGAGTGATAATTTGCCTGATGTTCATCCCTACCTAGATTGGGTTATAGGTTAAGGTTTAAGGATTTGAGTTTAGGTTAAGGTTTAGGTTTAGGTTAAGGATGTAAGTTTAGATTAAAGTTGTAAGTAGAGGTTAAGGTTAAGGTTAAGGTCTATGTTTAAGTTATAAGTTTTAGGATTTGAGAATAGGTTCAGGTTAATGTTATAAGTATAGGTTTAGGTTATAGGTTAAGGTTTAGGTTTAGGTTATAGGCATAGGTTTAGGTTATAAGTTATAAGTATAGGTTTAGGTTGGGTTATAGGTCAAGGTTTAAGGATTTGAGTTTAGGTTAAGGTTTAGGTTTAGGTCAAGGTTGTAAGTTTAGATTAAGGTTGTAAGTAGAGGTTAAGGTTAAGGTTAAGGTCTAGGTTTAGGTTATAAGTTTTGGGATTTGAGAATAGGTTTAGGTTAAGGTTATAAGTATAGGTTTAGGTTATAGGTTAAGGTTTAGGTTTAGGTTATAGGCATAGGTTTAGGTTATAGGTTATAAGTATAGGTCTAGTTTAAGGTTATAAGTATAGGTTAAGTTTAGGTTATAGGTTAAGGTTTTAGGATTTGAGAATAGGTTTAGGTTAAGGTTATAAGTATAGGTTTAGGTTATAGGTTAAGGTTTAGGTTTAGGTTATAGGCATGGGTTTAGGTTATAGGTTATAAGTATAGGTTTAGGTTGGGTTATAGGTTAAGGTTTAGGGATTTGAGTTTAGGTTAAGGTTTAGGTTTAGGTTAACGTTGTAAGTTTAGGTTAAGGTTGTAAGTAGAGGTTAAGGTTAAAGTTAAGGTCTAGGTTTAGGTTATAAGTTTTGGTATTTGAGAATAGGTTTAGGTTAAGGTTATAAGTATAGGTTTAGGTTATAGGTTAAGGTTTAGGTTATAAGTATAGGTTTAGGTTATAGGTTAAGGTTTAGGTTTAGGTTATAGGTTATAAGTATAGGTCTAGTTTAAGATTATAAGTATAAGTTAAGTTTAGGTTATAGGTTAAGGTTTTAGGATTTGAGAATAGGTTTAGGTTAAGGTTATAAGTATGGGTTGTAGGTTAAGGTTTAGGTTTAGGAAATCGGGTTTGGGTTTGGGATCGGGTTTAGGTTTGGGTTTAGGTTTTAGGTTAAAGGTTATATGTTTAGGTTTCGATTTATGTTATAAGTATAGGTTTCGGTAAATGAGAAGGGGGCTTTGTTAATAAATCATTTACAAGTAGAGACTGATTGCAAAGATCAAAGCAAAGCCAATCTAATGAAAGAGATAATATGACATTCAACAAAAAATGCACAATATAGTCAAATTTTCAATGTTGCCATGTAGGGACACAATTCAAAATATAGAATATTCAAATTTTGAATTTTTACAAGGAAACATTTTTTTTTTCATGAAGGATAGTAAGGCAACAATTTAATAATATAGAATAATCAAATTTTCAATTTGTACAAGTAGGCCAACAATTCAATAACATAGAATGACTTATCAAACAAATTTCAGCCCTACATCTGATGGGGCTGACCAAATCAAAGGACTGAGATTGGAGGGAATTATCATACCAACTAACTAACAGACATGTTCCCATCCACATCAAGGCACCAATACAAGCATCCAACCAAACAATGGACCTAAATATGAGCATAACTTGATACAACAGTCAAGATCTAAAACAAGACTTTATTTCATTCTTGCACAAAGAAAAAGGAGAAACCTATTTAAGCCTACTTGCAAGAATGTTCTTGTGGCAAAATTCCAGGCCCTATTTTCAAACATGAATTTCTTGCTACAAGAGCTCATTGGTCGGTGCACTTTATACATGTGAACTTGGTCCACTTATATGAGATCCAGAACATTCATCCAGCAGTCCCTGCCATGGATGGATTATAACTCAAAAAAATCAAATCAACACCAAGCATTTAACTGGAGGATTTTTGAGGATTCCTTGTGGGTGGCTAAAAAGAAATCAACCAACAGTCTGATGGGTATCATCTTTGAGATACAACCATCTACTACATAATGCAAGAGATGAACAGTGGATCTCCTATATGTGTTGCTGCATGTACAAGGACAGAGTTCTTGATTTCTAAGAAAAAAACAAAGTTGCTAAGATTCATATCCTTTCTCACAATTTAAACAGCTAGATTCAATCCAACTAACATGCACAAAATCACATTTTAGCTCTTTGAGATCCCCAGCGTGGTTGTATCAAATGAATGTCGCTCAAGCATGATGAAAGATGCAATATTGTAAAAGGATGGAAGCAAAATGCCCGCGCATATGAACAAGCACACACACAAAACTGCAATGCCCTTGCATGTGTTTTTTCTCCATGCTTATAATCTAAATGCCCATGCCAAACAGTCAGGCCAGTCTAATCATCAGGTGTGCCCCATCAGTTAGATGGCCTAGTCAAAAAATTAAGACCGTTCTAAGCAGTAGTGGTCCACACTATCCACAGAACGAAAATAACAGTTACCAACGATCCAAATTCAAAACATGCATGTTGGTCCACCTGATGATTAGATCAGCTATTTAGGCGCAGGTATATGTACTGTGGACCGACCTGATGAACAGTTTGGATCTCATACATGCATGAAAGTCAGCACACCTTCCATGTTGATGGGCATGATTGAGACACGAGTGGATTCTCATATCATATATCACAGTCACAACTTTAGGAGTAGCCTTGTCCTATCAGGATGAACTAGTCTCAGCTCCACAGAAGAAGAATTCAAGACAATTTCTCTGAGGCTTTTTTTCTTTCAAATGAAAAGAAGGCTATTTCAAAATACACTACACAGGACACATACAGCAGCAAAAACAAGGATAGATAGTCCAGCATATGATGCCATATAGTCAGTGTAAAAATCAAAATCTGTTAATCTGTCACGCAAAAGATTTGCTCCACACTGAACATCTGAAATCCATCAGAGGAATGAACAGTTCCATGTATTGGATGGGATTCCATGAAAACAAACCACTCAATAAGTTCAAAAACTGGCTAAATGAAATGAAAACGAAAACATCCAGAAGCAAGATAGCTCATTTAGTGGAATCAGTGGCAAATAATGAAATAAACAGCCAATCTTCACACAGTGACGGAAAAAAAAAAAAAAAACCAACAAACAAGCAGCCATCCATTTGTTTCATACAGAGTGACCAGCAGTCACCAGCTTATCATTTGGCCAGGGCGTCTACATGTCATGACTCACGTTATCAACAGCTAGGATGTTCAAGACATGTCAGATTGGCACATGTGAAGGAGTGGAGAGTGGCCAAGGCTATGCAAACATGTGAAATTAGCAAACCTCTTCTCTGGGCTCCGTTCTTGTTACAATAATCGCTTACATGTAATGATTCTTATTTTACTATGCCAGACTCCTAAAAAGAACCATTTAATTAATCAAAATCTTCCACCCTTTTTTCCCATGGAAAGCATTGCATTGCATGTGATATTTGTAGTTTGCCCAATCAAAAAGAAAAGAAGAAGATATGTTAATAATCCAAACAACTAATGCATTACAATCCATGTCAATTAATTAGACCAGAGTTCCTATTTTACGGCCTTCATTATTGATATCATGTGAAAAGAGTGTAGAAGTATGAAATAAAATTCTTCTTACCTACCGATTTACTTGGAGAAGTTGAAACCACAGAAAACACAATGACTGTGTGGCCATGCACCCACAAAGGAAACCTCATCCCCTCGTGGACAATACCAACCTGCATTTAATAGCAAGTTACATTTAATGGTAAGTCATCATAAATTCGCAGCAACAAACCCATAGTGAATGATGAACAAGGTCAATAGCACCAGATGCTCATAAGCCACAAAACATGGATCTAGATGTGTATTAGTTTATAGATGAACTAGATAGCCATGTTTGGCAGTAATTGATAATTGGTAATCTAGACTGGAATATATTTGTACAAAAAAAAGAAGAAGAAGAAACTCGGCAAGCATTGAACATTTAGATCAACATTTTCAGGAGAAAACAAAATGAAGAAAATCGTTTTACATTTATACGAGTATGTTTGGACAAAACCTAAAACACTGTCCAATAATCTTGTCCATTGGACAATAACTTTGAGGTTGTTTGGATGACACCCTTCCCCAAGTCCATTCATCAAAACTGCATTTTGGGCTTAATTCCCATCCAGCGGAACAGAGCAGTGTCTAATGGCAGCTTATACTGCAATTTTTCACCTCTGAATCTCAGAATTTTCACAAGGCTTTTAAAGAAATCAACTGTGAAACTACAAATGCAAAAAGAAGAAGAAGAAGAAGATCCAAACGACGAAAAAGAAAACCACGAAATTGCATGAATGAAACGTCCCTAAATCCCTAAATCCCCAAATCATTTTAATCAGTATTGAGATTGAGAGAGATTGAGAGAGAGAGAGATACCTGTTTGAGTTGGAGCCCCGATCACGGTCAACCGAGCTTTAGAGGATGCATGGAGAGAGGGCGCGGTGGAGAGAGAGAGAGAGCACCGAGAGAGACAGAGAGACAGAGACAGAGGGCACGGTGGAGAGACGACTGAGAGAGAGAGAGAGAGGGAGGACAGAGAGCGAGAGAGAGAGAAGGCGCGAGACTGGAAGTGAGAGAGGGCAGACAGCGAGAGAGACTTCAAGTCTCTCTCATGCACAACCGTGTGCGGGTCATGTGGTCAGTGGTCTATGGGCCCCACCATGATGTATGTGTTTCATCCCTGCCGTCCATCTATTTTTTCATTTCATTTTATGTTATGAAATAAAAAATGAGGTATATTCCAATCTCAACTGGACCACATTATAGGAAACAGTGTTGAATGAGCGTCGACCATTAAAAACCTTCTGGGGGCCGCCTAAAGTTTTTGGATCAATCCGATATTTTTTTTTCCTCTTCATCTGGGCCTCTATGACCTAATCAACAGGTTGGATGTCAAATAAAAAGTACAGTGGGCCTTAGGAGGGTTTTAATGGTGGATATCCAATCATTATTGTTTTCATGTGGTGTGATCCACCTGAGATTTATATCCATCTCATTTTTGGTGTCAAGCACTAATATGATTTGTAAGAATGGATGGACGACATGAATGAAACGCATACATCATGGTGGGACCCATAGAGCACCGACCAACATCCACCAAGTTTTGTTGGCCCCACTATGATGTATTTGTTATATCCACACCGTCCATCCATTTTGAGATATCATTTTACGTCAAGAGCAAAAGAATGAGGTAAATAAAAATCTGTAGTGGACCCATGAGATTGCGTGTTAGGACTGAGTTTGAATCCTACCAAGCAAGTGGAAGGTCCAAAAATCTTGTAATCAAGCTCATCCGAATGAAATCAGGACCATCCAAACTGTTTGACTGGTGGGCCCCAAACGTCCCTTTTCATTATACATGTGTATTTAAATGCAATGAAAAGAAAAAAGCAATAGAAAACACACCATATTTGAATGGAATAGAAAGAAAAAACTATAGAAAACATACCACTTTCTCTTCAAAATCTCCTATCATCACCTTAAAGAAGGATGCTCTCTCCATTTTCCTTTTCTTCCTCTACACTTTGGAGAGACTATATGTCCAAGATGAAGGAGATTGTCTTTGGTAAAAATCCTTAATATTGATAAAAGTAAGTAAATCCAACCATTTTGAAACCTCATTTAAGAGTATGATCCAAAAAATAAAACTGACTTGAAAATTTCTTTCATCACTTTTCTCTCTCTCATGCCTACCTAAGTTTGGGTCGAATGCCTAAAATAAGCTTACAAAATGAAATGACGGAGTGGATTTCTAACAAACATTATAATGGCCAACTAAGTTCTCAGCTGAGAAACTTAATGAGAAAAGCTTTCAGGAAATCTGGACGGTGCTCCATGGCCCACACATGTTTTTTACATGTCTGGTCCATTCACTTTATTCTACTGATCGTTACCCTCATTTTGACTAGTTACTCGCCGCAATCATACTGCATATGAGAAAGATATTGGGCAAACAAGATTGATCAACAATTTGAGTGAATTTTCATTTAAACATCTGAAACTATTTACTCTTCAATCCAAACTGATCAGATTGTCCAAAAATGGATAAAGGTTATTCATAATATCAAAAATATATGAAATAGTGGGAATAATGATTTCCACCATTGAAACCTTGCTAGGCCCCACAGTCATGTTTATTTGACAACTAACATGTTCATAAGATCATCCTCTCTTAAAAGTTTCATATACTTGGTATAGCATATACACAATTCGCTTAATCCTACATTCTATCTAATAAATGTGCTTCTCTACTATTATTTAATTGTCCCATTTGGGGATTGAACGCTCACCATTAAAAACTTGTTAGGACTTGTAGAAGTTTCTGATCAAGTTGATATTTGTGTTTTCACTTCATCCGGGTCTACATAACCTTATGAATAGGTTGGTGTGTTGAAAAAACCATCATGGTGGCCCTTCCAAAGGTTTTGACTGTGTGCATCATTATCACTAATGCTTCCTTTGGTGTGGTTTACTGGAGCCGTGGACCTACCTTAATTTTTGCATACTACTATATATAAATGTAATAAAATAAATTAATAGTGTGGATCAAGGAATTACATGACGGTGGGCCCCACAGAGCCCTGATGGACTGATCATAGTCCGGGCGGGGGTGGGACACAGGTTGGACGTAGGCCACTTCCGTCCTCTGTAGCTAACGGAAATGGATTAGCTACTCGCCCTGCCACCAGCTCCGTGGCTGGTGGTCAGTGCTCTGGGGGCCCCACCATCATGTATGTGTTTCATCCATTCCGTTCATCCATTTTTTACATATCATTTTATGACTTGATCCTAAACATGAGATAGATATAAATCTCATGTGGTCAATAACACACAAAAACAATAGTGATTGGATATCCACAATTAAAATCCTCACAAGGCCCATTAAATTGTTTATTTTCATAGATCAGGAAGATCGAAGGCTCAAGTGGACCACATGGTAGGAAACAATAGAGATCAAATCACATGTGATCTCTATAATATAACTCATTTTTTGTATTATATAATAAAAGTAAGTATTAAAATGTACAGATGGCATGGATAAACCAAATACATCATGGTGGGCCCACGTAACCTCTAATGGGACTGTCCAATACCCAATTCACGCCCAAAATGGGCGCCCAATTCGGAAACGGATTGGCTACTTCCCCTGTCACCAGCCATTGGCTGGTGGTTGGTGCTCTGTGGGCCCCACCATTATAAGAAACAATGTTAAATGAACATTACAAGAAAAAATGAGATATAACTCAATCTCAAGTGGACCACATTACAAGAAACAGTGTATAATGAACATTGACCATTAAAAATGTTTTGGGGACTATAAAAGTTTTGGATCAGTCTGATATTTATTTTTTTCCCTTCATCTAGGTCTTTATGACCTGATCAATAGATTGGATGTCAAATAAACAGTACAGTGGGCCTTAGGAGGAATTTAATGGTGGATATCTAATCATTATTGTTTTCCTGTGGTGTGGTCCACCTAAGATTTATATCCCTATCATATTTTGTAACAATTCCTAAAATGATATGTAAAAATGGATGAACGGAATGGATGAAACACATACATCATGGTGGGCCCACAGAGCACCGGCCATCAGCCACGTGGCAGGTGAGTAGCCAATCCGTCTCCGCCCAATTCAAGCCCAAAATGGGCGTGCGCTCAAAATCCCTGCCGCGCCCAAACAAAACCATAAACCCATCTCTCCCTTTCTCCGTTCCCTTATTCCCTCTCTCTCTCTCGCCCGATCTCTGCTCCCTATTCCTCTCTCTCTCTCTCTCTCTCTCTCTCTCTCTCTCTCTCGATCTTCGTCCCGATCTCCTTTCCCTTTCTCTCTCAAGCCCTTCAAGCAGAGGAAGCAAAAGAAGAAAGAAGAAGACAAGGTTCATCTCTCTCTCTCTCTCTCTCTCTCTCTCTCTCTCTCTCTCTCTCTCTCTCTCTCTCTCTCTCTCTCTCTATGGTTCGCAGAGCTCTGTTCTGCTGTACCCATCAATTTATTTTTGGATTTTGCTGTAAATACAAATTTGGGGTAAGGCATGAGATGCGAAGAGTACTACAACTCTGCGCCTCGACTGGGAACTCAGCTGAGACATGGGAACTCACTCATGAGTGCAACTCGGCCTTTTTTCTTCTTTCTTCTTCTTCTTCTTCTTCTTCTCACTCATGAGTGCAACTCGGCCTTTTTTCTTCTTTCTTCTTCTTCTTCTTCTTCTTCTTCTTCTTTTCAAAAAGAAGTGATAACATAGTTAGGAAACTAGGTGATTCAACTCAAAACTCAGTTAACTCGACTTGGCCAGATTTCAAGCTGAGTCATAGGGAAGCTCATGAGTAGTATTCTGTCTCAAGTCGACAACAGTGTCAGCTACAGACTGCACCGGCTCATCACCTCTTATGGTGACTCATCACTTACCCAGCGAAATTGTTGAATAGATTGATTTTTGAAATCAGCTCCTCTGATACTGATTTAGATGTTGTTAGAAATTATGATTCCATTCTTCTTCTTCTTTTCATCTTCAAATGCCAGTTCCTGTAGCGTGGCCCACCTAAGTTTTTGGATATGCCTAATTTTTGAGAAATACAATGACATGGAGGGGATGCATGTGATGTCACACGAAAAACATAGTGAATGGGCAGTGAATGCAGCCGATACATGTGGCCAAAAATGCAATCCAACGGGTCCCATATGAAATCCAACTAGTTTGTGGGACCCGTTGATATATAGGTACAGTCTGCAAGTAGGTCTATACATATGGGCAGTGAATGCAGCCAATACATGCAGAATCCTTGTCATAGTTATTTTCCAATTAATTTGTGCAGCGAGTTAAGTCTTGAGTTTAGTGCCCAGTGTATTTTGAATAATTAAACTAATAATAGAATATTTGAAATTAACAGTTGCCCAAGAGGTGGTGCACTAGGTCACCAGTTTGAATCCATTCTGTATTTTCTGTGCTTCCAACACAATAACTTGGTTCGAGTGTCATGAGTTAGTCGAGTCAACCTGACGAGTCTTGAAAAAATTAACACCAAGTCCCACAGGAGATTAATTGAGTTTCTTAGCGACTTAACTCAAAAATCCAATACAACTTTCGAGTTGAATCACCTAGTTTTAGAACCATGTTGTATAGTGGTTGGTAACAAAAATGCATGGAACTGTCAGAAGCATACTGTTCATCGTGTAGGTGTAATTGAGAAGTATAGCTATTTTGTTCATCATGTGCGTGTTCTCGAGAAGTATAGCCATGTAACATGCTGTATCCAAGAAATAAAAATTCACTCCTACGGATAATCTCTCATCCATATAATATGCCGCCATTAAAGTATATCCATTTAAGAAAAAACAAATGTTACCAGTCTAGAAAGATCTCAATGGTGAACATTTCCCTTTTTTTTTTTTGGAAAGGATAACTTGGGCTTTGGATCAATCTCATTTTTAGGTTCATCCCTTAACATGAATGATCTCCCTTTGATGAATGATCTCCCTCTATTACTAATGTAGCTTATATTGTTCCATTGCCTTCTGTTGCATATAATTATCCTTGCAAACCTTAATGAGCTTGTATATTACATTTTCTTGCCTTAAATTATTATTGTGATTAGTTAGTTTATAGTTGTGACTTGTAATTTGTAGTTTTGTAAGTTAGATAATTAGTTACTCGTTTGAGAATTTCTATGGGGCCATACATAAATATAGTGTGTTTTTGGTGGCATAGAAATCGCTCAAATTGTCCCATTTTGGACAGTTCAAGGTTAGATGGATAGTATGCTTTCATATAATCTATTTAAATGTTCATGCCTGATTCGCGGTCCATCTCCTCATTTCTCTCTGTATGTGTTTCTTCCGTTCCGTATCCAATGCCAAATATCTTTACATTGCTTTAGATATTTGACATCAGAATGTAACGTAAGATAAACTTATCTGGAGAGGCATGGGGAGATGCTGCCAAATTTTCAACGTGGATGTTTAAATGTGAATATAAAAGTATTACAATCTATCCAACTTTGGATGAGTAACTAATTTAGGATTTCATTGTATTAGCTTAGAAAATGTTGGAGCTGACCCGGATGTGCGTCGGAGCTATCTGGATGTGGAACGGGGGTCCCTGAAAGGTGGGAACTGTTGTTTATGTTCAGGTAAGATAAGATGCATGATTTTCCTTTTCAACTGTTCGTCATATACTGACAGTACTTGTTTCAATTTTCTTGGATGGATGATGAATGTATTTGCAAATGTAAATGAAAATAAACAACTTATGATATATATATATATATATATATATATATATATATATATATATATATATATATATATATATATATATATATATATATATATATATATATATATATATATATATATGTTATCAATGGAGGATACCTTGGTTAGGAGGACATGAAATTCTTGTAGCTTATGGTATGGTGCCCCAATATAAGTTGTATGTTACTAGTATGTAGTAGATAATATTAGGTTTAATAGTAAATAATAATAGAGAATACCTAAACTTGATCCGAACCCGAAACCGAACCTGATTCCCTAAACATAGACCTAAACCTATAACCTAACCTAAACCTATGATCTAAACCTATAACCTAAACCTAAACCTATGATCTAAACCTAAAACTTATAACCTAAACCTAAACCTATAACCTAAACCTATACTTATAACTTTAACCTAAACTTATAACCTATACTTATAACCTAAACCTATACTTATAACCTAAACTTATACTTATAACCTTAACCTTAAACTAAACCTATACTTATAACATAAACCTAAACATTAACCAAAACCTAAACCTAAACTTAAAAACCTAAGCCTAAACTTAAAAACCTAAACCTATAACCTAAACCCGATCCCGAACCCGAACCTTAACCTATAACCTATAACCTATAACCTAAACCTTATCCCATAACCTATAACCTATTCCCATACCCAAAACCTAGAACTATAAACTAAACCTAAACTTATAACCTTAACCTAACTCATAACCTTAACCTAAACCTAAACATATAAGTTAAACCTATAACATAGCCTAATCTTAAAGCTTTCTCCAAACTGACTCTAGTCTTTTCATTGTAGAGATGGATAAGAGTTGGATACGAGCTAAGAACAGGTTTGGCCCAAAGTATAAACAAGGGGTTCAAGAGTTCATGGAATTTGCGCGAAATGGGGCAGATTCAGGGAATAGGATTAGGTGTCCATGTCGAAAATGCATGAACTTGATATACAAGACTTTAAACAAAGTAGATGATGATTTGTTCATAGTTGGGATTGACTCGAGTTACACTTGATGGGTCCATCATGGTGAAGATATGACCCATAGAGTTGAGGCCACTGAAGTCAACGAAGACCCTATTGTGCTGGATGATGAGGGTGAAGATGTTGACGAAATACAAGATATCATAGGTGATGTGTTCAGGGGAACAATTGCGGTACTGATTTTGCAGCGACAAGCAGTAGCCAAGATATTCCTCCAATGGGTGATGTCGAATCAGATAAGTTTATTAGGTTGTTGAGGGATGCCCAACGTCCACTTTATCCAGGGTGTGAAAACTTCTCCAAGTTAAATTTTCTTACAAAGTTACTTCATTTGAAGATAATAAATTGTTAGAGTAACAAATCGTTCGACATATTGCTTGAGTTGCTAAAGGAAGCATTATCGGCTGGTGAGACATTGCCCAAGTCTCATTACGAGGCAAAATCCTTGATGCGAGACTTGGGCCTTGGTTATAAACTCATACATGCATGTATAAATGATTGTTTATTGTATAGGAAAGAGTATGATAAGGCTGAACAGTGTCAAAAATGTGGAGAGTGTAGGTGGAAGTATGACAAAGCTGGACGTAAGAAAATTCTGCAAAAGGTGTTAAAGGTACTTCCCATTGAAACCCAGATTGTAAAGATTGTTTATGTCTCATAAGATGGCTGAAGATATGAGGTGACATAAGGAGAAACGCGTTCATAATGATAGTACCATGAGGCACCCTGCGGACTCTAAAGCCTGACAAAATTTTGACAAGCAACATGACTGGTTTGCAGAGGATTCTCGCAATGTTTGACTAGGTCTTACAAGTGATAGTTTTAATCCATTTGGTAATATGAGTAGCTCATACAGTATGTGGCCAGTGGTACTTATGCCCTACAATTTATCTCCTTGGTGGTGTATGAAGGAGTCATTTTTCATGATGTCATTACTTATTCCTGGACCCAGGTCACCTGGGAATGACATCGATGTGTATTTGCGACCGTTAGTAGATAAGTTAAACGAGTTATGGAGTCAAGGTGTAGAAACGTATGACACATTTGCAGGATAGACATTTCGATTGCACGCAGCGGTCTTGTGGACAATAAATGACTTTCCCGTGTATAGAAATTTATCTGGGTGGAGCACGAAGGGCAAGTTGGCTTGTCCTACATGTGGTATTGAGACTAGTTCATTGTCATTGAAGCATGGTAGAAAAACGTGTTATATGGGCCATCGTCGCTTCCTTTCGAGTGATCATAGTTGGCGTAGGAAAATGATGATCTTTGATAGGAAACAAGATCATAGGCTACCCCCAAAAGAGCTATCTGGAGAAGATGTGATACAACAACTGAGTAACATTGGAGAAGTTATATTTGGTAAGGCATCGCATTTGAAGAAGAGAAAACGTACAGTATTAGAGTATAACTGGAGGAAGAAGAGCATCTTTTTTGAGTTGTCCTATTGGAGTGATCTGAAATTACGACACAACTTGGATGTCATGCATATTGAGAAAAATATATGTGACAATGTCTTCGGAACATTAATGAACATAGAAACGAAAACAAAAGACTGTTAAGGCTTGATTGGATTTACAAGAAATGGGTTTAAGGAAAGAGTTGCACTTGCAACCACATAAAAATTCGTATACTCTACCAGCAGCCTGCTACACGTTGACAAAACTAAGAGAAAGCATTTATGTGAATGGTTGAGATTGGTGAAGTTTTTCGATGGGTATGCGTCAAACATATCTCGGTGCGTAAACATTACGGACTGTAAGGTAACAGGCCTGAAAAGTCATGATTGTCACATCCTTCTACAATGCCTTCTGTCGGTTGTGATTCGTGGATTCCTGAGCAAGGATATCAGTGCGCATTGATTGAGTTGGGGATATTCTTTAAGGATTTATGTTCGAAATCGTTAAACGTAGATGTTATTAAACGAATGGAGAGGGACATTGCCGTAATCCTTTGTAAACTTGAAAGAATATTTTCACCTGTATTTTTTGATGTCATGGTACACCTAGCAATTCACTTACCGCATGAGGCAAAGCTTGCAGGCCCAGTACAATATCATTGGATGTATCCGATCGAAAGGTGGTGGAACCTATTAAAATTTTATTCATTCCGTAAACTATATATATCCATGTTTTCATGCTCTTAACATATTGGTTTTATGTACAGATACCTTCACACCTTCAAACAGTTTGTGAGGAACAGGGCACACCCAGAGGGATCCATAGATGAGGCGTACATTGATAATGAGAGCCTTACATTTTACACCTTGTATCTTCGTGACATAGAGACTAGATTCAACCGAGAAGATTGGAATGCAGATGAAGGGCAGGAGCATGAACAAGGACTCATATTTGTGTTTACACATAACGTTCGTCCTTTAGGATCCCCGACATTTCAAGATATGGACGTTGGGGATCTAGCAAAGGCGAGGTGGTATGTGTTGCATAATTATAAAGAAATAGAGTCGTATTTTGAGTAAATCTTCCACCTGATTATTATTTTTTCATTTAAATGGTGTGTCATTTATATGTAGCGAACACATAGACCAAATGAAGTCCAAATTCCCCACAAGTTATAATCGAATGCATCAGGATCAGTTTTCACAATGGTTCAAAAAATGTGTAAGATTTCACATTTATCTCTCTACACTTAGAATTTTTGTTGAACCGCACATTATTTGAACCTAAGAAAATCCCTAAATAATTACATTCTGTACATGATAATAAATGAAGACGTTGCGCACAAGCAACTCTGCGGATGCGTCTAATGCACTATACTCGCTGACGTGTGGCCCTGATAGACGTGTATCTAGATATACAGGTTGTATAGTAAATGGGATTCAGTTCCATACCGAAGAACGTGACAAAATACCAAATAGTGGGGTGGTTGTGAAGGGAATGAATGAGGAGGATGAAATTGACTTTTATGGCATTTTGACGGATATTATTGAGCTGAATTATTATATGAGAAAGCGGGTGTACTTATTTAGATGTGATTGGTGGGACGTTAGAAATAAGAAGTTGGGAATACAGACTGATAACTACTTTACGAGCATAAATTTATCTCAAAAGTGGTTTAAGGACGACCCATTTGTCTTCTCCAGCTAAGTCGAACAAGTATTTTACCTCGCTGATACTAAGTTAGGCGGCTCTTGGCATGTGGTGCAGAAAATAAAGCTCAGGAACGTATTATACGTTCTCGAACCAGAAGTTGACGATAGTGAGGACGGGGGAAATGACACGACTAGTGTTGAACAAGCATATCAAGAAGATGTGCCATCTGCGGATACAGGGACTGATTCAAATGTTGATATTGATGTGGTGCAATTGGATAGAGATAATGTGCCACCTGATCATGTTGATGCCTCAATAGTACATGACATTGTTTGAGATGATAGCGGTTTCGTTGAGGGATCCATTGCAGACGATGAAGAGGAAATACTTTCAGCGATAGTGATGGTGAAGAAGAAATAGTCCTAACCAATAGTAATATAGACGATGATTATTAAATGTACACATGATTTACATGTCATTTTTCAATTCGAATATGTATATTTAATGTAGAATGACAATGTGTAATGGAATTTAACAGGGTTATAGATTAAAGTTTACAGTTTTAATATATTCTGCTTGCATTATAGTGTAATGGTCGAATATGTATATTTAATATAGAATGACAATGTGTAATGGAATTGACATTGTTTAAATTTATAAGTTCGTACCTCGTACATATTCAGTGATGACACTAGGTGGGAGAGTACGTCGTTCGCGCACTGGATCTACCCCTTCTACCTATAATGGGACAAAGCCAGCATCGCCGCCACATGTTGCATCACAGTCGTCGGATTCCTCAGTCACACATACACCGGACACTGCATGTAAGTCTAGATATATATTTCTTTTAATGACTTTAGTTTATGTTTAGACTTACATATTTCTTTTGCAGCAGCGTCGTCGACCAGCCAACGAGGACGTGGACCCATGCGTGGGTTACTTTTACAGCGACTTATACGTGGGGGTAGGGAGACGGTAGAGTTTCCACAGGACTATATTAGACCTGTTGGGAACAATGTCAGATTATTTACGTCGGAAGTCGGTGTCTTATGCCAATCTATAATTCCCACCATCACCTCCCGTTGGGCAGACGTGACAGATGATGTGCGGCAGCTCATCCGTCAGCGCCTTCAGGTAAATTTATATGTTATTTGTTTTATTTATATATGTATAGTTTGAAATTGATGGAGCAAAACCGAATGTGCGTCGGAGCCATCTGGATATTGAGCGGGGGTCCCTGGAAGGTGGGAACCGCTGTTATGACCATGATGAAGCTGTCCATTTTCAATGGACAACATTGGAGGGGCCTAGCCATTTGGACAGGTCGTGCTTATGTATTTGCTCGAAATTAATGGAGCAGACTCGGATCTGCGTCGGAGCTATCCGGATGAGCGGGGGTCCCTAGAAGGTGGGAACCGCTGTTATGACCATGATGAAGCTGTCCATTTCTTATGGACGACATTGGAGGGGCCTGGCCATTTAGACAGACCGTGTTTATGTATTTGCTCGAAATTAATGGAGCAGACCCGGATGTGCGTCAGAGTTATCCGGAAGAGCGGGGGACTCTAGAAGGTGGGAACCGCTGTTATGACCATGATGAAGCTGTCCATTTTCTATGGACGACATTAGAAGGGCCTGGCCATTTGGATAGGCCGTGTTTATATTTGTATTTTTATTTGCAGGGACCACACCCATAACCTAAACCCATAACCTAAACCGTATCCTAAACCTATAACCTATAATTGAAACTAAAACCAAAACCTATAACCTAAACCTGAACTCATTCTCAAATCCCAAAACCTATAACCTAAACCAATACCAAAACCTATGACCTAAACCCAAACCCATTCTCAATTCCCAAAACCTATAACCTAAACCTAACCTTAACATATAACCAAAACCTATAACCTAAACCCGAACCCATTCTCAAATCTCAAAACCTACAACCTAAACCAATACCAAAACCTATGACCTAAACCCGAACCCATTCTCAAATCCCAAAACCTATAACTTATCCCTAAACCTTGACCTATAACCTAACCTAAACCATTACCTATAACCTAAAACTATTCCCAAATCCCAAAACCTATAACCTAAACCTAACGTTAACCTAAACCTAAACCTATAACCTATAACCTTAACCAAAACTTATAACCTAAAACAAAACCAAAACCTATAACCTAAACCCCAACCCATTCTCAAATCCCAATACCTATAACCTAAACCAATACCAAAACCTATGACATAAACCCGAAACCATTCTCAAATCCCAATACCTATAACTTAAACCTAACCTTAACCTATAACCTAAACCAAAACCTATAACCTAAACCAAAACCAAAACCTATAACCTAAACCCGAACCCATTCTCAAATCACAAAACCTATAACCGAAACATAAACCTAAACCTTATCCTAAACCTATAACCTATAACCTAAACCAAAACCTATAACCTAAACCAAAACAAAAAACTATAACCTAAACCCGAACACATTATCAAATCCCATAACCTATAACCTAACCTAAACCTATACTTATAACCTAAAACTATTCCCAAATCTCAAAACCTATAACCTTAACCTAACCTAAACCTAAACCTAAACCTATAACCTATAACCTTAATCAAAACCTACAACCTAAACCAAAACCAAAACCTATAACCTAAACCCGAACCCATTCTCAAATCCCAAAACCTATAAGCTAACATAAACTTATACTTATAACCTAAAACTATTGCCAAATCCCAAAACCTTTAACCTAAACCTAACCTTAACCTAAACCTAAACCTATAACCTATAACCTTAACCAAAACCAAAACCTATAACCTAAACCCGAACCCATTCCCAAATCCCAAAACCTATAACCTAAACCAAAACCTATAACCTAAACCCGACCCCATTCTCAAATCCCAAAACCTATAACCTATAACCTTAACCAAAACCTATAATATAAACCTAAACCAAAACCAAAACCTATAACCTATCTCAAACCTATACTTATAACCTAAAACTATTGCTAAATTCCAAAACCTATAACCTAAACCTAACCTTAACCTAAACCTAAACATATAACCTATAACCTAAACCAAAACCAAAACCTATAACCTAAACCTGAACCCATTCTCAATTCTCAAAACCTATGACCTAACCCAAACCTATACTTATAACCTAAAACTATTGTCAAATCCCAAAACCTATAACCTAAGCCTAACCTTAACATAAACCTAAACCTATAACCTATAACCTTAACCAACACCTATAACCAAAACCAAAACCAAAACCTATAACCTAAACCTGAACCTATTCCCAAATCCCAAAATCTATAACCTAAACCAAAAGTAAAACCTATAACCTAAACCCGACCCCATTCTCAAATCTTAAAACCTATAACCTAAACCTAACCTTAACCAAAACCAAAACGTATAACCTATAACATAAACCAAAACCTATAACTTAAACCAAAACCAAAACCTATAACCTAAACCCGAACCCATTCTCAAATCCCAAAACTAATAACCTAAACCAATACCAAAACCTATGACCTAAACCAGAACCCATTCTCAAATCCCAAAATCTAAAACTTATCCCTAAACCTTAACCAATAACCTAACCTAAACATATACTTATAATCTAAAACTATTCCCAAATCCCAAAACCTATAACATAAACCTAACCTTAACCTAAACCTAAACCTATAACCTATAACCTTAATCGAAACCTATAATCTAAACCAAAACCAAAACCTATAACCTAAACCCGAACCCATTCCCAAATCCCAAAACCTATAGCCTAAACCAAAACCAAAACCTATAACCTAAACTCAACCCCATTTTCAAATCTCAAAACTTATAACCTATAACCATAACTAAAACCTATAACCTAAACCAAAACCAAAACCTATAACCTATCCCAAACATATATTTATAACCTAAAACTATTGTCAAATCCCAAAACCTATAACCTAAACTTAAGCTTAACCTAAACCTAAACCTATAACCTATAACCTTAACCAAAACCTATAACCAAAACCAAAACCAAAACCTATAACCTAAACCTGAACCCATTCTCAATTCCTAAAACCTATAACGTAACCCAAACCTATAGTTATAACCTAAAACTATTGTCAAATCCCGAAACCTATAACCTAAACCTAACCTTAACCTAAACCAAAACCTATAACTTATAACCTTAACCAAAACCTATAACCTAAACCAAAACCAAAACCTATAACCCAAACTCAAACCCATTCTCAAATCCCAAAACTATAACCTAAACCAAAACCAAAACCTATAACCTAAACCTGACCCCATTCTCAAATCCCAAAACCTATAACCTAAACCTAACCTTAACTAAAACTAAAACGTATAACCTATAACATAAACCAAAACCTATAACCTAAACCAAAACCAAAACCTATAACCTAATCCCGAACCCATTTTCAAATCCCAAAACCTATAACCTAAACCAATACCAAAACCTATGACTTAAACCCGAACCCATTCTCAAATCTCAAAACCTAAAACCTATCCCTAAACCTTAACCTATAACCTAACCTAAACCTATACTTATAATCTAAAACTATTCCCAAATCCCAAAACCTATAACCTAAACCTAACCTTAACCTAGACCTAAACCTATAACCTATAACCTTAACTGAAACCAATAACCTAAACCAAAACCAAAACCTATAACCTAAACCCGAACCCATTCCCAAATCCCAAAACCTATAACCTAAACCCAACCCCATTCTCAAATCCCAAAACCTATAACCTATAGCCTTAACCAAAACCTATAACCTAAACCAAAACTAAAACCTATAACCCATCCCAAACCTATACTTATAACCTAAAACTATTGCCAAATCCCAAAACCTATAACCTAAACCTAAGCTTAAACAAAACCTAAACCTATAACCTTAACCAAAACCTATAACCTAAACCAAAACCATAACCTATAACCTAAACCCGAACCTATTCTCAATTCCTAAAACCTATAACCTAACTCAAACCTATACTTATAACCTAAAACTATTGTCAAATCCCAAAACTTATAACCTAAACCTAACCTTAACCTAAACCTAAACCTATGACCTATAACCTTAACCAAAACTTATAACCTAAACCAAAACCAAAACCTATAACCTAAACCCGAACCCATTCCCAAATCCCAAAACCTATAACCTAAACCCGACCCCATTCTCAAATCTCAAAACCTATAACCTAAACCTAACCTTAACCAAAATCAAAACGTATAACCTATAACCAAAACCAAAACCTATAACCTAAACCAAAACAAAAACCTATAACTTAAACCGGAACCCATTCTCAAATCCCAAAACCTATAACCTAACCCAATACTAAAACCTATGACCTAAACCCGAACCCATTCTCAAATCCCAAAACCTAAAACCTATCACTAAACCTTAACCTATAACCTAACCTAAACCTATATTTATAATCTAAAACTATTCCCAAATCCCTAAACCTATAACCTAAACCTAACCTTAACCTAAACTTAAACCTATAACCTATAACCATAACCAAAACCTATAACCAAAACCAAAACCAAAACCAAAACATATAACCTATCCCAAACCTATACTTATAATTTAAAACTATTTCAAAATCCCTAAACCTATAACCTAAACCTAAGCTTAACCTAAACCTAAACCTATAACCTATAACCATAACCTAAACCTATAACCATAACCAAAACCAAAACCTATAACCTAAACTCATACCCATTCTTAATTCTCAAAACCTATAACCTAACCCAAACCTATACTTATAACCTAAAACTATTGTCAAATCCCAAAACCTACAACCTATAACCTTAACCAAAACCAAAACTCAATTTCATAAACCTAAAACCTTAACCTATTCTCAATTCCCTATAGCTATAACCTATAACCTAAACCAAAACCATAACCTTAAACTAAACCTTATCCTAAACTTAAACTTAAACCTTAACCTTAACCTATACTTATGAATTTTAATTTATTTTATAAAAGTTCATTTACGACTAAGTTATTTTCTTAATAAGTTTATTGCCTTAATCTATTATTTACGAAACTGCAGGATAAATTTCACTTGGATTTGAGTGTTCCGCACATCTTCTATGCCGTCGATGATATGATGAAGGAGCGGTTTAAGGCTTACGGCGGTAAGTTATACCAGCAGTACAAGCGGTCCGTGAGCCACGAGGAGCCCGCACAGTCCGCACCGCCTCACGTGACCCGTGAGGACTGGCAGATACTCTGCAATAGGTTTTCGTCTGATTCTTTTCAGGTAATATTTACATATTTACGATATCTTAACGTAATAATTAAATTCACAATTAATAACAATGCATTTTGTATAATATGTTCAAAAGAGGAGCAAATAAATTCCAACAACAGGAGAAAGTTAGAAGTGAACCACGTAGCTAGTTCAAAGTCATTTGTACGACTTCGTCACGACATGGTAAGAAATTACTAGTAATTTTTATATTCTTTTCATGCATTTATATTAACTCTATTTTCCTTTCGATTGCACAGCGAGATTCAGTCACTGGCCAGGAGCCCGGACCAGTAGACTTCTACAAAGAGACTCACTGTCAGCAGGCGAGTGGATCTTGGGTACATCTTAAAGCCAGTGAGATTTGGGTAAAAATCATTACATTGTAAAATTTAATTGTATTAAATTATAATAATGTCATTTATTATGAAAATTCATATGTTTTCATTAAAGGAGGAGAAGGACACCTTACGCAGTCAGCCCACTCCCGATAGTACTCAGCGGAGTGAGTCAGAGATCCTGAGTCAGGTGCTTGACACCCGTTCTAGATATGTGCACCCGCTAGAACTGCCTCTAGCCAATCCGTCGTCGTTGGCGACAACGCCGTACGCCGAGCTGATACCACTGAGAGAGAGAGGTTCAGAAGCTACGGGTTGTCGTCGATGACATCAGAGATCAACTGGACAGGCAGAGGGAGGAGCAGGAGAGGAAGATGATGGAGGAGCTGACGAGGCAGAGGGAGGAGCAGGAGAGGAAGATGAAGGATCAGCTGGCGAGGCAGAAGGAGGAGTATGAGAGAAAGATGGAGGATCAGCTAGCGAGGCAGAAGGAGGAGCTGGAGAGAAAAATAGAGGAGATGCGGGTGGAGCATGAGCGACGGATGACCGTGATGTTTCAAGCTTTCGTTGCACGCTTACCTACCGATGCCCCACCACCTTCGCCTTCATCTTTATGATTTTTTTTTATTTATGATGTTAAACTTATATGTATTTATGCGTGAATGAATGTGATGTGTTTAAGATTGTTTGTGTTTGAATGTATGTAGTTTATGTTTAGAAGGATTTACTAGTTTGGGTTAGATGGATCTGAATGTGAATATGATGAAATTTGACAGGTGTATTATGATATAACAGGTATATATCAAGATGTGAATATGAATATGATGATATAACAGGTATATCAGGATGAATATGATGAAATATATTGCAACAGGTGTCTATCAGGTCGGAATTTTTTATTGGCCATTTTTTTAAAAAAAAGAGACTTTTAACAATAAAATTTTTCGCTACTAAAAATTATGCAGCTATTTTTAGCGACGAAATTTTTCGTTGCTAAAAGTTTTTAAAAAATTATAGGGACAAGATTTTTGTTGCTAAAAGTTTTTTAAAATATTATAAGGATGAAATTTTCGTTGCTAAAAGTTTTTTAAAATATTATACGGACGAAATATTTCGTTGCTAAAAGTTTTTAAAAATATTATAGGGACGAAATTTTAGTTGCTAAAAGTTTTTTAAAATATTATTGGGACGAAATATTTCGTTGCTAAAAGTTTTTTAAAATATTATAGGGACGAAATTTTCATTGCTAAAAGTTTTTTAAAATATTATAGGGACGAAACTTTTCATTGCTAAAAGTTTTTTTAAAATATTATTGGGACAAAATTTTTGTTGCTAAAAGTTTTTTAAAATATTATAGGGACGAAATTTTCGTTGCTTAAAGTTTTTAAAATATTATAGGGATGAAATTCTCATTGCTAAAAGCCTTGTAAAGGATTTTTTGCTGTAAAATTGTTTGCCGTGAAAAATAAAAATATATTTTTAGCAGCAAACCTTTTCGTTGCTAATAGTTTTGTAATATTTTTTTAGTGACGAAAAGTGGCGTCGCGGAAAGATGAATGAATATTTTTAGCAGTGAAAATTTTAGCTGTTAAAAGTTTTCCAAAGATTTTTTAGTAACGAAAAGTTTTGTTGTTAAAAGTGGAATAATTATTTTTTGCAGCGAAAATTTTCGCTGCTAAAAGTCCTGTACAATTTTGTAGGGACGAAAGTTTTCACTGCTAAAAGTCCTCCATAGATGTTTTTAGCAACGAGGGTAGAAAAATTATTTTTTACAACGAAAAGTTATGCTGCTAAAAGTCCTCTGCAGTTTTTTTTGTGACGAAAGTTTCGTCGCTAAAAAGCTTCACTTTAGCAACCACTTAAATTTTTTGGCTGCTCAAAGTTTGTAGGGACGGTGTATTGGCAACGAAATTAGTTGTTAAAAACCTTTAGCTAAGAAAAGTTGGCTTTTAGAGATGAAAATTTTCGTTGCTAAAAGTAGAATTTCTTGTAGTGGTTGGTGTTATCGGCCGGTATCTTGCCAATCCTAGCAAAGAATATTGGGTAACAGTGAAGTGGATACTGCGGTATCTAAGATGCTCATCTAAGTTGAGCCTATGCTATGGTGACAAAAAACTTATGTTAGAAGGCTACACAGATGCAGATATGGTGTGTGACATAGACTTCATGAAGTATTAGGGTTCATGTTCACGTTTGTAGGGGGAGCGGTCTCTTGGCAGAGCAAGCTACAGAAAGTCGTAGCATTATCGACGACAAAGGCTAAGTACATTGCGGTCACAGATGCACGTAAAGAGATGCTTTGGATGAAGAGGTTCCTACATGAACTTAGCCTGAAGCAGGAGCAGCGTGTGGTCTATTGCGATAGTTAAAGTGCTATACACTTGAGTATGAATCCAAGTCAACACTCTAAGTCAAAGCACATAGAGATTTGGTATCACTGAATCAGAAATACTTTGGAATAGAAGGTGTTATAGCTTGAAAAGGTTCATACAGATGATAATAGGTCAACATGATGACCAAGGCATTGCTCAAGGGCAAGTTTGAGGTTTGTAGAAACCTGGTTGGCTTGAAGAAGGCGAAGTCCTCCAGAGTTAGAAAGGGAGAGATTTGATGGGATTTTCCTCTTAAGTTCAGAGGAGAGGTAGTGCATTCAGTTGTAAAACGGATGTCTTTCACCGCGCTGCTCGACCGATCGAGTGGGCTACTTGACCAGTCGAATGGAGCTGCTCAACCAGTCGAGGCTCGTTCGACTCAAAGTCTAGCAAGCTCTATTTTTTGGCCTCGACCAGTCAAGGACCCGACTCTTGTGTCGTGCGGTTTGTGCTTTGATTTGTTTCATTGTTTTATTATATTCCATAATTCTAGTGTTTTTGGGAGGCGAGATCCTAAGGTTTTTTGTGCAACGCTCCCAACATAATGCACATCAAGATGTCTATACATGTGAAATGTATCTTTATCGTGGTTTATGAGATAATTGGGATGAGATCTTATAGAGATTAGCGTGATCGCCTTCACACCCGGTCAAGTCGTGTAAGCTTATATATTGCAAGTGGAGATGCATTATTGGTTAACCATACTAATCCGCATGATGATCATGTAGACAACGAATGCATGAACATTAACAAAGTAGGAATTAACCTATATGTGCTGCGAGACCAATTACCTATGGCAACTAATCGATTCTAATCATGTGCAAGTATGATAGTCTTGCAAGTGATGTTTATGTCTTTGTTACTTTTCTTTACGTCACAATTGTCAACGTTGCGATAAGATGATACTACTTTAGTGCATTGTCGAGGCCATGGGCATAGATTTAGCTAAGGGCCTGTTTGTACGTTTTCCTACTTACCATTGTAAATGGTGGTAAATAGGTAATTATAACCTATTTCTATTGTTTGGAAGAGAGGAAATATAGACGGTAATTACTCATTGATTTTCAAATTTTATTTTTTGAAAAAACGGGTGGGAATGATTGAGTGAAATATGTGGATCTCACCATGATGTATGTGATCAATCCACGCCGTCTATCTATTTTATTAGATCATTTTAGGGTTTGTGCCAAAAAAATTAGGTAGATTATAAGCTCAAGTGGACCACACCACAATAAGTAAAGGGATATTGACATCCACCGTTGAAATGTGAAGCCATCCATGGGTCTCCCACTGATTTATATATGTGATCCAACTTGTTCATATGATCACATATACATAGATGAAGGGAAAACAAAAATACCAGCTAGATACAAAACTCCTATGGCCCACAAGAAGTTTTTAATGGTGCGCATTTAATCCCCGTGTTTCTTGTGTCGTGGTCCACTTGCACTTTAGATTTGCCTTGATTTTAGTTTATGCCCTAAAACGAGCTGTTGTAATGAATGGGTGGCTTGGATCAAACACATATATTATGGAGGGCCCTACAAAATTTTGAAAATTTTCCTTGGTATTAGTGTCAAATCAAATCAAAGGTCACTTTCTTTGGGTGGATTTCTGATGAGAAATAATGATTGTTTATTTACTTTTATTTACAGCTGTAAATAAGAAAACAAACACCCCCTAAGTTAAAAGTATGCTAGGAAAGCGACCAAATCAAGACCAAGTCCACAAAGATACAATTAGTGAAAAATTATAAATGATTGCGTTGTGGTGGTGATATATTGCAGACTATCCAAGCAGTTGAGTTGAATGGATAGTCAAATTTTATTGTGAATCATTTTATAAAAATATTTATATACTATTATGTTAATATTTTTAATGAATTTTTTTGTCAATCAACTTTGCAAAGATAAAACCTGTTTTATTTCAAAAGTGAATTAATGTGTAGTTATGATTGGAACGTTAAAAATCATGTGCATATATAATGATTCATATGTGTCCAATTGAGTGCGTGATCAAATTAATATACCTTAGAACAAGTAGTCGAAGATTGAGATGAGTTGTTCTTATCCACTTGTGGATTTGATATAATGTTATCCCTAGAAAAGATTATAGTTTCACAACTCTCCTATTAGATCTACTTAATTGAATTGTGTAAATTGGATTTTCTTATTACAGGTAAGCATGGTAATATATTACATTTACTACCATAAATCAAAAGATACTTAAATTTGTCTCTAATCATGATTTCTCAAGGATAGATACCTATAAATAAAGAAGCAGGCTTTGGCTAGAGGCATCTCTTCCTCTACTTTCAAACCCTAGTTCTAGAGAAATCACTCCTTTTCTTAAAACCTTAGTTCATTAAATATCTTATAGTATGTATTGTTATTTTCTCTTTACATATATTTTTTTTAAAACATATATACACCCTACATCACGTGAGCACTTTAACCCATGATCTCAATGTTGAAATACAACTGGTCAACCGCTTAGCTATGAAATCAGACCAACAATGTGATTTTTCATTTAAGATCAAGCAAAATGAGAATAACAATAAAATAATAATGAGAATTTGACAGCAACCAAATAATAATAAGAAAACAATATAGAAAGACTATGCTGAAAAGCTAAATAGAAATAGAAATGAGAACTTTTAAAGAGGAATTGATTATTGGAACCACTAAAATTTCTTATCTTCAATGGTGTGTGGTGAGGTACCTGATTGTGTCGATTATGTGCATGTTATGAGGAAAAACAAGACTAATAAAAACATCTTTTGACCCTTTGGTTACTGCTTTAACCTTTTGACCCACAACAGGATCCTAACCATTAAATCTGGTGGACCTACCAGGAGGCTCTGGCATAAAGGAGCCCAAAATTGCAAAAAAAAAAAGAGGCACACGTGGCCAGATCTGGGGGAAGAAATGTGGAAGGAGAGTAGGTTAATTATGGCACACGTGTCTACGGTCCGGGAAATCATTAGGTACGTATTGACCAAAGACATTCCCTTCTATACATAAATCAGAGTAACCCGCACGTTAGGTCGGCAGGCGGCAGCACTCCTGCGAGAAAGTGGCCAAACAAAAGAAAGGCCTCTATTCACGGAGGTACAAAAGGCCCACATAATCATCACATCAAGCTTAGTTTTAAGAAATACCATATTTATCCTCATATTGCAAATGGATTCAATCTCTCACTTATGTGTTTATTTGGGTGTATCTAAATCCCTTGCTTGATACAAACAGAATTTTTTATTATTTTTTTTACTAACACTGTCACATTAGAGTTAAATACTTATCATTTAGTTCTGAGTAGAGTCACGGCTCGCCCGAGTTAGAGTCCAAATCAAGATAACTCACGACGGTGACTCATGCTATAGAGCTAGATTAGGTAGTGTCGAATCTAGTTGCAATCTTCTATATCGCACCCAACTTGAACCTAAATTAGACAAATCTTAAAACCAAGTCTACAAAAGTAGATGGATTGAGGGGTGGTTCCGATCTCCGTGGTAGAAAGGCTCTATGGGGTTAATTATAATTTATATGTTTTATTCTCACTATCCATTTATTTTGCTAGTTGATTTTAAGGCTTGAGCACATGAAAGAGGAAACAGAAGAATTGATGATGTATACAATTGGAGCCTTACTAGGGCCTACCGATGAATGGAAAATATCAATCTACACCTTTTCTTTTATAGTCCACTTGACCTTTGGGCATTTTATAGGCTTATAGCCTGCAATGAGGTGGCAAATTGGATAGAGGGCAAGGATAAAATACATATATCATGGCGGCCTCTACTTTGGCATCTAGTTTCATTTTTGGCTTTCAGTAAGCTTCATCCCGAATGTGGATTGCATCTTGCCCTCCCTGTCTCTAGCCATGAACCGGCAGTTCTGTGGGTAGGCATGATATATCTTTACATCCACGTTGTTCGTCCATTCTATCAATTATTTACTTTAAGGTATGTGCACAAAAATGAGACAGTTCCAGAACCATGCCGAATGAGAAGTTAGGTTGTATTAAATAGACAAAGTATTAAATGTCTACTTGAAATCCGCCTCATTTTTGTGCTCATACCTTGAAATGACATGAAAAAAGGGACGCAGGGCATGGAAAAACAAATACATCACCAAATTTTCTATTTATGGCTAGAGAAAGGTGGGGCAGAACGCAATCTGCATCCCTTCATCCTACCTTAACATGTTATGAATTGATTGGAGCACAAGTTGCTGTAAGAAATGAGCCAGATGATCATAAACAACTTAAAAAAATACATTATGTGGGGCCATTTATAGCAGCTGCGGTCCAAATAACTCTAGCCCCATGGAGTTTAATGGAGCCCGGTCCAAGTGGGAACAGTACCATATCTGCACCCCATAAAAATTCTACATGTGGCGTACAGAAATCAGATTGGTCCAGCCATCCAGAGGACACTTGTTTTCTGAAATAAGACCGTTGAATATTTCATTTCAACCGTTCAAAAAATGTCTCCAATCATATAGTTATATGATTAAATAAGTATACAATTTTGGTCTCTACAACATCTAATCTGGGACCTTAATTGTTTTCAGGACCAAAATTTGAATCAATTATTTCCATGGGTACGGTTTTCAGTGCCTGCTTATCATCTACCACACTCTCCCAGAGTATCCATGTTTTCCTTCTTGCGTCAACAGTACGCAGGCATGTACCATATCGCCATGTTAAAAACAAGCGCATGTGATTAAAGGGCAGTTTGGTAAATGTCCGATGGAAAGAGGGTGTTTCAATTAGTTATTTGATAAGCTAGTAGACTATGAATATCTATACTCATGTAAGCAGTCTTTGTATACATGGAAGATAAATTACTAAATCTCAGCCTTTTAAATCATGGAGACCCACCGAAGATTGGTCAAAATGATGAAATTACACTAAAAGAGTGATTTTTAAAAGCATTTGGTGGCCACTGAATGGATGGTTGAAAATGAAAGTTAGTTCCCAATTGCAAAAGTGAGTTAATCAGAGATTAGGATTGTAAAAATCCATCTGACTTTGGTTCTGTAACCATCTTAAGTGAGGCCCACTATTTGGACTGATTGGAATTTGAATGGAAGTTAATGGATGACACGTGTACGATTTTGAATAGACACAGTTAGACGCTGTCAGCTTTTAGCAGAAACCTGTCACAGCATCTGTCTCCGACGGACGGCTGAGAGCTCAGAAATGTACGGAAGACATTTATGCCGAGTTCTGTGTACTCTTTGCAACGAAACGGGCCTTATACGTGTAAAAGCGGCAAACGTGTGATGGATCTGAACGGTTCATCAATCTATTCCCACTATGCATTGTCTGAAACGCTTGATGATACAACTGTCAGTTGAGCCATATGGGTTTCAATTTATCTCAACCATTCATTTTTAATTTTAATTGTGACCCATTTCATTAGGATATTGTCATGATTTTGAGGCATTGAATCTATATAGTTTGGATTGGCTGATGAGCGGCTGTGATGTCTCACAAGTGTGGCTTGTTTCCAGGTATTAAGCGAGTACAGTTACAAAGTGCACTCGTGCGAATCCACTTGAATTTGTACATAGTCAATGACAGGTAATCGTTGGGCCACTAAAGTGAAATCATAATAACCCTGGGTTGGGCTTGTGGATCAGTCCGACAAACCTAAGGAGGTGGGCCCACCATAGATCGGCCATGATCGTATTTATCTATAAAGATAGTGTTAACCATTATAGGAGTAGGAGCGGATTAGGTCCCCAATCCGCCCAAGTGAGTGGGACCCCTGACAGTGGGGCCCACTTTGATATATGTGCCTTAAATCCATACCGTCCAACCATTTCTAAAGAATATTTTAGGGAATTATCCCAAAAATGAAACTGACTCAAATCTTAGATTGACCACACCAAAGGAAACAATTGTGATTGAATCTCCACCATTAAAAACTTTATAGATTCTAATGGAATGTTTATCTGGTATATAAATTATTGATAAGGTTACGAGGACCTAGATGAACAGACCACACAAGTAGTCAATCACCATGTTTTTGTACTATGATCCATGTGTGATTTGGAACTGAGTTTTTGGATCATATCCTAAAATGAGCTTTCAGCGTAGATGGACAGCTCGGATGTAGTTACATAGATCACAGTGAGTGCCACGGTCAGGGGTCCCACCCAGCTCAGTCAATCCAGGCTCTCACCTTATCGGCTCGCTTGAGAAGTATACATGAACCATTCTATCATTTTTTGTCAGATGGCTAGGATCATTTATAGAAATCTATACCTTTTAATGACCTATCATGGTGGTACCTAAGATTTTAATGATTCAGATCATCATAAGTATCACCCAACAAACTAGAATTCTATTTAATAACATGCGGACCACACTGGCAGGCTATTTATTACAAGCTCTTGTGTTGGGTCCCATGTGAGTCGGATAGGCCTGAAAATCTGTGTTGAGAAATAAAAGCCCTACTTCAGAAGAAGTTGATTGGCCAGATCTGATTCACGTATCCGATGGGTCTTTAATTTATAGGTGGGCCATGCTCCAAAAGTTTTATTGCAAAAACATAAGGGTAGGATGTAGATTGAGTGGGTCACCAATGGCCACTTGATGTTGGGGTGTGGTAGATTTTGACTAGGCCATGTGTTGCTTTTAGAAATGGGTTACACATAGTATTTTTGAAAGTTATTACCCCAGTTGATATTTTACAGGTCTCTGACGCCAACACGTCGCTCAATCAACACATCTTAACACCATTCAACTCTATGATATAAGTTACCATGCAATTCCACCCTCATGCAAAGAATGCAAGATCAGGTAGTGTTACACATCGATGGTGAAATTACTATGTGAGTTTTAATTGATGGGCCATATGTTGTAGAGATGAAAATAATATGTACCAGCTAAAATTCCTTACAAGAGGAAGCAGATTGGCTGGTGTACCACACACCACCAATCTACCTTCCCGATCTCCAAGTTGCACGAACAGTTCAAAGGTGATCAAAGATACGTGGGTCTCACAATTATGTATATTTCCTTTTATGTCTTTCTCTCATAGATGAGAAATATTCCGGTCTCAAGTGTTAATGACCCATATGGTTAAAACATTCATGGGGCCTATTATAATATTTACTTTCCATCCAATTTATCCATGAGCTCAGGGAGTCTTTGATGAAGAGAAAAAAAATATATATTATATTGATCCAAAATTTCTATGACCCCAAAAGGGTTTCAATACCATTGTTCAATCCCCCACTGCTTTTTATAATGGTATACTTAATTTTTTTTTTGGATTTGTTTTATTTCTCGAATCAAGCCTCGCGATGATCTTGCCCAGGTTGACAGACGATTTAGATATAACTCATACCTTATGATGGGACCCACAAAACTTGGTGGCTTCCAACACATCAGCCACATTGGTGGTGTGTGGTACACCAGCCAATCCGTTCCCTTACAAGAGGCCCGGACCATCTCTAACAACATGCAGCTCCATCAATATGGTATCTCCGGATTCATACCCTTGCTCGGGTGGTAGACTCTCAGGAGTTTCAACACCCGGCAAGGGTTCAAGTATCCATAGGCCGTGAAATTCCACCAGCGTGAGTGTGTGGTGTGTGTGCGCGTGTTTAAAAAAAAAAAAAATGGTATCTCCAGCCAGTAGTGAGGTGGTGCCGCTGGACAATGCTCCGTGGGCCCAAGCATGATGTATGTGCTTTATCTATGCCATCCATTTTCCCCATCATTTTTAGGGCATGAGCCCAAAAGTGAGACAGACCTAAATCTAATGTGGACCCACCACAGAAAACAGTGGTGATTGAACACCCACCATTAAAAACTTTGTAGGGCCATGTTTAATTTCCATCCAACCTGGTAACAAGGCCAAACAAACCTGGATGATGCAAAAACACAAATATGAGCTTGATACAGAAAATTTTGTGGCCCGCCAAGAGTTTTTAACGGTGGGTGTTTAATCACCACTGTTCATGTGATGTGGTCTACCTGAGATTTGGATTTGTTTTATTTTTGGGCTGATACCATAAATTGATATGAAAAAATGGATGCAGGGCATGGATAAAAGACATATCATACAGGAGCCCACAAAGCACCGTCCAGTCAGCAACATCGGCATGATAAATATTTTTTTTTAATAAAGAGTCTGATTTCTCTTTGGCAAAAAAAATAAAAATAAATCATTATCGTGTTATGCGTTCACGGGTGGTGCTGTGAGGGCTGCTCATTTGCTGGATTGGACGTGATTCTTTGGGCAAGTGGACTTCGAACCAGTCAGATGAGATAATTACCACATACGTTTGAGATCTCGACCCTTCATCCATCGCATAAGGTGAGATCTGTAAATTGTCCTTCGATTAGGTCACATGTCTAATCTATCTACTGCATCAGCCATTGGTTAGACTTTTTTCAAACATCCCATTTTTAATCCTCAAGAGTTCTTCAACCAGTGGTTAGGATAATATAAAAAAAAATTATTTAAGAACTCAACCACTTGCATGAAATGGGTTCATTGTTTCAATGGTCTAGATCATCAAACCATGGCTCCAATAGTGCAATCTAAAAGCTCAAAAGTAAAGTACAATTTCTCAGCACTTGCACGTATAATACTTAACCCATATTGTGACTTTATTTATTGGAATTGGGTTCTTTTCAATGACTCAGATCGCTAGTGCAGACCCTTATCCTTTGATTACAGAAAGATTATGGTGATCCTTGATTTTCAAGGTAAATCGATCAAATTTCAAATGGTTGAAATGATGGAATTTAGGAAATTGTGTTTGTTTTGCATTCATTAACAAGTTGAGATATTGATGGTATAAACGGCTTGGATCATAAAAAGATGGTCCACCTTTAAGGGCATGACTGGGAGCATGGATTTGGAACCCCCTGGATTGAGATCCCCCAGGATTTGCAGTCCTCCCTAATGGACTTTAATCCAAAGGCACCTATCCATGGTATATTTATAGCGGTTTGAATTTAATTACTAAATTAACTTTAATATCTCTAATTAGTGAGATACGTAATTTTTGACACAATGGTTGTGATAAGCCCACTGAAATATATGCTTTGGCTGAAAATGATGAAATTCCAAATCTCAAATGGGCCACAAGCATAAGACCATGTCCGAGTGACTAACGAACGATTTTTAATCATTAATTTACATGGAGAATGTTTGGATGGTGCTAATCATCATTGGTGGGCCATGTGCCCAATAGAACGATAGTGTATAGTAACACACATGTTACACTTACAACTATTAAAATGATTTTAGGTGTAATCCGAGCTCTCATCATGTATTGCAAACCCTTTCAAAGAGGGAAAACCCACAGTTACTTTATGCTGCCAAACAAAAGAGGATATGAAACCCTCTCAAATCCCCTCTAATCCATGGTGCCAAATGACCCCTAAGTGTTGAATTGTAACTTTAAAATAATTTTATGAATATTTTAGTAAAAAGTGACTGAAATTTTAATACACTTATTTGGTGTGTGACATTACGTGTGATTAGGTGGTATAGAATTGCATTTGGTCCTATGCAAATTCCGTTCAACATTTAAAAACGATAGGAATGATTAGATTTATCCTAATGTCATATTATCTAGAGCTAATAATAAATAGTACAAGATTTGTGATGGATTTCAAAATCCACTATGTTTGTGAGCTCCACATTGATTCATGTGTTTTATCCACACAGCCTATACCTATGTGCCATTTACATATGACATTCAAGTTATATATATATATATATATATATATATATATATATATATATATATATATATATATATATATATATATATATATATATATATATATATGAGTGACTGACATCAGTTGTGAAATGTGAATTGTGGATTACAATTCTGTGAATCATCAAATGCAGACTTCACTTAATATAATGAATTTTTTAAAGAAAGATTTTGATCCCAAACATCACTTAATATGTAATCATTGTGCAATAATGATGTTAATTTCATCTAATGCAGTTCTATTCTATTTAATCGTGTGATCCAAACACGTTGTTCTTTAGTGTTAAGTGAAGGGAGGATTTTTTTATTATTATTATTTAAAAAAAGGCTCACATTTTTAATAAAAATTAATTTAAATAGTTAATAATCTAAATTGGTCAAATGATCCAAACCATATAAGTACAACAAGTAAATGAATAGTGTTGTAAACAAGTTTCATCAAACAACACCTAAAGTCCAAATGTGCCGAGGAAACCTCATTTATATCTATACCACGTGAGTAGGTGTCAGTCAATTTTTCCTCTACAATCAGCCTTGCGGGAGAAGAAATTTTCATATTTTTCATCTTATATCCTTTAACCTTAGGTCTTTTTTTTTCCCTTCAACACCTCAAAGGCTTCCTAAACCCAATATGATGAACTTACAACATTACACCGTACATTTATTGCGTCAGCTTTAATAGAGCCCAGATATGTGAAAAAGGCCGTGCATGCAACTTCATCTTTTCTCTCACTTTCCATTCCCAATTTTATTTGTCTCGTACTTTCTCCACATGTATTTCACAAACACGTGCCAAACTTTACCGGGAACTTTCTACCACCAAAAGCTAGGTAGGGCCCATGGTAATGTTTGTAGAAAATCTATCTTGCTCATCTGTTTTTTTCTAAATCATATTAAAGCATGAGCTAAAAAATAATATAAATTTAAAACTCAAATGTGCTACACGAAAACGTGGATAAGTTGATGCCTATCACTGAAACCTACTTAGGGTATACAGCAATGTTTATATGAACACTTGAGTTTGGATTTACATTAATTTTGGACTCATGTCCTAACATTATTGAAAAAATAATAATAATAAAATAAAAATTTACACAAGTGAATTTCCCACAAACATGCCCACCTAGTTTCAGCAAAAGGCTTTCACAGACAATCTGCGACCTAAAATAACATATGAAAGTGGTGGGCCATGCTCGATCGTCACCGTACAAAAAGATTTTCCCTACAGGAGAAAACATTGAAATTCCACGTACTAATCTAGAAGGTTCGGAACTCGGAAGTGGGAAACCGTATTTTCCAGATGAATGGAAGATCTTAAAGGCTGCGTCTGAATGCACTATCTGATTCAATTACGTCTATTTGTCGACTTTTCCTAAGCCCACACGCCTGTACAAGTCAGCTAATGTACACGTCAGCATATATGGCAGCGTGGCAAACAGATGAAAGATCAAAGCCATCCATTAGGTGAACCTCACTATATAGGTGTTACTAACCAAAGATAAAGATGATCTATTCAATAGGTGTGCTATGATATTGGAAATAAGTTGACGGATTACAAAACTTCAGATGATCTTTTCACAACTGTACATTTCTGTAGTTAATGGTGGCCCATCAGACTAGTAGGCCAATCAGATTCTTGGAATAGGGAATTTATGTTGTGGTTTCCTTCTGATGGATGGCTTGGATATTGCACCGGTGGGCCACACTGGGATATTTGGTCGCATAAGAATTAGTTGACTTATACATACATGTGGGCTTAGCAAAGCTTCTATTTGTGTAATGGCTAATGATCAGGCCTGCACCACCGTCAGGGTGTGTGGTGACGTACGTGGCCAGATGTGATTCGCAGGGAGTGGATTAGGTGCCGCCCTTACTATGGGGCCCACATTGAAGCATGTATTTTATATCTACACCGTCCATCCATTGCTTAAAATAAAACAGATCTAATTCTCAGGTGGACCATACCATAGAAAATAGTGGTGATTGATCATTTACAAAAGTTTTGGATTAAGCTGATATTCGTCCTTTTCCCTTCATCTAGGTTTATGCGACCTTATTAACAGGTTCGATGGCTCAAAAGTGTTGAATGTCCTATTTCTCATATGTGATCTGGACCATTTATGTTATCCACAATTGATTCTTTGGTTGAAAAATTCCAGATCATTTGTTTATTTTTATTTTTATTTTTACTTGGTAGCCTATTAGATATATGCCAGATCTAATGGACGGTCTAGATTGATCGATCGAGCTGTCCAAATGCCCATTGCTGCTAGTAGTACATCAAGATTTCTGATCATGGCACCATCCCATATGTTGCACGTGTGCTTGATCAAAACTTTCCATTAGGTAGACTTATACTCGTAAGATCTTCTAACCTTACAATTATGCCCTTTCACATCTTGGTTGGGTCACTAAATCTAAATAAACAAATAACTACAAAAAAATTATTTTAAATGGCACTTTATTTTCTCTATTGTAGACCACTTGAATAGAGAAATTAGCCCTTATTTTTAGAGCATGGTAGGCTAGGGTAAATGTCATCCAACCGTCTAGAAGAGTCGCCCCGCCGACAGAATTTAATGACCGAAAATTCATGATGATCCAACAATCATGTGGGCCACCAGGTGAGTTTGGATTATTTTTTTTTTTTTTTTTTAATGATTGTGCATTGTTTTTTATGATATGGCTTATTTAATGATTGTATATGTTTGATTTTTTTTAAAAAAAATCATATAATAAAAATTAGGTGAGAAAAATACTCTGGCAAAGTGTGATGGATGATAAGCGTGCAGTTAGAAATTATTGAGAAATTGATACCAGGCATAGAACAAATTCAAAATAGATGGTCTAAATTATATGTACCAGTTTAGATGCTTCATGATTAAAAGACTAATTTCATTTGAATATGTTAGATTGGTAGATATTTGTTGGACGGTTAAAAATGAAAAAAAGAATAATATCCTAGGACCTTATTTCTAAAAACAGATGTCAATGAATAAGACGTTTAGATTGTTTAACTAATCTGATTTTCAGATTGTAAGCTAGTGATGGCGGGCGTCCTGTTTTTGAGTGCCAGTGTATCCAGGTCATACAAAGTCAGAGTATCAAATAACTTCCCTCCCGTGATTGACGAGTCAGATGGCTTATAAACAACAGAGTGGGCCCCACTATATATATTGGAAGCTATGGACATCCATCCAAAATCCTTCAAATTCATCTGAAGATCTCTGGACCTGATGATAGCTCACATGATAGATGGATGGGCCTGATTCAACTTTCATGTTTCATGGTGGGGCGACACTATTTTAGCAGTTGCATTGCATAGAATAAAAGCTCATAGTTCCAAAACTCAGTGAGTCAACTCAAAGCTTCCAACCGAGTTGCATGAAAATTCATATCACGACTGGAAAGACCCGCTGCCACTTGGGTGACTCGACGGTCGATATAGTCACCCGTGGGGCAGGAAAAGAAAGACTCAAATTATTTAATGGATGGGATTCAAACCCATAACCTCCAGCAAAAGTATCAAGCCTTGGTAGGACAACCTTTGCAGATATCTCAGGCATCCTATGTTCATAGTGGGACAAGCTTGGTAGATGTGCAAGATGTCATGCAAACACCCTAGTGAACCCACATACTAATTAGTTGGACATATAACTAATTGTTTTAGGGCCTCTATTTGGTGGCCCCACATACCAATTAGTTGGACATACAAGTGTTTTGGGACCTCTATTTGGTGGGCCCCACATGATCATCCGGCTAGATCATATGAAGATCAAGTCATTCCATGCGCAAAAATTAATGGCTTCTCAAGATACGATTTATCTTATTTTTAATTTATCATATCTTCATTATTTATGTATAGACAATTCATTAATCGGCAAATTAAGTATAACAATTGTATTCTTTATTTTAATTATTACTTAATTAATTTATTAAATATTGAGTTGAGGCAATTGAGTCTTCAAGTATACTTGACCTGATTGGATACCGTCATGTCAATTTTTTAAGTTTTTAAATTACGAAAAACACCCTAAAAATATCAAGCGCAGCACTTATAAAATACATTAGTTTATCTTGCAAACACTTATATAAAAACACTTGTAAAATACCTTAGTTTATCTTGCAAACACTTACATAGAAATTGCTGCTTGTTTTTTCAGCAGAAGATCAAATTAATGACATTCCATTCAAGTCCAAAGCTCCAATGTCACACATATGTTACATGTTGATGCAGTTTTCTGGTTGAGCTTTCTTAGACCCTTGAGTACCTGCACAATGAACAAAAGTTGAAAGACCCTGGCTAATGCAGGGGACCCTCTGATGCCAAAGTCAAGAATTCGTGTCTTGTAGGAGTGGTCTAAGAGTAGAGACAGTATATGAGTGTGTACCTTTCACCATTAGAGGTGCTTCTATATATAGTTATAAAGAGATAGTAGCGTAAGGGAAACTTCCCTATTTAGTAGATGCCTGTTGTAGATGGATTAGGATTCATATCCTATGAAGAGTCTCTCGAGATCCTCGGTGGAGATCTTGGGACCCCGAGCTTATCGCGGATTAGCTTCCACGATCCTTGGAGAAGACAACGGGTCGTTCTCTTGGATAAGGCCAGACCGCAGACGCGGATAAGGTCGAATGAGCTTCTCTTCTCCCGGGTTGCCGACCTATCCTTTCAATTAGGAAGAACATCATTACAGAAGGTTTTTGTGATGTCTAATTTTTGTAGCCTTTAACTTCTTCATGAGTCCTAATGGTCTCTTTAGGTCGTTCTTCGGAGCGTTCATTCTAGGTCATACCGACCATTAGGCCGACCATAGTCATGTCGACCATTAGGTTGACCTTGGTTGAGCCGGCCATTAGACATCGGGGTGTGTCGGGTCTTGACCTGACCTGCCTTCATGGGGCGGTCCATTTTTCCCATAACATTACACATTGCATGTGCACTCGTACTTGTGCATGAGGATGCACAAAATTTACCAAACTCCAGATAAAAAATTGTAGACCGTTGAAAATTCTTGAGCCCAAATGTTAAACTATGGGTATAGGGCCCATGGACTCGAGCAATTTATCATATGTTTAGCTTGGCCTAGCCCATAGTTTGAACCTCTACCTGCCAAGGTCCTTGGTTGAAGCACAACATGCCAAAAATAATAGTTCCATGTAGGGTTGTAAATGGGTTAGCAGACCTGATGGAGTACCCATACCCAACCCAGCCTAGACCTGACCATTGGTTAAATGATATGGATTTGGGTCAAAGAACAAACTAGTTGCTAAACGGGTCTGGATCTAGTTTCCTTTATATTAGGCCCCACTCAATACCAGAACCCATTTATGACATTAGCGAGTTTGGTATATTTTGCAAGGGACTCATCTAGACTGGGACCTATCCAAAGTCATATTTAAACTTGGTAAAAATGCTTATATACCTTGACAATTAACATGGAAAAATGAGAAATCCATCTCATGTTCAACTGAAAATATGAGATACCACGGAATCCAAATCAACATGCAGAAGATGGTAGGCTTAGTATTTTTATTTTTTTTGGGTTAGCTTGTTGGTACATCCACTGTCAGTGTTAGCCACCCCCACTAGGGAATCGATACCAAGACCTCGGTGTTGAAACGAGGTATCTTTCACTGAGTTTGCCATTTGAGCTATGGATCAGGGTGTAGTGGGTTTAGTAATTTAGGATGCACGTGGATCTCCCTTAAGTGTGTTTGGTTCAAGGTTTAGATATCCCTTAACCAGACCCATTAAACCCAGCACATTTATAAATAGATCTATATGGATCTCTTTCTACTGGACCTATTAAACCCGACACATTTATAAATAAATTTATGTGGATCTCTTTTTACCATACCGAAACCCATTTATAAATAGATCTAATGGAGTTTACTTAGACCTAACTCAAACCTGCCCATTTAATAAAAGTGTGTGGACCTAGACTTATTTAGTAAATGAGCAAGTTTGGTTTTGACTAAATAGGCTTCAAACCCAAACATTTATGGCCCTAATTCCAACCAACTTGTCTCAGTTAGGCACCTTATTCTAAATATATTAAAACACAAGGGGCTCTTTGGTCGCAGCACTTGTTTAATTCCAAATATTCTATTGTGATATAAGGGGTATATGTGTTATAGGTGTAAGGATCATCTTCAAGCACCGTAAATGTATGTGTATTAGACTGTCAGTCTCTTTCATATACCACATGTTCCACATACCATACATTTTAAGTACTTGCCACATGTGTTAGGTTAACAATGTCGCAAGGAAATGCAAATCACATGTGCTAGATTACTGAAAACATGGGCCCACTTTTTAGAATTGACAAGCCTTCGTTCAAAGTCAAGTGCAAATGTTACACGCGTAGGGGTGTACATCGAGTGGAACCGAGTCGAGCTAGCCTCAGCTTGACTTGGCTCGGCTCGGTCCTCGAGCCTGATTGGGCAGCTCAGATTGATTCAGTCAGCCACTCAGGCCAGTTTGAGCTGAGTTCGAGCCGAGTTTGTCATTATAGCATTTTCACAAACACCTATACTGTACCTTCAAAATCTCACTATATTTGAGACAGCAACAATAGTTTTATAGGTATTTTATCAAATACCTTCTAAGCAACATAAAAATCAAGAAAAAAAAAGGGTGTTGGTTTCATATACATACCTTCCTTGCCACCTGCCACACTTCTAAGTCATTTCATCAAACACTTGGTGAGCAACATCAATATCAAAGTAAAAAAAAAAAAAAAAGGTGTTGGTTTCATATACATACCTTCCTTGCCACCAGCCACACTTCTTAGTCAATTCATCAAACACTTGGTGAGCAACATCAATATCAAAGTAACCGAGTCACCGAACTGGTTCAATCCGAGTTCGATCCGAGTTGAGTCGAGCTGGGGCCAACTCGAACTCATTTTCGAGCTAAAAAAATCAGCTCGACTTGGCTCAAACTCAGCTTCAAACCGAGTTGAATCGAGCTTTTTTGAGTCTGAGTTAAGCGAGCTAACCGAGCTAGCTCAGTTCGTGTACACCACATGTGTGACAATAGCCTTCCCACCCCTGCATCTTAGATAGACCGTTCATTCGAATCATTTTCCCTCCATTTTTTTCATGTATGTCAATCACCCTTTACCACCTCTGGTGGGCCCACATGGTTGTATGATGATCAAATCTAGATCATGCTTCTGAGGGCTAGATCTAGCCGTACAATATCATGCTAATGGGACATTTCTATCCCCCTTGGCTATTTCGCATGTAATCCAAGGCATACAGGTGAGATGATCCCCAGCCGTCCAATTGGTGGCTATCAAATGGGTGGTTAAAAATGAAACGATCAGTTGTCCAAATTCAACAAGCGAAATATAAATATGTAATGGTTAAGATCCTCTAATTAGTGCTAGTTCTTGTTGTCACGCCCCAAACTCGGAAACCGGGCTCACAGAATTCCCGATCGCCGAATCCGGCGCCGACAGCCTCCGTAGAACCCCATTCTCGGCTCCTAGCTCCCATTCGCCAGGTTCCGATCCTGGGATGCTACGAGGAGGATTTTGTATGTCAGTCTGATTCGTAATAAGCATAACCAAAGGCATAACCCACAAACAACAACCAAGAAATCCATTACATTTCCACTATGATCAAAAACTTTACAAGTACAATGGGCATAAAGGGAAATACAAGGATGAATAACAGAAAAACTCTAAAATGATCAGCAACGTGCTCCTGCCTCAACGCTGCTGCGATCCAACGTCACCTGCACGCAACGGTCGTGCATAAGCTTACAGAAAGCTTAGAGGGTGGTGAAGGTGTGTGCTCAAGGTAGTAATATGTACATGCAATGTCAGAGTGATGCGGAATATGCAAATGGAAACATAATATCATGAGCCGTACCAAGGCTTATGCGATGCAAAACATGAATGGTATCGGCCATCCCAAGGCCATGCAATGTATAATGCAACTCAAGCATACGGATACTCATCAATGTCCACACATCAATACAGCTCAAAGTATGGAATATCACCGAGGTCTAGTACACTCTAAACCAGATTGCCGCCACATCGCGCACAATAAGGTAAGTGGAAGAGACCTCACTATCCGTCCGCCAATATCGGGCGCGACTCGTCGATAGCGGACCCATTCCTCGAGCTGGTCAGACTCAGCCTAGCATTGCCCCCTACACTCGGGCGGGTAAGGCCGCACCCCCTTCCAACCGACCACGACACAGTGGAAAGCACAGTCAACTGGTATTCGGCACTCAGTACTCATCTACCCACTCGGTCTAGACGTTGGAGCAACCTCTTGGTACCATAAGGGTTTAGGGACTTTCACCCAGGGATATCTATAGTACCCCATGTAGATCAAGATTTCCGGTATCCAATCCTGCCAACCACGATGCGTCTGTGGAGGCTACGACCCTGATGTTGCTAGGGCGTACAATAACCATGTCATACAAGTGCGAAATGCATGATTCACGCTGTCCAGTCATGCAACAATCCATGCGCATATCGTGCGCTCATGTAGGGCAATACTGCCTAACCAGGAGTCCATAAACAACCTGCCCGAAGGCATATGCTATGATCAGTCAGTCCTCATATCAAGCATACATATGATGCATATGATCATGAGTCATGAAACTATATTAAACGTGTTATAACAAAATGAACTATTTACAATGCAGATGGACCTGGACGGCCTAAATACGATAAGTACGGCCCAGTAATGGACCCTAAGGAGAGTCGTAATGTGGACATCCAACCAACATTACACTCACAATGTGGACGTCAAACCAACATTATTTCCCAGGTACGATCTTCTTAGAACACCGCTACATAATCGGTATTGGGTTTACACATTGCAATGGACCTTATGTTCCTCCCATTGGGCCTTAGATATATATCAAATGGCCATAGCTTATGGGCCTTTTATTCGTCAGATGGGCCACATAAATGAGCCACACCAATGGGTCTTATGTGCATTGCAATGGGTCAAAACCCGTGGGCCTTGGATTGCATCAATTGGACCTAGTCATATGAGTCTAATATGCATCAAATGGGCCACACCAATTGGGATCCCACATGTAGGTCAAGTGGGCCCCAACCCATAGACCTAACATGAGTCAAATGGGCCTAAATTCCTAGGCCTTAAACAAATCAAATGAGCCTAACCCATGAGCCTCAAATAAATCCAGTGGCCCTAATCCCATGGACCCTTTTTATAATCAAATGGGTTTAGTCCCATGGGCCTTACAACATATCAAATGTCCTACTCCCATAGACTTAGAATTTCAATAAAAGGGTCCAAGTATATGGGCCTTGAAGTACATCGAATGGGCCTAGTCCCGTGGACTTGCAACACGCCAAATGGGCTTAAGTTCTTGGGCCTTAAATGGATCAAATGGGCCTAGCCCATAAGCATTTTATAAATCAAATGGGCCTAGCCCATGCCCAAGTGAGCCCAAGCCCATAGGCATTACGTATCAAGTGGGCCCAAATTCTTAGGCCTCAAGTGGATCAAATGGGCCCAGCCCATTAGCATTTTTATAAATCAAATGGGCCTAACCCATAGCCTTTTACACGTTAAAGTGGATGAACGGCCCGGATGCATCATATGCATCAAGGTGGGTCCCACTGTCCAGTGCACAGTGCGGATATAACACATTCATCACACAGGGAGGCAGCCCGTGCGTCAGGTGGGTGCCACCGTCCTCCTGGACGGTGGTCATAACACATGCATCAATGTGGGTCCCATGTGGGGCCCACCCAGTGATGTTTAAACACCATCCGACCTGTTCATAAGGTCGCTTGGACCTGGATGAAGGGAAAACATAAATTTCAGCTTGATCCAAAACTTCCGTGGGCCCCAGAAATTTTTCAACGGTAGAATTCAATTCACACTGTTTTGCATGGTGTGGGCCACCTGAGTTTTGGATCTGACTCATTTTTGGAGGGGGGCCCACCACTGGGGTGGCCCACCTCATAAATAGGTCGGATGACAAATAAACATTATGGTGGGGCCCACACGCAGGGCCGTGGGCCCCCTTACGTCCGTCCGTCCAGCGTGCGCAGGCAGCGCCTGCTGCCTTCAAAAGGTGGCAGCGCTGCTGCCTTCCTTTTTTTTTTGTGTACTTAAAAAAACACAGGTGGGGTCCACTGATGAGAAATCCTCTCCGCCCACTTGATTCTAGGCCCCAAACAGGCCACACAAACCTCATCTCTGGCACTGATTTGGAGTGTAGAAACCACAAAGTGGGCATTAGCAGGCTTGGAAGTGTAAAAGTATCATTATCTCTGGTACGACCCGCCTGATCATTGGATTGAGATCATTCCTTGGCTCAACGCCTAAAATATCCCAGGAAAAGTGGTGGATGGCGTGGATTTAACATAAACATCAGGGTGGGGCCTAAACGAGGGGACCACCCCCAAACACTTCTTTTCTTCTTTTTCTTTTTCCTACTTCCCTTTATAACGTCCAGCGTCCCAGACGCTGGACGGTTCCTTTTACATTTTTTTTTTTTATAGGTGGGCCCTGATGAAGTGGGCCACCACATGATGGGCGGCATGGGAATAACGTCGAAGGTGGGCCCCGCTTGAATAAAATAAATACATCAAGATGTGATCCATTCAAGTGGGCCACACCATCCTATTACAATAAAATAAAATAAAATAAAATAAAATAAAAGAGAGAGAGAGAGACATGGAGAGTGGGACACGGCTTGTGATGGAGGGTCCCCGTCATTATGGGCCCTCCCATACATGAAATCATACATCAATGGGTCATTTGCACATATGACCATCAAAACTAAAGATCAACGGTGGGAATCCTTTCCCCACCGATATGGATGGTCTAGATGACCCTTCTCAAATGAAAATAAGGATCATGATGGGGTCCATGGAGAATGGCCCCATCATGGAATGATCATGGCGATCCAAGTGGTCCATCGGCCACAAATAAGGGTCCCAAGTGAGATCCACACCATTGATCGGTGGGCCTCACTTGGTCCACCATAAAAACAAGAAAATCTACCTTATAGAAGCACCCACCGTCCGATCTTTTCGCTCCTAGAGGTTTCTTGACACCATAGCTTCAACTTCAACGGTTAAGATGAGGAATGGAGGGTTGAGATGGAAGATTTTGGGGTAGGAAGGTGGGCCACTTGGAGCTTAAGGACTTTGGAGAAACTCCATACGTATGGAGCCCTTGCAATTTTTGTTGCTTGGAAGTTTTGGAATGAGAAAGAGAGAAAGAGAGAGAGTGATGTAAAGGGAGAGAGAGAGTGATGGATGGATGGGTGAGTGATGGTGGTGTAAGAGAAATTTGACTTTTGTGGCTTTTGTGTAAGAGAAGTATGGGAAATGAAGACTTTTGTGGCTTTTTGTGTAAGAGAGGTATGGGATGTGAAGACTTTTGTGGTTGCTTGGAAAAATGGGTGAGAGTGATGTGTACTTGACATGTGATGGGTTGATGGGTGATTGATTGATGGGATTGATGTGATTGATGTGACACATCGTTGAGATTCCCTTGGTTTTCGCAACGCGCGGCGTTTTCTCGCACCGAACGTTGGCCCATAACTCTTGATCAGGGTATCGCCTTGGCGCGCGAGTCGCGGTATCGGAACCGCGGCGACGGTGCAGTCGCTATGGTATTGGTCTCGGGTTGAGTCGACTCGGGTTGTCGGCACATGAATCTGGGTCGCGCGTCGATATCGATTAAGGGTCGAAAGTTACCGGAATTCGACCTGTAAGACCGCGGAAGTGTACGGAAAGGTACGGACCAAGATACGGGTCTTACACTTGTGGTCGGAAGCTACATGGGGCCAATAGACATGGGTTAAGATCCTCTAATTAGTGCTAGTTCCTGTGGTCGGAAGCTACGTGGGGCCCACAGAGATGACCATGACTAGAGGTGGGCATCGAGCCGAGTCGAGTCGAGGTGGGCCAAGCTCGGCTCAGCTTGTTCATGTTGTACTCGAGCTCGAGCTCAACTTCGAGCTCAACATTGAAGCTTGGCTTGTTTGCCAAAGTTGTCGAGTCGAGCTAGTGGTTCAAATTGAGTCGAGCTTACCTCGAGTCGAGCTTGAGCTTGTTGGGTGAGAGAGTAATGAATTCTGTTCTTGATTCGCCTCCATTGATGAAAAATTCAAAAATCTTAGGAGAATCAAAGCAAAACTCGATGAAAAAACCAAACAAATCTTCGAATCGGATTAAGAAATCTGTAAGAACCGATCTGTTCTTGATCTTCTTCCACCAACAAAAATCCAAGTACTAAAAAAGAAACAGAGCAAAACGCAGATCAAAAAATCCAAATAAAGAGCTCTAGCCAATCAGATCAATTGGATTTCCTTGAAACTCTAATAAATCTGAGAAGAACCCATCTCGAATTTCTTGAGTTTCTCGCCCAAGAAGTAGATCTCAAGAGATTGAAATCATACTATTGTCGAGTTAAAATGAAAATTGGTGGTGGTGGTCCGGGGGGACATGCAGCTGGCAGTGGGTGAAGAAAGAGAAGAAAGGGAAAGGGAAAGGGAAAGGGGGTGCGTGTGGTCGGGTAGAGACTCTAGGGTTTGTTTTTTTTTTCTCTTCTTCTTCTTTTTTTTTAAAATTTTTAAATTTTTATTTTTTTTAAAGTTAAAAGTTAAAACTTATATTAATATAATATATATTATATATAATATATATTATACATAATATATATAATATATAATATTTAATATATTTATTAATCGAGCCGAATCGAGCTCGAGTTCGATTGCGAGTCGAGTTGAAATGGCCCCTGGTCGAATTGGGCTCGAACTCAACTCAAGTTTCAAATAATTAGCTTGACTTAACCCGAATCAGCCATTCAAGCCGAGTTAATCTGAGCTGACTCGAGCCAAGTTGAGCGAGTTTTTCGAGCTAGCTCGACTCGTGAACGGCCCTAGCCATGACAGGACGCGGATTGCTTGCGAAGCTTGCTACAGGAATTTCCAGCAACCGAAAAGCTATGTGGGGCCCACTGTGATGTTCGTTATAAATCCATAGGGTCCATTCATTTTGCAACATCTTGTTAGGACAATAGCCCAAAAATGAGAAAGATCCATAACCCAAATGGACCGCATGACAAGAAAAACCAAAAATTGAACTTCCACGGTTGAAACATTCATGGGGTTACAGAATTTTTAGATCAGGTCTATATTTTTGTGTTTTCAGTTTACAGGAATGACCTTATTAACAGTATTGATGGCATATAAACACTACGGCGGACCCATGGAGGTTTCAACGCTAAGCATTTCCCTGCCCACTGTTTCCTTTCATGTGGTGTGCTTGAGTTTTTGATCTACCTTATTTTTCGGCCCATATCCTAAAATTATATGGCAAAACGGATATACGGAGTGGATTCCCCACAAACATCAAGGTGGGCCACACCTAGCTTCCTGTCACAAAGAGTTAGCCAGCAATCTGGTCCCATGACAAATCCACTCCGTCCATCAGTTTCTAAGATGAGAGTAGTACCTCCAAAAATCAGCTACCACCCTAGATTTGTACTCGCCCCATCCTAGTTCTATGATTTTAAGACTCGGACGGGTCGACTCAAATTCTTTCCGGTTCAACTGAACGAGTTGCACACCGAGTGAGCCTGACTCGGACGAGTCGATCCGAGTCGTCGACTGCCTACTCCACTAAGGTGGCTACACTCGTAATTTATGCAAATATGCAGGGCCATTATAAACAATTAACCAACTCAGGTATATTGAAGTTAGGTGCAACCGCAGCGCATTTAAGCACGACACGTCAGTCATAAGATGATATCATCATCTCGCAATCCGAAAAGGGCAGACACTAAATTGCAGGGGTCACGTGGCTCCAGCGAGGCAGGTAAAAAGGGCAGGGGAGTTATTTAATACTCCTGCTGCTTGTGACGCTTGATATGCGGGCACTTTAAAATCGTAAACGTGGCATATATCAACGAAAATTAAACCGATTAAATATTAGATCCTACAGTATTTAAATTACATTATGAAATTCATATTTTCTGAAGAGTTCTATCCACTGATTCCTTGACACGTTTATTTAGAACCGTTCAATAAATGCCGATAAATCTGACACCTAGATAATCGAATAATAGTAATTTTTGGTTAATAATACATCTAAACCGATTCACGTAACAATGACGGTTTATTTTAGTTTATTTGTATATAATATTAGCAATTTTTTAGTAAATAATAATAATAATTGCCTGCGTATCATCAATCACGGGATGCCAGGTATAAGTATTCATCAAAGCAATACATTCGCTGAATACACTTCACAAGTGCATTATCCTCTCTCACAGAAAAAGGGGTGCACGTGTGTGATATCGCAGCCACTAATCAGGCGGTCCGTGATTCGTGGATTCCATTGGTAAAAAAGGAAAAAGACTGATTCAGTTTACATATGGGCCTCAAGCACTCAAAAGATCTAACAGTTGGAAAATTGACCAACACTCCATAATTTGAAATCCATTCATCTAACTCTTATGATCAGGTCGATCAACGTGCAAAAAAGGAAATCGCCAGATGAAAGGATCAGATTTCAAACACGGGTGTCTAGTTTCCACGTGTGTAAGGTTAGTGCACTTCGCGTTTCTCATTGCCAGTTTCTAGGGCGATGTTACTGATGAAGCTTTTAGTACACTTCAAAATGCGCACCTTTTTGCCGACTACGGATTAGGTGCGTCCGGGGTGACAGATTAGTGGATGAGTCGCTGACCGTGGGGCCCACTCAGATGTATGTTTTATATATCCACGCCGTTCATCCGTTTTTTCCGGATCATTTTAGGTCATAGATCAAAAGAGAAGATCCAAATCTCAGGTGGAGCACACCACAGGAAATAGTAGTAATTGACCGTTAAAATTTTTTTGTGGGCCACAAAAGTTTCGATGAAGTCGATATTTGTGTTTTCCCTTCATAAAGGTCTCCGTTACCATATTAAAAGATTGTATGACAAGTAAAAATTACAGTGGACCCTAAAAAGTTTATAATGGTGGACATTCAATGATCATTGTTTCCTTTACTGTGGTCCACCTGATATCTTGATGTGCTTTATGTTTCAGAAAATTCACTAAAATTATATGGAAAAACGGATGGACGGTGTGGATATACAAAACATACATCGAAGTGAGCCCCACGGTCAGGGACTAACCTACAAAGCCGTTACGCTAGACACCTAATTCGCGCCTCTTTTTGCCCACCCTCTCACACATGGCAATGTGCGTTGCCTGACCTAGATCAAAGCCGCTCATCAACACAAGCCCTAGTGTGGATGCCTGTAAAGACAGGCCAACATGATCATTAGCTGTCTCATGTGTGTCAAAAGGAAATGGACGGTTATGACAACCTGAAACCAGTCCAAAACATCATACACGTGTGGCCCACCATCTAAGTATTACTTTGATTTTGGCGTGGAAAATCTACGCATTGAGTCTCCCCAGGTGGGTCCTTGCTCTTGCTCGGGTGTTAGACTCTCATGAGTTTCAACTCCCGGTCAAGGGTTTGAGTACCCATTGAGTGGTGAAATTCCACCAGCGTGAGTGTTTCGGGTGTGTGTGCGTGTGTTAAAAAAAAAAAAAAAAAAAAAAAAAAGTCTCCCCTGATACTCTCGGATCATTCACACGTGTTCCAAGAGTGCCACGTTGGAGGAGCGAGTGCCAAATCGTTGCTCCTGCTTTACATCCTTGTCATTTCTAATAGGGGTGCACATGGTTCGGTTCGGTTCAGTCTAGTTTTGGGGTGAAACTGGGACCAAACTATTCCCTACAGTTCTAGGATTTTTGGAATCGAAACCGGACCGTTAGCACCCTAGAATCGAACTGGAACTGGACTATGAAAACCGCTTCGGTTCCGAATCGGTTTCACAGTTCTGGGCTTTTTAAAGCCCAACCAAATGCTCCAAAACATAGATGGTCATTCTAATTTAGGCCAAAACATAGACGACATGTTGTAAAAATCCCTGCACTGAACCTCCAAACCACCTATGATGACTCAGGTGAATGTGACAAAGGGAAGGAAGAAGAAGAAGAAAGAAAAGAAAACTCCAAACCCGGAGTTCTTTTGCAAGCTTAGTATGTCCCCCTTTCAATGGTAAGTAGGATGAGCACGGCCCAAAACCACTTAATACCGCTTCAATTTTCCAGAGTCCAAAACCAACCCAATCGCAAAAAACAGAGAGAACCTGCTCAAGTACAAATCCTCCCCTCACGATGCTTTCGTAGCTTGGCCCATTTATATTTTATACCCTTGAATATTCAAAATTTCAGTCCAGCACAATGCACAAAAGAAACCTATAGTAGACAAAAGCCATCCATTTTAAGAAAATAAAAAAAAAAATGGAGAGACTTACCCTAAAACACCCAATAGTCAAGATAGAACATATGTTTCTTTTCTTTCTTTGTTCATCAGGTATATATAGTGGAAATGTGGTGTTGTGCATCATTACTCAGAGACCACAATGTATTTGAAAAAGAAGACAACAAAAATAAAAAGTATTCTCAATGGAATTAGAAAAAACTAAAATTCAATTCAAGAATTCTCATCTCCTTTCAATTTTCAATCTGTCAATACATTATAGGCTACTAGTGAACTTAGGTAAATAGATAGACATGAGCTTCCTTTTACTTACAGACATTAGCAAACAGTTCTACTTCCCTCATCTCAGAAAGCTTCTTCTCAGACAATGTAACCAGCCCCTTGGGCTGCCGAGCTGGCTCTCAGTATCAGACATTCAACTGACATTGAGAAAGCAGCATTATTGAAGAATCGAGAGGAAATCGAAACACGAAGGATACGTATGGTGGTGGGCCATTATGCAAGCTGAAAATGTGAATGTACTTATGGAGGTTTTTTTTTTAAAAAAAACGAATGCTCGGTGCGGCTCATGGTTTGGATCCATGGTTTGGATCTACGGTTCATGGCACGGCTTGGATCAACGGTGCGGTTCTACGGTTCGGATCTACGGTTCGGTTCAATGGTTCGGTTCAACAGTTCAGATCGGTTCTGCAGGGCCCTAAATCAGAACCGATCCGTAATCAACGGTTTCGGGAATTTTGGAACCGGAACCGGACCATTAGCATCTTAGAATTGGACCAAATTGGACTGATCCAATGGTTTCGGTCCGGTTCCACAAATCGAACGGTTCGATGTGCAGCCCTAATTTCTAATGCGCTGCCCACATAAGCCACCGAGACTACGTACGTGTCGCATGAAATAATGATCCCTCGTGGGGCCGCTGTTAGATATAGTAATTCTTTGTACACAACGGAGGATAGAAGAAAATGATAACGAAACGATCAGATTTATCGGGTTCAAGGCTTGACTTGAATAGTCAATTTCTCAAGACAGATTTGCTGCCCTTTTTCTGGAATTTCCAGCAAGTGCAAATGAAGGAAATCTGCAAATTGTCTTCAGGATACAATGAACTCTCAATCCGATTTTCAACACGAAAATTTGCACATTTAAGTGTTGAACAGATCTCTAGTTTAAACACTGATATGCCGTAAGACGTTCAGAAAAAATTCAGTAAGAGATTAGATCGAGAGTAATTGCTCAGAAGATGATATAATCTTAAGGATAAGAATTGCTACATCTGGATTATAGCATCCAGGATTTATATCAATTGAAGGGTTATGGATTTCTTCATGAAGAGGTGCTAAAGAGACTCTTCAAGAAATCCAAACCCATTCACAGCAAATAATTGCCTTCCATGAAAGGACATGACCTTTTGTCCTATGGCAGTTATTTCTGTACCCATTCAGACAGAAGCAGTTATCCAACAGGAAAAACTGTATCCACATAAGCGACACATGGCATAGGTGTCACATGTACAATCATGTCATAATTACTCTTAATCAACAAAAGATAATAAATCATCAGGGTTCAATTTCATGACCCAAAAAATTTGAACCATGTGCCAAAAAGACTAAGTTCTTTTAGCTCCTTGCGACGATGCGAACGTGCGAAGTGCGCCTAATAAAGCGCCAAAAAGCGCCCAAGCAGCCCTACAGCCCACGCCACGCGCGCGCGTGCGCGGACGGTGCTTCGCACCGTCCTCGAGGAGATTTGAACCCTGGTTGCATAAGCAAAAACCCCTCCTCTCTTACCGACAGGCTATTCATACTATTTATGGAAAGTTTTAAATAATTAATATATTTATTTACTTTATAAAAATAACTTTATTTTTGAAATTTATTTTTATTCAAAAAAAAACACAACAGCCGCACCATTGGGGGATATCTACAATCTGATTGCGAATATAAAAAAAATCTCAGATGCTCTAAAAGAGTGTGATGGATGGTATGCCGGACTCAAGAAGTACCTAGGAATTGCGTACATGGCACTCATGTAATTCAAATTAGACTATCTAGATTAAGTGTCCCAATTTAGATTTGTTAATAGACTAAGAATACGGTTATTTCATTATAAATTACACTTATTTGATTATCCGACTAACAGACGGTGGACATTCATTGGACGGTTTTTAAAAAATCCGATTGTCCTATTCCACCAAAAACCGTCCGTGAATCTAAAAAGCCAGGATTGGTCAGCCAGACGCAGATTACGCACTGACCAAACCCTGTGGGTCACATGAGATGTGTGTTTTATCCAAGCCGTCCATCGATTTTGTCACGACCCTAGAATTGAAACATATTCAATGCTCAAGTGGATCGCAATGGAAGCTGGCCATAGCTAAACAATAATCTGCCCTCGCAGGACTCTGTGTGGCCTACCGTATTGTATGGGTTTTATGCACACTATTTATCCATTTGTATAGATCATTTTATGACAAGCTAAAAAAATGAGGCAGATCGAAAGGCTCAAGTGGACCACATGGTAGGGATTGAACTTCTAGCGTTAAAACTTTCTTGTGAGTGAAGTTTTAGATGAATATGATATTTGTATTTTCCCTTTATCCATGTCTTTGTAATCTTTATATATATATGCACATACACACACACACACACGCACACATCACACACTCACGCTAGTGGAATTTCACTGCCTATGGATACTCGAACCCTTGACTAGCTGTTGAAACTCTCGGGAGTCTACCACCCGAGCAAGAGTAACTATCCGTGTCTTTGTAACCTTGTGAACAGGTTGGTACCGCGCCTATAGGAAGGTTTCAAGCTGCTGTCTCATGTGGTGCAGTCCACTTGAGTGCTAGATAGATCTAATTTTTAGACTCATACCTTAAAATGATCTGAAAAATTGAATGGACAGCATGGATAAAACCCATTATGAGGGGGCCCATAGAGGTCCTGCCTATACAGCCATACATAATCAAGATTACAACACAAGAAACAGTGGGAATAATAGTGTCTATGGTTGAAACTTTCCCAAGGCTCAAAGTAATATATATTTGTTACCTAACCTATTTACATGGATATGTTTAGAGAAAAAACACAAATATAAGATTGATCTAAGACTCATGTGGGCTCGCAAAGTTTTTAACTATATATGCTCAATTCTAATTATTTCCCATGGTGGGGTTTACTCGAGTTTTGCATATGTTTCAATTTTGGGCTCATGCCCTAAAATGATATGAAAAGATAGATTTAAGACTTGGATGAGCCATGAGCTTTTCATATGTCCCAATTTGACCTCATGCCCTAAAATGATATGAAAAAAAAAATAAAAAAATTAAAGACGTGGATCAGACACATACATCACGATAGCCCCCCACGGAATTTACAAAGACTGTTCCCCATTGACAATGGTTCCCACAGATTTTCACGCATGCAAATTTTGAGTGCCTGCGTATCAACATCATGCCATGTTATAGTATCAAATAACTCTCTTTTGTGAATAAACTAGCATGCTTTTACAAGATCTTAAAGGGCCATTAGTTTTGTAAATATCTGCCAGCTAAGATCCTTATTCATTTCAAATATTCTTTTTAATGTGGATTAGAAACAGGGTTGTCGAACTGTCAGGATCGGACCGGCCAAGGTCAATCGCACATAATAGAACTTAAGCCCAAGCTTAAGTCCAAGCCTACTTGTAAATTAATATCAACTCATTTTAGGGCATAAGTCCAAAATTGAAATTTATCTAAAGCTCAAGTAGACCACATCAGAGGAAATAGTGGGGTAATGATGTCCACCGTTGAAACCTTCCTAGGGCCACACTGACATGGATGAAAGAAACGTAGTATTTGATTGATCCAAAACTACTGTGACCCCAAGAAGTTTTCAACTGTAGGGGTTCAATTCCCACTATTTCCTGTAGTGGGTCCACATGAACTTGATCTCATATCCTAAAATGAGCTGATAAATTGGATGGACGGTGTGGATAAGATGCATGCATCAATGTGGGCCTACAGAGCTTACTTATGACTGTGCATATATAAAAAAATCTCTGATACTCCGGTAGAGTGTGATAGATGGTACAGTACTGGACTTAGGAAGTACCTCAGAATTTCGTACATGGTACACATGTGATTCAAAGTCATGGTTTCACATTTTAGTTAGTTTAACTTGAGTTAGCGAATTCCGGCTATGCAATTTTTGAGTGCCTGCGTATCAACATCATGAGATATCACAGTATCAAATAACTCTTCTTGGAATCAAATAATGTGCTCTGAAAAGGTTGGTATCTTAAAGTGCCATTTGTTTAAGAAGCATATCCCACCTAAAATAAATATCCATTCCAAATATCGTTTGTGACCTGGGGTAGAGATAGGCCTGTCAAAGGGCTGGGTTCTAACTAGCCAAGGTCTGCCTGGCCTTTGGGTCTGGTTCCATCATGACTTAATGGTAGACAATTTTTGTTTGGACAATCTTTGTTTCAACACTGAGATGAAGAGATCACGTGTATATATATAGCGTGTGTGTGTGTGTTAAAAATAAAAATAAAAATTCACTCCACTCTGCAACGAACTAAAATGGTAGCTAATCTAATCTAGGCTCGGTCCATGTGTAAGTTGAACCTATTCAGCATATTTAGATATGAAATAATCATCTAAAATAATGTTAATTACTATTAATATTCTTCCATTAAAATGTTATAGTTATTTGGAATTTTGATTTGAAGGGATGTGGGTTGCCTACTAATTTGGGCTACTAGAGGATGCACCACGGGTCCTTCATTAATGTATGTATTTTATCTATTATGTTTATCCATTTTTTATAGATCATTTTAGGGTATGATTCCAAAAATGTGGTAGATCCAAATCTCATATATATAGATCACATTAGAGGAAATAGTGGTGATTGAACGCCTGCCATTGAAAACTTTTTAAGGGCTATAAGGGTTTTGGATGAAGCTGATATTTGTGTTTTCCCTTCACCTAAGTTTATATGACCTAATCAAAAGGTTAGATGACAAATAAACATTACAGTGGGCTATAGGAAGTTTTTAATGGAACCATTTAATCACCGCTGTTTTCTCGTAATATGGTCTGCCCGAGAATCTGCCTCAATTTTTAGCTCATGCGCAAAAATGATATGAAAAATTAAATGGACAACATAGATAAAACACATACGTACATTAGCGACATGGCGTTACTAGCAGCTTCAGTAGGCAATCTGCATCCAAATTGAAATGGTCATCTACTAAAATATTAATTAATCTTACTAAATTGTTTAATTTAAATTAGAGATTAAATATTTTAAACAATATATTGAAAAAAAGAAAAAGAAAAAAAGAAATAGAACTTTTAAAATATTCCCTTAGAAACCATAAATGGGTAAACTAGGTTGGACTAGGTTGAGTCAGCAGACCTTATATACACAGCCCACGCTCAGTCCTATTAAATAATGGGCCGCACTTTTAGGTCAAAAGACCTAGCCCACGGCCACGTATGCCAGCCCACATCTAGCCAGAAGCAGGCTAAGCCCACTAACGTGCATGTGGGACCTTATTTATGTGATCCACATTGTCAGGAGATGCCCTAAAAATCTCCTAAATTGCAGGCCCTTAACCTTTTGTATATCTCCCATCATAGTTAGAGTTGGGCATGGGATGACTCAACTTGTCCGACTCATTCAGACCTAACTCGGCCTGAACCAAGTAGACTTTCGTGTAATCCAAACTCAAACCAAGTCGAGCTCGGGTCACCCAATAACTTGACTCGACTCAACCCAAAATTCAACTCGGTACTGACTCAACTTGATCCGAAACCTGACTCGTGCATGTGTGTATATATAAACTCCAGATTTTACGTTCCATATCTGAGATGCCCTATAACTGATGGAGAGGTTGCAGTTCCAACAGGTGCACCTAGGTTTTGAGTTGTGATTTCATCCTGTGGATACCTGCTCCACCCGACTCAGTATATGTGATCGGGTTAGACTCTGTGCGGATTAATCCAGACCATACTCAGACTCGAATCGGGATCGGGTTTAAGCATGCTAGACTCGGTACCAAGTCAGGTGGAGTTTGGGTCAAGTCTATTTCAAAACTGGATTGAGTCGGGTCTACCCTAAGTTGGTCCGACTCAACTCAATGCCCAGCTCTAACTGCAATGATTGAGAATAAAATAAAGCAACTGTCTACGTTCAACATAAGGACCAAATATTGAATGGCTAGGATATCTCATGCAGAGATGTTTGTCCATCCCACCGTCAGAGCAAGTTTCATAAAAGAGAAAAGTTAAATACTCTGGCAGAGTGTAATTGATGATACACAAGCTCTGATCTGGAGCATCATGCCTTCATCATTCCTCAAGCATATGTACAAGGTTTGATACACCCAGTCGACTTAAATGCATGGACCACATTTAAGGATGGGTGAAAATGACAACACAAAATACCCCATCAGGTAGGTTATCCTAACCGTTCAATTGGCATCTAGTGAAATGTAGGCCACTGGTTACAATCATCCATCTTTTCATGGATGCCAAGGGCGGCAATGGGCCCTGTATATCCAGCCCAAACCAGCGAGCCTGAACTCAATTTAGGCGGGCCTTGCACCTCATGTGCATGGCCCATTCAATTTTTAAGTTGTACTTTAAATCAATTGATTTCGATCAATCAGGCCTGTCTGACTCTAAATGTACATGTATTGTATATTATGCGAATATGCTATTCTGATTCTCTGTTGGGAGCCGTCCATCTTGAATGTTGACCCTTACCTTCCTTTCCTTAAAATTTCTATTTCTATTTCCTTGTGCATGTGTGGCCCACCTGATTAATAACATACAAGTGGGTAATAGAGACGTGGATAGACCGACCTCTGTAGTGTGTTGAAATGGCAAAGTTCTGTGGGGCCACCATGATTTATGTGCTATATCTACACCATCCATCCATTTTGAGAGAACATTTTAGGGTGTGAGGCCAAAAATGAACGAGCACTAAAAAATGAGGCAGATCCAAAGCTCATGTGGCCCACCGTTTTGAGAGATCATTTTAGAGGGTTCCACAATTTAGTTTGTTTAACCAGAGTTAGAGAATTCCTATCAACATCATGAGCTGTCGCAGTAGGACTAAAATGAACGAGCTTGAGCCTGACCCTCATGTTAGTAACTGTCCTAACCAAAGCCCGGCCCAAGCTTGGAATAGTCATCTACGATAATAATAATAATCATTTCAAAAATATTAATTGCCAATTGAAATTGGAATAGTAGTCACGGAAATATTAATTAGTACTTATTAATAAATTATTTAATTTAAATTAAGAATTAAATATTAAAAAAATACATTGAAAAAAGAGAGATGAAACTTGTGAATATATCCTTAGAAATCATAAAGGAGCTAGCTAGGCTAAGCTGGTCTCGGATTGGGTTGGTACAGTTACATGTGCAGCACGCCATTTTTGGTGATCCACGTTGCCAATCCAGTGGGCCCATCATGGATGAGGGATGCCGCAACATAAGGAGCAAATATTAGATGGTTAGGATTATCTAGTATAGAGATTTTTATCTATCCCACAGTCATAACGGATTTCATAAAAGAGAAATGTTTGATATCATGGGGGAGTGTAATTAATAATACATGTTATGGGTAAAAATGGATTGGCTTGAGAAGAAGCCACCTCAAACATATATGCACAATATGAGTAGGTCGGTCAACACCAATTATGACCAAGGAGCTCATCAACCGACAGAGAGAAAAGCATTTTGTTGTACTTCACTGAACGACCCCGAGCTCCCCTGCGATCCCATCAATTTTTGAGCCACTGCTTGGAACATCTCCCGGCAAAGGCTCCCGAAGTACAACCCTACGTCATATGACAAAATAAAGAGGATGATTATCCTCAATATCTCATCTATATCCTATTAAGGAAAGGAGTTCAGTCTCGGCCCTCTGACGTGACTTCTAAGGACAGGTCGGTAGGTTGGTAATATGCTCAATGACAAGGTAAACTCGGCCACAACTCATTAGAAAATTCAGGTCGGCGAAACCCCTCTTCGAAACGAATATCCACATTAAATTTCTACCACACATTTCTACTGGTTCCAACCTAGTTCCGATTATACCTACCCGGGATTGCAGTCGAGGATCTCAGAAAACTACCGCAACACGAATATGCCTGAGATCTTAGCTGAGGATCCCGGGAGATACTTGCGACATGATTGGGATATAAATTTCTCTACAATACGCACCTACTAAATAGGAAAATTACCTTTTACGTCACCACAATTTTTCACCTATAAATAGAAGCATTCCCAATAGTGAAAGGTATGCACAAATCGCCCTCCAAAATCTTAATCCTAAGTTCGACTACGCCTAGGTTATCTGTATGAGTTTTGGCATCAGAGGGCCCCTTGCTACAGGCAGGGTATCTATCCCTGTCTTCTCTTACAGGTATCAAGTGGTTTAAGGAAAACATTCGAAAACTACGTCAACAATATGCAAGCTCTGATCTTATCCGCTGCATCACGGTATGTACAGGGTTTGATACAACCAACAGACTTACATGCACCTGCAAAACTCACTTTTCTACGTCAATATCATGCAAAGCCTACATGGAGGTTGAGTGATAATAATAAAACAAAATGCCCCCATCAGGTAGGTTATTCTAACCGTTCAATTGGCATCTATCTTCACTGGATGTGAGGTCCCATCAGATTGACAGATTCAGTTATAAGAGAGGTGGGCCCGGTTTCACTAAAGTTAATACAGGAGTACTTGTATTGATTAATGGTGCAACTAGTAGATGGTAGACCTTTGAGTGATCCAAACCATTCATTTGGCTGGATCCATGATTTTGAGAAACCCCACCAGTCAAACTAACAATCTGATCAATAGCCTATAAAACAGACTGCCATGATCATTCATATAAAAATTTGCCCGACTGACAATATGTGCCATCTGTTTGTTGGGACCCATCACGGATCAGTACTTATTGTTTGGAAGGATAGCTTGATCTACGGCTTGGAAAAGGTTTAGTAATAGAAACGCTAAGGGTGGCAATGGACCAGGTAGCTCAGGAAATAGGTTGGGCTTGGGTCTTACATTCATGGCCCAATTAAATTTTGAATTGGGCTTTGGATAAAGTGATTTAAGACAACTTCACCATATTCAAACCTACTTCACCATATTCAAACCTAACCTTAGACAGCTTCACTTTATTAAAACCTAACCTTATATATAATACATGTAAAAATGAGTTATGAGTAACATATGCAATACAAATACTAAATTATAGCCAGCGTCACAGTAAGATTCATGAGCATAATCGTATAAAATCTTAACATTTGGTCACGTGTGCAACGACTATGAAATTTAGTGCACCCTATCAATCATAACTAATAATTATAAATTTAATTTTAAGAATAACAACAAAAATAAATTATTTAGCTGGTTTGTAGAAACACTCTTGATTAAGAGGGATACCAAGGAATTGACTATTGCGACTCTTAGTTACCGGTGAGGTTAGAGTATCAAAATTTGTGGTAGTGATAATAATTTTTTTGCCAAATTCCATAGAAAACCCCAGAGAGAACGAGAGGGTGCTGGGAGCTTGAATCTGGCTAGTCTCTTGGGGTCATTTGGCACCTTGGATTGGAGGGGATTAGAGGGGGTTTCAAATCCCCTTGGTTGTTTGGCAGCAAAAAGCAATTGGGGATTGCCAATCCAGGGGGTTCCCAATCCCCTCTTTGAGGGGGTTTGTAATCCACGGTGAGAACTTGGATTACACCTAAAATCATTTTAATATTTACAGGTATAAATGTATGTCATTGTACACTATCATTCTATTGGGCACATGACCCACTAATGATGATCAGCACCGTCCAAACATTGTTCATGCAGATCAGCACCGTCCAAATATTGTCCAGCACCGTCCAAACATTGTCCATATTAATCAATGATTAAAAATTGTTACTTAGTCACTCCGACATAATCTTGTCCTTGCGGTCCATCTGAGACTTGGAATTTCATCAGTTTTAGACAAAGCATATATTTTAGCGGGCTTATCACAACCATAGTGTCAAAAATTATATATCTCACTAATTGGAGATATTAAAGTTGATTTAGTAATTAAATTCAAACCCTCATAAATATGCCATGTAGAGGTATTTTTGAATTAAAGTTGATCCATACTTTAGGGTGCCAAACACACCCAGAGGATTGCGAATCCAGGGGTTTCCAATCCTGGGGGTTGCGAATTCAGGGGGTTCCAGATCCATGCTCTCAAATAGCACCCTTTTTCCTTATTTACCTTTTGCTAAAAAAAAATGAGCAAAGGTTGTTATTTTCACGGATACCATAGTTATATTATTATGAATTTAATTGGTAGCTAAAGGGACAATACACCCTCCAAAATTGATGCTCATGTAAGGGGCTCTATGAGGCCCAAAACAATATATGTGTCCTATCTAATCCGTCCATCTGTTTTCACATATCACTTTAGTATGAATCCAAAAAATCAGGTAGACTGAAGGCTCAAGTAAACCACATGGTAGTAAAAAATGGATATTAAATCACATATGATTTATATGGTATGATCCACTTGGGCATTCAATATATCTTATTTTTGGGATAATATACTAAAATTAATTATCAAAATGAATGGACGGCATGGATAAACCACATACATCATGATGGCCTCACGGAGCCCCTAATAGGACCGTCCTGGTGGGAACCCAATCCACACTTTAAAATGGCGCGCGCTTAAAATAGAGCCGCGCCCAAAAAGCCTCTTCCTCTCCCCTCTCTCTCTCTCTCTCTCTCTCTCCCGATCTCTGCTCCCATTCACCTCTCTCTCTCTCTCTCTCTCTCTCTCTCTCCCGATCTCGTTTCCCTCTCTCACACCTGTTCCATCTCTCTCATTCGCCTCCCTCTCTCTCTCCGATGCATCTCCGCCATCTCTTCTATTTCCCTCACGTCATCTTCTTGCTTGGACCTCCATTGCAGCAGCCGTGAAGCTCCTACCTGAAGAAAACACACACCATTCGAAAGTCTCTTTTCATATTTTTGTGGCATCTTTTAAAATCGAAGGAATCAGAGGCTCCTCTCCACAGGTTTTGATCTCTTCCTCTCTCTGTATCTCTTATTATCTCTTTCAGATTTCATGCACGCTAACTGTTTGATGAAATGGCTCAACAAGGAAGGTTTTGGTCGTAGAACTTTGTTTTTATTTATTTATTTATTTATAAACAAAGCCTCCGAATATGCATATATTATATAAAAAGTATATACACAGCTACTAAGTCCTATCACAATGGCCGGACTGTGAAACAAAAGAGTATTTCATGGATTTAATATGATGAGTTATGAGTCATGTCTCCCTATCATAAACATAACAACTACAACAACAACATGGTTAGTGTAGGACGTGATCTTTTTCGGTTAGATTAAGTAGACAGAAGAGCCAATGGCAGTGATCTTGCAACCCTTTTCCCTGCTAGACCAACCGCAATAAAAAAAAGCACTACCGGGAGATGTTAGGACCGAGTGGAATGCAATTTTGAGTATAGATAGCAGTTTACCCATTGTAGCAAAGGAACCTTCATTTCTAAAGTTTGACAAATTTGTCATGGCTTGCAGAAGCCACCAACCCCATCATGTACAGACAGCATCATGGTCTTGTTCTCAGCCATGTTCTAGAGTTATAGATACTGGTAACAACCAATGACCAGCAATGAATGATAAGTTGGGTGGAAAACACAGGAGTGAAAAAATGGTAAGCCCACCAATCTAAGTCCAATCTAAGTAGTAAGTACTTCTAGTGCTCCAATACCAATTCACAAATTTCTGAGAAATGGGTAGAGATCCCAAAACCACCTATGAACAGATATCAATCAGGTTGTTACTCTGGAGAAGAGAGAGCAGATACAAATGGAAGATGGGCTTCACATATTAAAACTGTGGTAAAAAAAGCAGGGAATTGAACAAGTTAAATTAAGGACCCTTTTTTTCAAAGCACCCTCATTCCCTTCACTTAGATTCTCAAAGGGGACAAAAACATAATATCTCAGCTAAGGCCAACAAATGAATTTGTACAGTATGGATGGACACAATATGGTTTTGCCTTCAACAATTTGCCAAAAATGCAGGACTCTCCTTTTTTCCCACATTATAACTTAAAGAGAACCCTGCATTCAAAGCTTCATTTATCCTTTTGTAAGCATTACCAAATTTCTCCTTTTTCCCACATTACAACTTAAAGCATTACCACTTTCACAAACAGACCATCACGATGTCAATTCTATAGTATAAGGTACCAGTATAAGCAATAAAAGGACTCACAGTACTACAAGAACTTAGAATAACCATCCTGCCCTGGGAAGCCATTGCAATAAGGTCAACCATACCCTGACTGAGTCTTCACTAACAGATGCTACATAATCGTCTGTGGGATCCCAACACACAGAATGGATAGGCTTTGTGTGTCCCTGTAATGAATGCCAACAAGCTTCGGTCTCAACATCCAGTATTGATACAACATTTTCAGCACCAGCCACGAGGTACCTACCAAGACGGGGCTGGAATCTCATCTAGGTTGTCCCACCCTTGAAGACTCTAGCACAGCTACCATTATTAATACTCCAGTACCATATTTCACTATCCCCATCACAAGAGCAGATGAGATCCTCTTTACTTGAACTTGCTCGGATTTTGTGATTACTGTTGATGCTGTTGTGATTTTCTTCATTTGATTCTGTGGTGATATTCTTCAGGCCTTAATGCAGGAAAATTGCTGTGTAGCTAAATTTTCATATCAAATCCAAGGATTGTCAATATTTTCTTTACTTTTACTTGACCCTTTATTCCATTTGTTTGATGTAAATGTGAAAGGCCATTTCTAAGTCAATATCTCCAAGGCTATGTTCTACTAATTTTTGTTTTGCAGATTTTTTTGGGTATTTAAAGCAGGAAACAATTACAAAATCCGTCACTCAGATTGTGCAAGAACAACATGGAAAGTGAGTGTCCTTTCTTTATTTTTTGTGGCTATTCTCAGCAGCTGTCATTGCATGTTCTTCTATTTCATTCTGATTATTTTGTGAAAAAAGTTGCCTACATTGAATGGAAAATGTAATCCTCAGTGACTTTATATCTCTTGTTTGGAACTCCCTTTTACTACTTAAAAGTAAACAGATTCATCCATGGCCGTCAATGTACAATCTTCTATGCTGGTTTTTCTACCTATTTGTTCCCTTTAATGTTGACAAACCCTTTAGTTTGGGTCAGGTTTGGGCACGAATTCTTGGTTCATTTAGTAAATGGGATCATAATACACCACCACACTCTTCAGCCGATGTCCATGGTGGCTCACCATGACAGAACTCACTCTAACTTATGTCCAGGTAGCCCTTCCACCTTGTGGTGGCTCTCACTTTTCCAAAGCATTAATTATTATTAGTAGGGTGATTTGAGTGATCTCTTGTTTTGATAGTTGGCCTGGGGTGCTTGGCCTGAGTTCTTTTCTTTTATTTTGTTTGGTTTTCGTTGCTGAATTTGATTCGTGGTGAGTGGACTTGTAAACTAGAGAAACATGGATAGAATATTCTGGTAGACTGGTTGTGAGTTGCAGAAAATAGGTTTGCAGAGGCGAACTTTTCATCCCAGATATTGATAAGTACTTGCTATTACCAATTTGGAGTAATACCTGTTATATTGAATGCTTACACAGATGCATTGAGGTTGGAAAGTTTCGAGCTTGTGCAACCCAGCTCCCTTGCAAGCCAACATAGGCCTGGATGGAAAACATGCACCATCCAAGCTGTCCATCAAGTGGGTCCCCACTTCTCGATGCCATATCCCAAAAATCAGGCGAGTCCACTCCATGGAAGGATCACCAAAAGGGGCCCCAGACCCTAGGAATTCTATGCAGCAAGACCTCATGTGTGTGTTCACTTGGCATATGTCAACTTTCTACCTAGAGAGTAGAAACTGCAGAATATAATCGGTAGAAAGCAATCAATATAGGTAAACTATATAGTTGATGCCTGTCTTTACTGGAGATGCTTTTGTTGAGTATTAGCTATGTTGTTCTTTTTCCATTCAAATGATATCTAGGCCTTAATGTGATGTTGCTTCTTGAACTGTTTGTGGAAGGATAGTCAGCTTAACAACAACAGTTTGACGGGTAACATACCCATGTCTTTGACAAATGTCACCGCACTGCAAGTTCTGTATCTGTCTGTTCCATGCGTAAATTTGGGTTCTCTTCTGTTTTTTATTTTGAATATGCCTTTGCTAGTTTCCCCTCTATGGACTGTTATGAATGGGGAATGCAGGGATCTATCCAACAACAAGCTAACAGGGGGAGTTCCAGATAATGGGACATTTTCACTATTCACTCCCATCAGGTATCTTGCTGCTTTATTCTATGAGCCTAAGCTTTGCAAACACCTATACAATTGCTGCTAACTGCAACTTTTATAAAAGAATAGATTGGAATCAAAGATGATGAGATCATGTTGTTGTTTTGAAGTTTTGAAAGTTCTGAAATCTGAGGAAATCATTGTTGGTGTGCATGGAGTGAAGAGATATATATATATATATATATATAGAGAGAGAGAGAGAGAGAGAGAGAGAGAGAGAGAGAGAGAGAGAGAGAGAGAGAGAGAGAGAGAGAGAGAGAGAGAGAGAGAGAGAGAGAGAGAGAGAGAGAGAGAGAGAGAGAGAGAGAGAGAGAGAGAGAGAGAGAGAGAGAGAGAGAGAGAGAGAAGAGAGAGAGAGAGAGAGAGAGAGAGAGAGAGAGAGAGAGAGAGAGAGAGAGAGAGAGAGAGAGAGAGAGAGAGAGAGAGAGAGAGAGAGAGAGAGAGAGAGAATCCACTTTTTACAAAATGTTGTGGTTGATTTGAGGTCTGATTTGTCAGTTCTGAGATATAATACTTGGACTTAAGGTCTTCTTGCTTTGCAGTCCGATGGGTTTCCTACGCTTCTTTTCTTCCCAGCAGGAAATAAGAACTTTGATCCGCTGAGTAGAAGTTCCTTTACATGTGTTATTAAATGCCACACCTTCTCACCGACTGTGTCAAAATGTTTCTGCTCTTTATATGTTCTGAGTGCACTTTGAATTGCAGCTTTAATGATGCCTTCACTTCTCTTATTGCTTCTGGCGAGCATGCTCTTGTTGCTGCTGCTGTTGTCGCTGCTGCTTTCATTGCGTTGTCATTGGCAAGTAGGCATTATTAACTTGATCTTTATGGTTTTTCCAGATTACTGTTGATACAGATCGAACAGTGGTGGCATTCTACAAATTCATCAAGAAGCATGCATCGATGCCTTTCAAGCTCCAGAGACCAGTCTCAGCTGCAAAGACAGAGGACAAGAGCCAGAAGAGCAGTAGCAATGATGACATGAAGGATGAGTTGTGAGGGTTTTTTTTCCCTAAGGTAATGTAAGATGTATCTGTCTTTTATTTATCAAATAGGAAGAGCTGTTTTTGGCATATAGATGAGAATCAAGGGAATGAAAATAGAGGGGGTCTGAAAGCAGAGGTGGTGGTGTTTACAATTTCATCCCCACTTAGCTACACTAGTATATCTTGTCCTGATTTTATTATTGTTCAATTTCTATAGGCTGAGACTCAACAACATGGGGCTGAAGAGCTACAAAGCATTAAACAAATACGGGTTTGTGAGTGGTGCTCTATTTAATGTAGAAGTTGTCCACATTCAGGGACTGTTTGGTTGACGCCTAAATTGAGTTCATCTCATATTCATCAATCTTTATCATGTATTAGAGATCACATTTCAAGATTAAAAAGAATCTTGATAACCAACCTTCATCATCTCTAATACATATTATGAGTAACTAAAATGAGATGAACTCATTTTTAAGTGTCTAGCAAACAGCCCTGTATATAATGCATGAAAATGTTTCCTTGTTATTGTTTCTATACATTTTTTTTCTGATTGTTGAATCTTAAAATTTGTTATATTGAAGCATGTTTTTAACTTTTGTTTTTTTGATGTTTCCTCCATCTATGCTGCTGAATATTGCTGCTGGAAATTGCTGCTTCCCCTACTGTTTGATCAGATTTGGTATCTCACTATGACAGCCAAATGGTCCAACTTTTTTCTGTGAATAATTTGTCATGCTTTCATTTCTTCTTGATGCAAAAGTACCAGATATCTGGGTCTCCAACTAGAGATTGTCCTGCCATGTTTTTTTCACCTCATGCCCCAATGTCCACAAAGTGAATGATGGTATTGTTATGTTTTTGGGTCTGCTGGGCATTAACAGGTAGCAGGGTTGACGAACAACTCTTGTTTAGCAGAATCACACAAAGTGCGTCACTGTGTGAGGAAGCATCCTGTACTTGGCCAACATGTGCTGATGTTGCAAAGTATTAAAAATAGGACTTTGAAATGATGAATATGCCGTGCCATGCTCCAGCCTTTTATTTTACTTAAGATTTATGGCCATCAGCTATTGTCAATCCTGCAGAAGAGATTGGACAACATGTTATATGTTGGGCTTACTGAGGAACACAAGAAGTCAGCAGCGATGTTTGCAAATGTGGTTGGTGTGCAGGTGCTTTCCTTGTTGGAAGCCTTGAATTCTCGTACCAATCAAGCAGTTAACAACAGAACAGGTAAAGTTGGTGCAAATTCATTCTGTTGTTTTCACCTTGAACCTTGAAAGTGCAAAAATATAATACTTACTCTGTGATGCACATACGTGCATGCATTCATGAATGCCAAATGACCTACCTATGTTCAAAAACTCAATGACTCCCACCCACTGTTTTTTCCTTTTATGAAATTGACCTTTTTTCCCCACTTCCTACACTTGTCTTACTCAAAACTCAAAACTTAGGAGACCGAGTTTCTGAGTCAAGTATGAGTTTCTGAATCTTGACATACACAATGTGAATCTGTGGGGCCAATTTTCGGTTCTGGATAGAAACTGGGATTGATGGTGTTATTAAATGGTTGACAACACACATGCACAGTTGTAATAATGACCAGATGTATGAACATGGCATTGGCACCTTTGTTGATGATCCAGAATGTAATCAGATGGACCATGCTGTGTAGATGGCCTGGCCCAAAAATTAAGTCAGTCAACTCATTAGGTGTGCCACACATGCATAGAATCAAGTGATTGTTTACAAAAGTTGCCAATGGTCCGCATTCGATCGATGCCTCTGGCTCTGCCCAATGAATAAACCTGCCTGAATTTGTGCCTGGTCATTTACACTGTGAGACCTTCCTGGTGCACAGCTTGGATGTCTCACACACTTATCATGTTGGCACGTGGGGTTCTTTGTAGTGCACATGGGTCCAGCAATCACTTAATATATACGGTCATACCTAGCTGCAAAACAAAATTCCCTAAACATCTGCTTCTTTCACAGAGCGGACCTCTTCTTTTCCAGAGTCTGAGCTCAATAATTCAAATCAGCTGCGGGTAAGCTGAGATGGATTCAGATTTTCTCAATTCAGTGAACATATTTTGGAGTGCTTTGATATCTTGAATATTGCAATCACATTTACCAATATGTTTTGCATGATAGGACAGCATCGATGGACAAAAGTTGAGAGAAACTCCTTCAGCCAAAAAAATTGAAACTGCTGATGAAAATGTAAGACCATTTTAATATTATTAGGAGTTCATTAAAACTTTTGATTTTTATAATCAGATTTTGAGAATAGCTTCTAGTCATTTATTTTGTGTCTTCCATAGAAGAAGGTTCTCTCCCCCCCCCCCCCCCCCCCCCCCCCCCCCTTTTTCTTTTTCTGATCTGAAATCTTCTCACATGGTAGATAACAGTTGTAAAACTGATGGAAGCTTATGAAGCCTGTATTTCTAGTTTATGAAAATCTCAAGCGTCACGACGGGTCTCTTCTTTGTAGAGAATTTCTCCTGCAAACTTTAGTGAGGAGCTAAGTATGCAAAAGCTTCCCTAAAGAAGTTACTTGTTGATCTGCACCCCTTTTTCATGTCTTTTGCTTTTATGGAGCCACCATTTACACCCGTGCTTGTGATGCACACACCTGGTTTGTCTAATATCACAAGTGGAGGCCATCCCTTTCGTGGATTGTGTTTCTCCTGAGTCAAGAAAACCATTTCTATTGATATATGCCGGCTGCTATACCAATTTTAGTATCGAATGCTGATATGTTGATCTCATTATAAGCTTGAGCTTTTGGTATACTCTCTACATAGAAGCATTGCTGTGCATGTTTCTTTTATTGTTGAATCCGGAATTTTTTAGATGAGTTGATCTATCAGGGCAATCACTAGCAATGGTAAGCCATTATTTTTTTTTTAAAAAATAGAATAGCTTGAGATCAAAAAACCGTAGCAAATTTTCATTTCAGCCAATAGCTACGGATATATTGATACTTTTAGCTACAAATATTATTCGTAGCTGTATGTTAATTTGATACAGAAAGTATAGCTACGGATTACATGTAATTCTAATTCGTAGCTATTGATAGCTACAGATTAAATTGGTAGCTATATCTTTTGGCCTATGGCTACTGTACCTACGACTACAACCCTGCTACGGGCGATAACCGTAGCTATAGTTCGGTACGGTTTTTATTTGTAGCTTTTGTCCCACTTTTGTTACTTATGCAATGGGCGGTCTATATCAACCACATAATCATTACATTGATCTATAGAGAAATCTCATGAAGAGATGATTTTTAATTCAAATATGGGTTGTAGTTTTTCCTTGTAGAAATCATATGTTCTTACTAAAGGCCTTAGATCTGATATGTATGGATCATTTGATCATAAGGGACAAACGATACCGGGACCCTAATTTTCATATTAATTTGACCATAGGTTTGGATTCCATCAATCAAATCTAACTGTAAATATCATTTTACACTTTAGATTTGAAGATGGTGATTGGACGAATCCGATCTAGTTCCACCATTAATGTATATTTTGGAATTGATCTAACTTATTATCCAGAAAGTTTAGGTGGATTTGACAGTTGGATGGACCATAGAGATGAAGAGGAAAAATCATGCATAACATGCTTAGATCTAACAGTTAAGAACATAGATGATCTGGATCTAAGCGATCTATTAACTCATTCTCAATTTGAGATTTTGTGAGTCAACATATGGTTCAAATCCGTCCCATATGATCAGAGAATCATTCAAGATAAGAAATTGGAAAAATAAAAAAGTTTTAAAAATTCAGATCGTTTGGACTTAGTGCAACAGTGCCAGATCAATCAATCGATCAATTGATTGCGGTAAAAACAGTCTAAAAACTTGAATAGGAAATTTCGATTTTGTTTGATCAGTTGAGAGAATTGTTCAATCAATTGAAAGCAACACAAAGTGTCCAACAACCAAAGACTAGAATTCGAATTTAGTCTGATTGATCGAATCTCGATTGAGAATTGTTCAATCAATTGAAAGCAACACAAAGTGTCCAACAACCAAAGACTAGAATTCAAATTTAGTCTGATTGATCGAATCTCGATTGACCAACAATCTACTGGAATGTTTTGTTCAATTAGAACTTTGATGTTTTAATTGATGTAAATTAGTAGTGATCTTTGATTATCTTAGAACACTTGAATGGTCAGAACACCATGGTCGATTAAGTGGGCCCCACATTAAAAAGAAATCACCTCAAAACTATGTAGAGGACAAAACCAAGATCAATGGTTCAATTCCTATATGAATTTCAAATTTGGGGAAACTAATTACTAACCATGGGCGGGTTGATTGCACAGTCGTACACTAATAGAAATATAATTTGAATTATGATTATTTAAGTTATTGCAAACTGATTGAACTTGGGATAACATCTCATAATTTATATCACCAGATCTCAAGTGAGTAATCTCAATATGTTTCATCTCCGTTGTGATTATGGTAGTTATGTGATTGTTATGCTGATTGTGATTTATTGTATTGAATTTTCATGCATCCATGTCATGCATAGTGTACATGCGTTGTTTCCATAGGAGCTCTCCTTGAAAGACCTATAGGTACTTACAATATTGGGTGACCTAGGGGACCATCCATGGATGCCCACAACATGTGGCTCAGAATCTCTTTCCCTTGTAAACAGTGCATCAGAAGATGACCCCAAGCCACCGTTCATATTTCTCATGACCTTCCCTTGAAGGGCTGAGATAACGGTGTCCACACTTGGGGATTTATTTCTGGTACACAATGAGTCCCTGAATGACTCATATGATGGCGGTAGAATATTCAACAATATACATGCTTGATCTTCATCTTTGATCACTTCATCTATATCCAACAATTTACAAAACAGTTTATTAAAATTACTGATGTGGGCCTCCACATCTCCACCCTCTGCCAATCTGAAGGTGAACAACTGTTGCTTCAAGTATAGGAAATTCTCAGTGAATTTTTTTAGCATAAATATTCTCTAACTTCACCTATAAATCAAGTACAGTTTTCTTCCTCAACACATTGTAGAGAACCTCATCCGTAAGACACAAACGGATCGAGGATAAGACCTCCTTATCAAGAGTATTTCAATCATTATCAGTTATAGTAGACTTTCTTTCCTCAAGAGAACCATCCTCGCCTTTCTTGGTTAAGAAACTGATTATCTTAATATTCCATAACTCAAAAGTTATTTTTTCCTGAGTACTTCTCAATAGCATATCTAGTGCTTCCCATTGATGTTAATCCTATAGATTCAAATCTGTGTCCCAACGATTTCTCTGATAACACTTGTTAGGGATTGTTCTGTGGAATCACACAGACATGAATATAAGATAGCAATCCAAGAGCACTAAGTAAACAGAAGAGAATACAAAGATTTAACATGAAAAACCCTTCCGAGAAAAAACTACAGCATAAATCGACAAATCTTCACTATGAAATCAAAAATTATAAAGAGAGAAGGCTTACTTGATTCGAAAAACCTCGAATCTCACCCTCGCTACACCCCTTTGAAACCCTAGAACCCCCTCTTGAAACCGTTTGAAATACTTTAAGAAGCCTTAGAATGTTTTAGAATGGCCATAGGAATTCCTATTTATAGATTAGGAAATCGTACTTTCGCACTGACTTGGAATAGTCCGGAAACCGCCTCAAATTTATGTAGTTTGCGCATAATCTGCGTAACCTCCGACTAGTCAAACCAGATCTCGGGCTAGTCAAAGCTCCGACTAGTTGAACTAGAGCTCGAGCTAGTCGAAGGGAACTTCAACTAGTCGAACCTGTCCTCCGACCGGTCAAATTTTTCGGAAGTTCCAAAATACATTGTTGCTGGACTTTCATTCAAACTTTATCGAACTAGTCGAATTTCCTCAGATTTAAACATTTGTTAACAACATTTTCCTCCATCGTAGTGCAGTTTGTTTGGATCTGCCCATGCCCTAAAATAAGATGGAAAAATGGATGGGCTACATGGATAAAACACATACATCGTGGTAGGGCAAATAAGCCCATGCCATAAAAGCTGGCAAAATGGATGGACGGCATGAATAAAACACATACACCGTGATAAGGGCAACAAACTTTTGACATTAGCTACCTGGCCGGTGTTTCGGTCACCAGCCAAACCGACCCCACACTAATTCATCTGTGGGTAGAAGTTGTGCAAGTGCACGGAGACCTGATCACCAACCAAACCGTATGCCTGTGATACACACCATGTGGGGTCCATGTCTGCATACTTATTCACTCTCACATAGAAGTTATTCACGTGCACGGAAACTTATTCACATCACTGTGGGGTCACCTAGTCAAACCATGTCCCCCCGTGATGGACACGGATTAGATACTGACAAGGTCAGTAGCCAAATCACTACCGAAGTGACTTCACCAAGCTATGTGGACCCCACCATGATGCGTGTATTGTATCCATACCGTCCATTAATTTGGAGAGATCGTTTTATGTCATGAAAAAAAGAATGAGATATATCTAAAGTTCAAGTGGACTCCACCATAGAAAATAGTGGATACAGTGACATCCACCGTTCAAAACTTCTTAGAGGCCATAGAAGTTTCCGATCAAGCTGATATTTTTTATTTCACTTCATCTATCTCTATGTTAACTTATGAATAGGTTGGATCTGAAAAATACATCATGGTGGACCCTATAAGTGTTTCAATGATGAGTGTGACTAGGGGTGTACATCGGGCCGAACCGAGTAGAATTGGGCTCAACTTGGCCCAGCTCGGTCACTAGCCAAACCAGCCCGAACCCGGCCCGGCCCGGTCACCGGGCCAACTTGTCTAGCTTAAACCCGGTCCGGTCAACAATCGGGCGAGTTCGGGCCAGTTTCGGACCCACAATTTGGACGGCCTTGATTTTTTGACTCTGCTCCATCTACTCCATGGGAAGGGTTTTGGCAGGTAACTTGAACGGCCTTGATTTTTGGAAAGCGCTTTTGTCATAGATTTTTGGGACTTTGGTCCATCTACAAAGGGACCCATGATTTGGACGGCCTGGATTGCTGTAAATGGTTAGGGTAACTGGGTAAGAATATATATATATATATATATATATATATATATATATATATATATATATATATATATATATATATATATATATATATATATATATATATGCCGAGTCGGGCTAGGTCGAGTTGGGTTTTGGACCGAGTTGGGCCGAACTGGAACCTATCCGAACTCGGCCAGAACTCAGTTTCGGGCCGAAGAAAATGGCCCGTCCTGACCCAAACTTAGTTCCGGGTTGGGCCGAGTCGAGCAATCGGGCTAGCCCGGTTCGTGTACAGCCCCAAGTGTGACTGCTCCCATGATTTTCCCTGGTGGGTCCACTTTAACTTTAGATCTATATACTTCTTTTTCTTATGCCATAAAACGATCTCTCCAAATGATTGGACAGTATGGATACAACACATACACAATGGTGGGGTCCACAGAGCTTGGTGATGTCACTTCTGTAGCGATTTGGCTACTGGCCTTGTCAGTATCTAATCTGCATCCCTCGTGATACACACACATTTGGGGCCCATTTCTGCGGCACTTTTTCACCCAAGCGGAGAAGTTATTCATATCCACATAAACTTGTTCACATCATTACTATATGGGGTGACTGTGTTATTTGTATACCATCCCACAAGCACATTTACTGAGCCTTGCCATGATTATCACCTTGGACCACATGCCAAGTTAGTTCCAATCGTCAGGTGGACTGGAGGTTAAGGTTTTTTGTGGTGTATTATAATTTTCTAAGGTGGCCCGCCTAATGATTGGACCAGTTAGTTTTATGGGTCATCTAGTCAAGTTGGTCCTGGCGCAACTATTGTTAGGGTTGGATCTCATAATTACTGCCTAGGCCTAACAATACCTGACTGCACACCACTTAAAAAAAAAATGATACAGGATGCATACAATAGATTCTTCTTTGGTGATTTAGGGCCTGTTTGGATCTACTTCCTTATCTGGTATCGAAAAAAGGGTTCCAAACCTGCTTTTTCGGTTGTGTGGGTAGCCTGCATAGATGATTTTGGAATGATTTTCTCTCTTCCTTAAATAGTTTTTTTTTTTCTAGTTTGGTGTTTCATTGCATCTATTTTGTTAGGTAGCAGGAGGGGATCTTGCATAGTCACGGACGCGGATTAGATACTGACAGGTTGAGTAGGGAGACTAGCTACTGAAGCGACGTCACCAAGATCCGTGGACTCTACTATGATGTATATGTTGTATCCACGACGTCCATTCATTTAGAGATATTATTTTAAGGCATGACCCAGTGAACTAGGCATATCCATATCTTTAGCGGACCCCACCACAGAAAATAATGGGAAAATTAATGCCCACCATTGAAACTGTTGGGGATTTTAACCTATGGAATCACACAGATCTAGATCTAGGATAGCAATTCAATGGCACCAAGCACACAAGAGAACACAGAGAACACCCAGATTTAACGTGGAAAACCCTTGCCGGAAAAAACCACGGCACAAAGATACAAATCTCCACTATGAAAATAGAAATTACAAAGAGAAAGGACTTACCCGATTCGAACTACCTCGAATCTCACCCTTGCTACACCCTTTAGAAACCCTACCACACCCTTGGAACCCCTTTAGAAGGCCTTAGCATATCATCTCACATCCTAGAAAAAAGCCCTAGGAATACCTATTTATAGTTTAGGCAACATCCCTTCCGCATCCCAGTTGCAAAAGGACTCAGATTTCCGCAATCCGCAAAATCTGTGTTTCCGCAATCGCATCTGCGGAACTCTTCGATGATATCGAAGGACTCTCGATAACAACGTCGATATGATCTGAAAGTCTCTCGATCATATCGACAGGACCAAGAAAACTGTTCAGCGACCAATGGTAAAAATTCTGTGAATTATTGATGTCATCGAGCCACTCTCGATAACAATCTCGATCCCATCTGAAACCCTGTTGATATGATCGACAGACCACCAGACAGATTTAAGACATCTGTCCATAATAATCTCCACCATGTCTTCAATCTTCATCCGTGTAGCTTCTTGTCCTTTTCTCTTATCTCTATATCACATCATAGCTTCTCTTGCATACTCCGTCTTCCTTTTACGCCATCGCCAAGCCCAGAGAAGTTGCACAGAACTTAAACTTCTCTACAGGAACGATCTAGGTGAGCATGTCTGCCGGATCAAAATCCACATGCCCAACCACCTTTGCTCCTTTCTTTCCAAAAGAAAAGACTAGTCTTTTTACCATCTCATCGCTACCCAATATTGCTTGTCGGGGTACTTGCTTATAACATTGATAGCCTGTGAAATAACCGGTCTAATCCAGACCATGACATACACTATCAACTGCATTCGAATAAGGCTCATGAGATATCCTGTTTTTCCTCATCTGTTTTGGGACATGTCCTGAGGAAAACTTGAGGAGAGACGCGTAGGGAATGCTCTCCGGCTTCACCTGCCCATCACATCTTGGATCAATACCTACACACAAGGTATTCCTCCTGTGATTACCAAAGCTTACTCCTTCTTCAGTCTCAATGCCGAGAACCATCTTTGCAGCCCCCCGATCCTTCATCCTGAATGTCTCACTTAACCGAGTCTTCAGTACATTGATTTCAGACATGTCACAATTGGCGATTCACACGTCATCAACATACAATACCCAACCCACCATGAAGGAATCAAATCACTGCCTAGGCGACAAGCCAAACAACAATCTCCTGCAAAGTCTTTTCTCAGCTCCTTTCACTTCGAACCGCCCTGGTTGCTTCATGTAGATCTGCTCTTCACTTTTCCTTACAGAAGTACAGACACCACATCCTTCCTTGCAGCTCAAGATCACATTGGCCAACCAGTACCAATCACTGATCTAATAGATACCTGCTATACCATCGGCGCGAATATCTCTGAGAAGCCGATCCCTTCTCCTTGAGCATAACCCATCGCCACCAACCTCGCTCTGTATCTATGTTGTATCCTCCTGAAGATCCACATGCATCCAACCACTTTTCGGCCCACTGGAAGCTCCACCCGCTCCCATATGTCGGTCTGGTACAACGAATCCATCACATCGCCATAGTCACCTTTCACTTTTCAGCACTAGGCTCACCTAAGGCCATCTGAATAGAAGATGAATACTCCTGCGATATTGGAGTCGTTCATGTACCTCGCCGATATCCTGCGATCATGCCGTGTATTTCTTCTCACAGGTGGCTGCTCCACCTGCTCTGTATCCCTGTCCGCGCGTGTCAGCCTTCCTGCCCTGCCCGCTCATGTGCCCATGCCCAGCATACCACACACGTGCAAAGGTGGAATCCGCTACATCCACCGTAGCTCCACCTTTTGAAGTGCTCCCGATCAACTTGTATAAGTTACCGAGTCGTTGTGCTTTCATGATTACCCGTGCCCCCTTGGATACATTAAGAGCACCATCAATACCTGTGTACTTGCATCCTTTTGCCTCAAGTACACCAAGAGAAATCAGATTCTGCTTCAAATCAGGAATGTGCCTCACATCTGTCAAGGTACGCTCCACCTCATTAAATATCCTGATGCGCACAGAACCAACAACCACAACATTACAGGCAATATCATTGCCCATAAATACCTGTCCACCACCGCACTCCCTATAGCTGGTGAACCAACTCCGATGAGGAGTCATGTGAAAAGATGCCCCTGTGTCTAGCATCCACTTATCCTTACGATCATCGTATGACCGTCTGAGCGAAAACACAGATAAAACATCACCATCACATCCACTCGATCCATCTGACGTGGCAACATTGGCCTCCCTGCATGAAGCCTCAGAATCTTCCCTCTTCGATTTAGGATTTTCACAATCCCTTTTCACATGTCCTTCATTCCCACAATTCCAGTACTTTACCTTTCCTTTGCCCTTGCCCCTGGATTTGGATCTAGAACCAGAAGAACCTGTACCTTGTCTAGAATTCCTACCCACTGTAAACAGTACATCAGAAGACGTCCCCATGTTGCTATTCAGTTGTCTCATAGCCTTCCCTTGAAGAGCTGAGATAACTGTGTCGACACTCAGGGTTTTATTCATGCTGCACATAGTGTCCTTAAATGCCTCATAGGACCCCGGGAGAGAATTCAACAACATACATGCTTGTTCTTCATCTTTCATCACTTCCTCCATATCCAGCAATTTGCAAACCAATTTATTAAAGTTGCTGATGTAAGTCTCTAGATCTCCACCCTCTGCCATCTTGAAGTTATACCATTGCCGCTTCAGGTGTAGGCGATTTTTTGAGGATTTCTTCGCATAGACATCCTCTAACTTCGCCCACAAACCAGCCGCGGTTTTCTCCCTCATGACATTGTAGATAACCTCATCTGTCAGACATAAACGGATTGATGATAATGCTTTCTTATCAAGAGCATTCCAATCAGCATCATTCATAGTAGACTTCCGCTCCTCAAGAGCATCATCTTCGCCTTGCTTGGTTAATAGGCTAATCATCTTAACCTTCCATAACTCAAAATTATTTTTTCCTAAGTACTTCTCATTCTCATACTTAGCACTCGCCATTATTACTAGTCCCTCAGATTCAGATCTGTGCCTCAACAACCGCTCTGCTACCACTTGTTGGGGATTTTAACCTGTGGAATCACACAGATCTAGATCTAGTGTAGCAATTCAATGGCACCAAGCACACAAGAGAACACAGAGATTTAACGTGGAAAACCCTTGCGGAAAAAAACCACGGCGCAAAGCGACAGATCTCCACTATGAAAATAGAAATTACAAAAAGAAAGGACTTAACCGATTCGAACAACCTCGAATCTCACCCTTGCTACACCCTTTAGAAACCCTAGCACACCCTTGGAGCCTCTTTAGAAAGCCTTAGCATATCATCTCATATTTTAGAAAAAGCCCTAGGAACACCTATTTATAGTTTAGGCAACTTCCCTTCCGTATCCCAGTTGTGAAAGGACTTAGATTTTCGCAATATGTAAAATCTGCGTTTCCGCAATCGCATCTGCGGAACTCTTCGATGATATCAAAGGACTCTCGATAACAGCGTCGATATGATCTGAAAGTCTCTCGATCATATCGACAGGACCAAGAAAACTGTCCAGCGACCAATGGTGAAAATTCTGTGAATTATCGATGTCATCGAGCCACTCTCGATAACAACCTCGATCCCATCTGAAACCCTGTCGATATGATCGACAGACCACCAGACAGATTTAAGACATCTGTCCATAACAGAAACCTTCCTAAGGCCCAACTTAATGTTTTTTCGAAATCCAACCTGTTCAAAATTTAACAAAGACATTAAAGAAGGGAAAACACAAATATGAACTTGATTGAAAACTTTGGTGGCATCTAGAAGTTTTTAATGGTAGTGTCACTCTCTCCACTGTTTTCTTTGGTGGGGTCTACCGGAGCTTTGGATATGACTTATTCTGTGATCTTACTCTAAAATGATCTCTTCGGATGGATGGACAGCGTGGATACAAAACATACGTCAGGGTAGGGCCCACGTAACATGGTGACGTCACTTCGGTAGGGGCCTCGCTACTCAACCTGTCGGTAGCCAATCCGTCCCCAAAGTCATAGGATGCGGATTTCCAGCGAAAGGAAGTTCCCACCCAAGGATCTGGGTGGGGCCCACAGCTTTTTTTAAGAAATCTTCTCCGTCCATCCATTTTTCGATATCATTTAAGGACTGTGATAAAAAAATTGGGTGTTTCTAGAAGTCCAGTGGGACACACGAGAGGAAACAGTGATCATTCAGTGAGCACCGTTGAAGCATTATTATGGCCATAAAAGTATTGTATCAGGCCATATTTTTTATTTTTTCACTTCATCCCATTGAGAATTAACTTATAAACGGTTTGGATAACATATAGACATTAAAGTGGAGCCCAATAAAGTTTCAACAGTCAAAATTTCTTTCCCCAATTTTCCCTCTCGTGTGACCCAGTTGAGTTTTTTATCCACCTAATTTTTGGTCGCACGTCTTAAAATGAGATCTTAAAATGGATGGACTGAATGGATTTCTCACATACATTGTAGTGAGCCCCAACCAGATCCTTGCGCAGGAAACCTCCTGCGAAAGGGCTTTCGCAGGAAATCCGCGTCTCACCCCTCGGGAGGGAAGGGGATTGGCTGGTGTACTTCGCACCAGTAATATAGTTGCTGTATTGATGTCAGTAAGTTCTGTGGGTCTGATTATGAGGTATGTATTATATCCAAATCGTCCATCCATTGGACGAGCTTGTCTTTAGGCTTGATATCAAAAATAAGACAGATCTAACTATCAAGTGGACCACACTAAAAAACTTAGTGGGGGATTGAACGTCTACCATTAAAACTCTTTTTGGGGTCACAAAAGTTTTGAATTACTATGAAATTTATATTTACTCTTCATTCAGGTCTTTTTAACCTTATGAACAGATTGGATGTTAAATAAACATTATGGTGGGCCATAAAAATTGTTTAACAGTGAAAATCATTATCTCCACAACTATTTATGATGTGGTCTTATCTGATCATTTTTTTGATAATGCCCTAAAATGAACTCTAAAAATAGATGAACAGTGTGGATATAATAAATACATTATTGTGGGCCATGTAAATTTGATCTCCTTTGAACCGTTGGTACAACTAGGAGCTCCACGAGCGTCAGTGCTCGTCTTCTCAGGACACGTACCTACAGCAGCTATATAGCTGGTGTGTGGTACACCAGCCAATCCGCTTTCCCTTGGGAGGGTGCATCCAAAGTGGCCCTTGGAATAGGAGTGGATTAGGTGAGACCCTAGATCCACCGAGATGGGTGGGACCCCTGACTGTGGGGCCGTCCGTGCCGTCCGTGCATCGGTATTGAAAGCTCATTTTAGAGCATGATTAAAAAAATGAAGTAGATCCAAATATCAGGTGGACCATAATACAAGAAATGGTGGTAATCAACCAATAAAAGCTTGTCGTGGGCCAGAAAAGCTTTGGATCAAGCTGATATTTGTGTGGTCTTTTCATCTAAATCTTTATGATCTTATCAACAGGTTGGATGGAAAATAAACATTCCTGTGGGACAAATGAAGTTTTTAGTGGTGGGAATTAAATTACTACTGTTTCATGTGGTATGGTCTACATAAGATTTGAATCTACTTCCTTTTTGGGATGATGCCTTAAAATGATCTTTCAAAATGGTTAGATGGTGTGGATTTAAGGCATAAACATCATTATTAGCCCGACAGTCAGGTCCCAGCACCCACATTGGTAGACCCGCGTCTCATCTAATCCGCTCCCCCTTGGAATCGGACGCTGATTGCCCCTATCCCCGCCCGGACAGTAAGTAGGGATCTGTGGCGCCCATCGTGATGTAAATGTTTTATCCACGCCTATCATCATCACTTTTCTCCAACCATTTTAAAATATAAACATAAAATTTAAGCAGGTCCACCTCTAGTGGATCACACCAAAGAAAGCTGTAGTGATAATGACATCCATTGTTGAAGCCTTTTTAGGGGTCGCCGTGATGTTTTTTACCATCCACCTATTCATAAGATTATGTGGACATGGATGAAGTGAAAACAATAATATCAGCTTGATCTGAAATTTCTCCAGCTCCCAAGAAGTTTTTAACGGTGGATGCTCAATCCTCACTTTGTGGTCCACATAAGAACTGTACTTTCCTCGTTTTTTGTATTACATTGTAAAATGATTTGAGAAAAATAATTAAGGGAATGGATAAAACACATACATCACGGTAGACCCTACAAATCCCTACCCGGATAGATTATCGGGTAGGACAGTCGGAGAATCTAGTAGATCCCTAAAAAGGGAGACGTGACTCAAACGTCAGGGCAGACTTGACTCTGTAGAATTTGGCCAAAACCCATCCAGTCATGGGTCCAACTCATTGAAATCTGCTGGCACCACAACAAATAAAATAAAATAATAAATAAATAAATGAAAGATGAAGACCTGACTTGACAAGTAGAATCGGGGCAAAATCCATCAGTAATAAATAAATAAATAAAAGACTTTCCTTTTAAAAGGAGGGAAGACCTGGCTTGAAAAGTAAAATTAGGACCAAATCCATCCAGTTCGGGTCCCACTAATCTGAATCTTGATGATCCATTCTCTGTGCCAGCCCATGCTAGGAGGTAATGTTAAAAATCCAGAAAATTCATTAACTAAAGTGAGCTATTGAGATTTAAATATGCCTTATTTTTAAAATGACGTTCAAAAAATGGACAAGCGCAATGGATAAAACACAATCATCAATTTCACCGTAGATTTGAAACTCAAATGGGTCACATGATAAGAAATAGTCCTGCCATAATCACACATAGATCAAAAAATGAGAATGCTCTGTTAGATGTTAATCCTCTGTGCAAGTGCACATAGTCATAATCCAAATGGTTAAAATAATGTTAGAAACTGTGGATGGCCCATATGATTTATGATCCAAATGCAGCCTTAGAGCCTAAGACCGTAGTCTTCATACTTGAAATCACAAAAGAACATTATTTCATTTTAGCCCCAGTTGGAGCAATGTTAAGCTTCTACTAAAGCTTGAAAGTACATAGAGCATGGACCACCTGAGTTTTTTTTATCAGGCTGTCTCTGTACATTCACTTTATATGCCTGTTGGTTACACTTGGATATTGGCTTTGACGAAAGACACAGACTTATGGTTGGCATCCCTTCCATTATTCCATAGGGGTGGCCACTTGAGTTGTGGATCACTATGATTTATTTTTTTTAATTTTAGCCTCACAACCAAGACTCATGAATGGAGTGGATTTTATATATAGAACTGGTGGCCCCCACAGCTCTTAGGTGTTTTATGGATTGTGTAGAACGGTTCTGAGGGTCCCATGTAAATAAAAAGCTGTGGGGCCATGTAAAAACAGAGTTGCAGGGAGCCCATTCTTACAATTGCAGTTACATGGAGCCAGTGTAAGCAAAAAGCTGTGGGGTCCACCGTGACGTGCTTGTGATACTTTGGCCAGCTCGCCCAAAAATGTGACAGACCCTAGATTGAAGTGGACCATGGCACAGGAAAAAGTGATGATTGAATGCTTTTCATTGAAACCTTCCCAAGGGTCACTAAAGTTTTGTATCAGTCTAATATTTGTGTTTTCTGTCCATCCTTACGGGTATAATTGAAATTGTATGAACAGTTTAGATGTCATATAAATATCATGGTGGGCCTAAGGAAGTGTCAATGGTGAGTGTTTCCATCCCCACTGTTTTGTGGCACATTAGAGTTTTGGATGCATTCAATCCCTACTGTTTCTTGTGGTGTGGCCCACTTCAGGTTTGGATCTGCTTCATTTTTAGGCTCATGCCCTAAAATAAACTAGCAAAATTGCTAGACTGCCTAGATAAAACGCATAAATTATGGTAGGATCTATGGAGTTTTGAAACCAGCTAGCTGGCTAGTGATCGGGTCACTAACCAAGCCGGATCTCCATGATACACACCATATGGGGGCCATCTCTGCAACACTGTATGCAGAAGTTATTCATGTGGACGAAGCTTGTTCACATCATCGCCCATGGAAAATGTTTTCACCTATTGAAAGTTGATAAGGCCTCAATTAGTGGAGGTGATAAGGTTGGAGATACGGCAGCAAATGTTATGGAGATTTGTAGGCCTCAATCAATAGAGAGATGGTGAAGGATATCGGCAGCAACAGATTTTATGGAGATTTCTATTCATGTTTTCATGTTTAAATTCCTTGTCTCTATAAACGCCTAATAAAGAGTGTTCACGTTGCAATCAATTGAAATAAAAAAAAAGGGTATTTTTTCTTTATGGTATCAGAGACATTGTGAACACTTGGCATCGTTACCACGTCAAAGCTTCTTTCTCTTATCTTCTGCTCTCTTCTTCCGCCATGGCTACTCTATCTCTCAACATTGGCAACTTCATTACACTCAGTCTCACCTCAAATAATTATCCCTTATGGCGTGAACAAGCCTTGGCCCTTACAGATAGTCAACAATTGGTCGACCATCTTACAAATAAAGATCCTACTCCCATTAAATACACCACACCAAATTCAAATAGTTCCACGAATGCAAAAAAATTTATTCCACAGTTAACAGATGCTTTCATAGCCTGACGAAAGGTAAATCGTCTCCTTCATGGGTGGATCATCGGAACACTCTCAGAGGAAACTCTCGGACTCGTCGTTGGCCTCGACACAGATCATGCTGTATGGGAAGCACTCAAGAATGCATATGCCCAAGACTCGCAAGAACGCGAATTTACACTACGGCAACAGGTAACTTATCTTCGAAAAGAAGATGACAAAACCATTACAGACTACATTCGTACCTTCAAAGGCCTATGTGACAATCTAGCAGCTATTGGAAAACCTGTTCCAGACCAAGAAAAAGTCTTGTCTTCTCACCAGTCTTGGTCCTCAATATGAAACTTTCACAACAACCATGTTGAAGCCCCCACGACCATCATACTCTGAGTTCGTTTCTCAACTCCAAAATTTTGATCAAAGGCGCAATCGGTTTTCTAGTCATACAGATGTACCAGCCTCATCTCTCACTCATCAAATGGCATTCTATGGTCAGCAGCAGTAACGATCTCAATAAACTTCCTCAGGCTATCGTGGAACCCTACAGAAGTTCACATCCAGTGGGCGTAAATTCCAGGCACAACAACAACAACATAAGGACTCCAATCGGAGCTACACAAACAACCCTCCTTTTGCCAATTCACAGTGCCGTCCTCCACCACCAGGTGAGCGTCGCATGACTCCTGCAGAAAGGGACAAATACCGTGACCAACAGTGTCAATACTGTGGGATAATGGTTCATGTTGCAAAGATCTACTGGTGGGTACCCAAAAAATCTACTCATTATGATGAAATCCCAAAAGCACTTGCAGCACTTACCTTGGACAACACCATCGCAGATACAAAATGGACAACAGACACTGGAGCTTCCAATCATATGACAGGTAAGTCAGGTATGTTAACCAATATTCGTAAATATTCTAGTACTGACACAGTTCTAATTGGCGATGGATCTTCCTCACCAATTCTTGCAATTGGTGACTCGTGTATTAAAATTAAAAAAAAAAAAAAAAAAAAAACTGTTTTACCTCTACATGATGTCTTGCTAGTTTCAGATTTAAAAAACAACTTACTCTCGGTAAGCCAATTAACTAATCAATTTCCTATTAATTGTGAATTTTCTAACACTGATTTTTGTGTTAAGGATTGGGAAACAGGGAGACGCAGGGGTGATCTTTATGTTCTACCATCTTTTCCAGAACTATATTTTTCTCATCGCTTCAAATCCGGCACTGCAGAAGTTTGGCACCAACGCTTAGGCCATCCTCAGTCTTCGACTTTACAGTTATTAAAAAATAAGGGGCTAATTGATCTCTTAGGGGCAACAAAATCTCAACATCTTTGTGATAGCTGTCAATTAGGGAATCTTAGTCGTTTACTTTTCTCTTGTTCTAAACATTCAAGTTCTAGTATTTTTGAAAAAAATTCATTGTGATATATGGGGATCCGCTCCTATTTTATCTATTGTAAAATTCAGATATTATGCTTGTTTGGTTGATGACTTCTCTAAATATACATGGATTATTGTTTTACATCATAAATCTATTTTTTTTTTTAATGCATACTTGGCCTTTGAAAAATACGTTGTCAGGCAGTTCAACAAACAAATTAAAAATTTTCATTCAGATGGAGGCGGTGAGTTCATCAACTCCAAACTTTCAACTCACTTTCTTTTCACAGGCATTATTTATCAGATATCTTCCCCGTATACACCTGAACAGACTGGTATGGTTGAAAGACGACACAGGACTATAAGAGAGCTAGGTATGACTATGTTATTTCATTATGGTGTTCCTTTATTTCTATGGGTAGAAGCTTTCACTATAGCTGTCTACCTTATGAATCGACTGCCTACATCTGCCCTTAATTTTGAAACCCCATATTTTGCGCCGCATGGAGCTCATCCTATTTACTCTTCACTTTGTACCTTTGGCTCTAAATGTTTTCCTTATACTTGGGACACACGACGTCACAAATTTGATCTAAAAACACTTCTCTGTATTTTTGTAAGCTACAGTGATAAACACAAGTTATAGAAGTGTTTTCATCCTTCAAGCAAATTTTTTTTAATCTCTCGACATGTTGTTTTTGATGAGTTAGTCTTTCCTTATAAGACTGCTAACACTTCTCGCATCACATCTACTAAGCCACAGGTCATTAGCATCTTTGATTCTTAGTTACCACACACTGACATGCGCTTCCCTGTTGGACCTTCTTTGGCATCTTCAACACCACCTTGTTTGAGTCCCTTACCAGGAACAGACATCCATCATCCAACCCCACCATCCCACCATCCCAGTTCCACTGGCCTACCAAATTTTCCATACTCCTTTTCAGAGACTTCCGATATGCTTACTCACAATCATAGCTCGACACTACCTGAAACGCCTCCACCGTACGAGTCTCAACCAGCGCCGCTTCCATAACTCATGTCTGAACCATCAACGTTATCTCACCTTACTCCAGTTTCTTCAGCACCAACATCCCATTCTATGGTCACTCGGGCTAAACTGGGTGCGGTAAAACCCAATCCAAAGTATGCTTTGATTACAACCACATCTATCAATGTACCTCGTGAGCCACACAATATTAGATCTGCCTTGGCACATCCTGGGTGGAAAGTTGCCATGCATGAGGAACTTGGGCATTACATCAAAACCAGACCTGGAAACTTGTTCCTCGCACATCTAACATGCACATTATTAGATTTAAATGGGTATTCAAATCAAAACTCAAACTCGACGGTTCTCTAGATCGACTCAAGGCTCGTCTTGTTGCAAAAGGCTATCATCAAATTGATCGTGTAGACTACATTGAAACATTTTCTCCAGTTATCAAATCGGGAACCATTCGCATGATCATTACTGTAGCTCTTGTTCAGCGGTGGCCTATTCATCAGCTAGACATACAAAATGCATTCCTGCATGGTCTAATCTCTGAAGATATATATATGCAACAACCTCCTGGACTAACGGATTCTCAACACCCGACATATGTTTGTAAACTCCAAAGAGCTCTCTATGTTTTAAAACAAGCACATCGTGCTTGGTTTGATCGATTCAGTACCTTTCTCATTAAATACGAGTTCTTTTGCAATTTAGCAGATCCTTCCTTATTTATTTTTCATTCTGATTATGGAACACTAATTTTGTTTCTTTATGTAGATAATATACTGCTCACAGGATCCGCTCCATTACTTGTTACAAATTTCATTCAATTATTGAGCCGTGAATTCACAATGAAAGACGTGAGACCAATTCATCATTTTCTTGGCATAGAAATCTCCCCAACTTCCAATGGTCTTCATCTGTCTCAGTCACACTATGCTCTTACCATACTTGAACAATCCAACATGGTAGATTGCAAGCACATGAGTACACCTCTCGAAGCTAAGACAAAAACCTCATCAAACGAAACTCTTATGGAAGACCCTAGTTACTATCGCGGGCTTTTTGGAGCATTACAGTACCTCACACTAACACTCCCTAATCTTTCATTTAGTGTTAACTATGTATCTCAATTCATGCATGCTCCTACCTTGGCACATTTGAAAATGGTTCGACGTATCCTATGATATGTCAAAGGAACTATTGACATAGGACTACATTTTTCTTCAAACACTACACTTAATCTGTTTGCTTTTTCAGATGTAGATTGGGCAAGATGTCCTACTACGAGACGTTCCACTACTGGCTACTGTACCTACCTTGGAGAAAATCTCATCTCTTGGTACGCAAAGAAGCAACATACAATTTCTCGGTCAAGCACAGAAGCAGAGTACCGAGCCATGGCTAACATAGCAGCTGAACTCACATGGATGACCTTCATTCTCAAAGATCTCTGCATTCCAATGGCATCTCCTCCCATACTCTATTGCGACAACCTTAGTGCTCTTCATATGACAATTAATCCTTTGTTCCATGCATGAAGTAAACACATCGAGTTGGATTATTATTTTGTGCGTGAACGCGCTGTGCTTGGTCTACTTATCACTTGACATATCTCCACTGCTAACCAAGTTGCAGACCTTTTCACTAAGCCAATGTCAAAGGAAACCCTTTATTATTTTCGAACCAAACTTTGCCTCCAACCCCGGCACAGTTTGCGGGAGGATATTAGCACACGTCACAGCTCAGTAATTACGACCTCAATCAGTGGACATGATAAGGCCTTAATCAGTAGAGGTGATAAGGTTGGTGATAAGGCCTCAATCAGTGGAGGTGATAAGGTTGGTGATAAGGCCTCAATCAGTGGAGGTGATAAGGTTGGAGATACGGCCTCAATCAGTGGAGGTGATAAGGTTGGAGATACGGCAGCAGATGTTATGGAGATTTGTAGGCCTCAATCAATGGAGAGACATTGAAGGTTATCGGCAGCAACAGATTTTATGGAGATTTATATTCATGTTTTCATGTTTAAATTCCTTGTCTATGTAAACGCCTAATAGAGAGTGTTCACGTTGCAATCAATTGAAATAAAAAAAAGGGTATTTTTTCTTTAAAAGTTTCTCATCTTACTGTGTGGGACCGACTGCAATTGGATTTTTATTTTATTTTTTTTGGTGTTATAAGATGGCCTACCTGATGGTTGGATGAGCTGGATTGGATTTTTGGGTGATCTGGTCAAGTTAGTCATGGTGCAACTATTGCAGGGGTTGGATCTCATAATCACTTTATGGGCTTTACAATACTTAACTGCATCACTTTAAAAAAAAAATGATACAGGAATGCATAAAACCGATTCTTCTCGGGTGATTTAGGGCCCCTTTGGATGCACTTCCACGATAGGGGGTTTTGGAAAAGCTGGTCCAAACCTGCTTTTTCCGATGAGTTGGCACTTGGCAGCCTACTTCTTTGATGATTTTTGTGGAAATTAGACTAATTACAGGCAATTTGCATTTGAAACCACTTTCCTTTGCCTCAACATACAGGGAGCTTCCTATGCAGAAGCTCTGTCCATCAATTTCACTGGGATCACGTTAGGACATGATCCCAATCATGATGAGGCAGATCCAAAACTCAAGTGGGCCACATAGTAGGAAATCTGATGGACGAAATGGATGTCACACATAGATTGTGGCAGAACACATATAACTACCACCTACTGGAACATCTTCTATGAAGGGGCACAGCCAATTCACATCCACTCAACTCCCAAGTTCAGAGCAGCCAAGAACTATAAGGAGTTGAATACCACCGTTGAAAACTAGGCTAGTATTCATATTTTCCATTTATGCATGCAAGGTATCAATGATCGAAGCTTCCATCTTCCACTATTTCTTGTGATGTGGCCCACTTGCAGTTTGGATCTTAAAAAAGGATGGACAGAGTGAATATAAGAAAAACATCACAGGTGCACCCATTCAATTAAGGTAGGTCGCTTCCCCACTCTGTTTTACTGATAGAACATATGTGACATCAGCACTGATGTGAAAATAGAAAATCAGAGAACCAGAATGCTCTGTTAGACATTAATTCTCTGTGCAACTGCACAGTTGTCATCCAAACTGTTAAAATAATGTATACAACAAGTCAATACTTTTTTCTCTTTTTTTGTTCAGTCATAAAAATAAGATGGGCAGCGTAATAGAAGCCAGCTGTATCAACCTTTTCCTATAAATACCCATATCCATTGTTAAGTTTGTAACAGACCATAAGCAACAACAGCCATGGCCATACGTAAATCTCTCTCCCTCGCATTTCTCCTCTTTTTCCTACCCTTTCTTTCTTCTTCCCATGCAACAATATCATCTGCAACAGCAGGACTACCAGAAGCAGAGGCTCTCCTGAAATGGAAAGCCAGCCTCTCACCAGCACAATCTCTCCACTCATGGTCACTTCCTGCTACTAATGCCACCACCAACACCCTATCTCCATGCAAATGGACTGGGATCTCATGCAACAGCCTTGGAAGTGTAACAGAGATAAGCCTACCGAGTGCAGGCTTGCAAGGTGAGCTCTACAACTTGAGCTTCCCCTCATTTCCAAACCTCGTTCATCTCAATCTCAGTGGCAACACTCTCACTGGTACCATCCCAGCTCATATTGGCGCTCTTTATAAACTCACATCGCTCAATCTGTCTGCAAATAGTATAAGTGGATCAATACCCCTAGATATAGGGAATCTTGTGAATTTGAATGAGCTAGACTTGTCCATTAACCACCTAGATGCTTCTATCCCTTCCACTTTAGGGAACTTGTCAAAGCTTTCCATCTTGTACCTGGACCAAAATCGAATCTCTGGCTCCATTCCTCCACAAATTGGGAATCTAAAAGATTTGGTTCAGTTGTCATTGTTCCAGAACAATCTGACTGGTCCAATTCCTCCTGCTTTGGGTAATTTGAGAAACCTTACAGGGCTGTTCCTCTACAGCAATCAAATTTCTGGTTCAATTCCTCCACAATTTGGGAATTTAATGAATCTCAACATTCTTGATCTGTCCGATAACATTCTAACAGGTTCTATCCCTTCCACTTTAGGGAACTTGACAAAGCTGACAGCCCTCTACCTCTTTCACAATCAAATTTCTGGTTCAATTCCTCCACAATTTGGGAATTTAATGAATCTCGAGAAACTTGATCTGTTTGATAACATTCTAACAGGTTCTATCCCTTCCACTTTAGGGAACTTGACAAAGCTGACACTCCTCTACCTCTTTCAAAATCAAATTTCTAGTTCTATTCCTCCAGAACTTGGGAATTTAATGAGTCTCGATAAGTTAGCATTGCACCGTAATAATCTGACTGGTCCCATCCCTCCTACTTTGGCTAATTTGAGAAACCTTACTTTTTTGGACGTCAACAGCAATCAAATTTCTGGTTCAATTCCTCCACAATTTGGGAATTTAATGAATCTCGAAATTCTTGATCTGTCCCGTAACATTCTAACAGGTTCTATCCCTTCCACTTTAGGAAAGTTAACCAAGCTTACTTTCTTGTCCCTTTTTGACTGTCAATTATCTGGTTCGTTGCCTCAAGAAATGACAAACATGACAAATCTTTCTCAACTCTACTTGGATGGCAACAGCCTCTCTGGCTATTTACCTCAGTTATGCCAGGGCGGATCTCTTCGAGCCTTCACTGCTGTTGGCAACCATTTCACAGGTGAGATCCCAAAAAGCATCAGAAATTGCACTAGCTTAACAAGAGTGCGACTTAATGGAAACCGACTTGCTGCAAATGTATCAAAAGCCTTTGGTGTATACCCACATCTCTCATTCATGGATGTCAGCAATAACATGTTGTTTGGTGAACTTTCACCAAATTGGGGAGAATGCCGAAATTTGACAAAGCTACAATTATCCGGGAACATGATCACCGGTAAAATTCCTCCTGAGATAGGGCAGTTGACGCAGCTAAGTGTGCTTGGTCTTTCTTCAAACCAGCTGGTAGGCGAGATTCCAAAGGAATTTGGGAGGCTGACTTCTTTGTTCAACTTAACTTTAAATGAAAACCAGCTTTCTGGTCAGATACCCCACGAGATTGGAAAACTATCCAGTTTGAAGGTTCTTGACTTGTCAATGAATCACCTGAGTGGTCCAATACCACCTCAATTAGGTGATTGCTTCAAACTCCAATATCTGAAATTGAGCGGAAATATTTTAAATGGAAGCATTCCTTTTCAGATCGGAAACCTGGTATACCTACAGGGTTTACTAGATCTAAGTCATAACTCCCTCAATGGGCAGATATCACCACAACTCACGAAATTAATTCGGCTGGAAAAGTTAAACCTCTCCCACAACATGCTGTCAGGCTCCATTCCACCTTCTTTTGAAGGGATGTTCAGCTTGCAATCCATTGATTTTTCATTCAATGCTTTGGAAGGTCCTCTTCCCAACAGCAAAAGATTTCAGAAGGCTCTTGCAGAGGCATTCATAAATAATAAAGGCTTATGTGGTGAAGTGCAAGGTTTGCGACCTTGCAACGCCTCTTCAATCAGTCGTGGTGATGCGAAGAAAGGTCATAGAGTTGTGATCCTCATTATTCTTCCTATCTCAGTGGCCTTGTTTCTTTTATTTGTAATCATTGGCATTTCTTCCATTTATTACAAAAGAAGAAGAAATATAAAGAAAGGAGTTCTTGAGAGGAGCAGTGGTAATCCATTTTCAATATGGAATTACGATGGGATTACTGTGTTCGAAGACATCGTGGAGGCGACAGAGGGTTTTGATGACAAATACTATATTGGAATTGGAGGGTATGAAAAAGTTTATAAAGCAAATCTACCAGTGGGGCAAGCAGTAGCTGTGAAGAAACTTCACCCACTCGAAGGAGGGGATCATTCTGATCAAAGAAGTTTTAGAAATGAGATACAAGCATTAACTGAAATCCGCCATCGCAACATAGTGAAGCTTTATGGCTTTTGCTGCCATGTTCGATGCTCGTTTCTCGTCTATGAGTATATGGAAAGGGGAAGCTTGGCAAGTATCCTAAGCAATGATGAAGGAGCTGCACAATTGGACTGGATTATAAGGGTGAAGATTATTAAAGGTGTGGCCCATGCTTTATCTTACATGCACCACGATTGCACCCTGCCAATTGTCCATCGTGACCTATCAAGCAACAACGTTCTCCTGAATTCAGAACTTGAGGCTAGTGTTTCTGATTTTGGCACTGCACGATTGCTGATACCTGATTCATCCAATTGGACTATGCTTGCAGGCACTTATGGATACATCGCTCCTGGTTAGTCACTAATATATTCTCAACACTGAATAGTTTTATCATAAATTAGCCTTTATTTTTCTTAATATTTTCTATTTTTTGTTGAAATTATTTACTACAAAATTTGTGCATTAGTTACCACACTATTGTCAAATGGAGAAATATTCTAAGGCAACTGGAATATGAAAAAATTCATATTTGAAAATCTTAAGAAACGCTTACCACACTTTATTAGCTATTAAATTTCTGGCATTGACCATTTTTAACTGTACATTTGTTGGCCACCAATTGGTTCGATAGAATCCTTCCATAAGTGTTATTTATGGGATCTTCTCTATCTACAACATGGGTCATGTTTCCAGATTGTCTAGATTGATTTACATGCATACCAAGTTTAGATGGAAGAGCAAGGGGTAGTTAATAAACGATTGAAAAAGCTCATGTCTTCTAGCCTATGCTAGTAAATCTGAGAATGATGCGTACTGAGTTACTTGTATGCTTTTATAGTACTGAGTAAACTTAGTTAAGCTCACTGTGAATATATGTGGTTTATCCACACCGTCCATCCATTTTTTGGGCTAAATTTAGGGTAAACACAAGTTTGAAGTATATCCAAACCTCAAGTGAACCATAACACAGGAAACAATGTGGAATAATGATTTCCACCGTTGAAACCTTCCTAGGGTCCACAGTGATTTTTATTTGTCATCCAACCTGTTCATAATATCACAAAGCCATGGATGAAGAGAAAATACAAACATCAGCGTGATAAAAAACTTTTGTGGCCTCCAAGAAATTTTCAATGGTAGAGGTTCAATCACACCGTTTACTGTGGTGTGGTTCACTTGAGATTTTGGTATCCTTCTGTTTTTGGGCTCAAGCCCTAAAATTATGTTTTAAAATGGATGAACGGAGTCGATAGATTAAATAAATAACAGTGGACCCCACAGAGTTTACTCAGTACGCTACTGGTACTGAGTTACTCAGTACGCAATCCACTTCCCAGGAAACGTGGCATCGTGAAATGCTCTACTAAGAGATCCTATAGCATGAGCTTGGGCTTTCCCTGTTGTATAAGGGTTCCGCAGCTCTAAGATTCAGACTGTCCATGTGATGTCTCACACAATGAATGCCCCACGCAACAAAAGCAGTTTCTAGATTGGAAAATCCTAGCCATTGAATCTATGGTCTTTTTTGTTGAATGTGCGCAATTACCTTTTTTTTTCTTGATCATCCAACCGTTGGCCACTAAAATGGTTAGGATTTCCAATTAGAGAATTGCCAATGTGTGAGCCATCCAAATTGGGGCCCACCATGTCAATGGTTTGGATCCTGGAACTGTGGACCTCACCTAGTACAGAATTAAAACCTTAGATACTCTTGAGCACGTTTGTTGGTTATTTCCTTTACTTCCTACGTAGAGAAAGAGTTTATCTATTGATGATTAACAAAGAATAAAGAATATGATTGAACAATCTTCTATCATGTAGAGCTTGCATATACAATGAGAGTGACTGAGAAATGCGACGTCTATAGCTTTGGTGTTGTGGCACTTGAAGTGATGATTGGAAGGCATCCTGGGCAGCTCATCTCCTCCTTGTCATCACCAAATAGAGATGATACACTGCTAAAGGATATGTTGGACCAACGTCTCTCCAATCCAACGGCGGAGTTTGCACACGAAGTCATATTTGCAGTGTCCATGGCCCTTGCATGCATTCGGCCGGATCCTGACTCTCGGCCAACCATGCACCATGTGGCTCAGGAGCTATCTGTTGGTGGGCCTTCTTTCTCTCTAGAGCCATTTCATGCACTAACATTTCGTCAACTGATGGATCTCGAGGTATGATTGGGTGTATGAAAATCAGTGAGGTTGTGGGCATGTAGCGGCAAGAACATTATTGCTGTGTGTCTATTGTATGAAAACAATCAGCCAACGGAGGTGTTTTTCTTGTTATGATGTGTACACAGTTCAGTGTGTGGATTTGATGTTTATATAGAATATATATTTCTAGAATTGGTGATAAAAACCAAAATGTAATAAAAGTAGGATGAAAGAATAAAGATGTTTTCTTGTTTGATGGTTAGTTACTTCTAGGGATTGTAATCCTTTTCTGTGATAATATGGATGGTTGAGATTGTTTTCGAAAAATAGGTCCAATCAACCATTTGATATGTCGTGGATTGCTTATATATATATATATAGAGAGAGAGAGAGAGAGAGAGAGAGAGAGAGAGAGAGAGAGAGAGAGAGTCATGCTCCCCTGCGCACCTACGCATGTGCGCACCTTTGCACACGTGCCATGGGTGTCTAATCTGAACGGTTCATGTGATGTGGAATCCCATCAAACCTCATCTGACAAATTTTAACCCCAATCGAAAATTCTGGTGGGCCATAGCAAAGAGAAATGCAAATCAAGGGAGGAAACTATTTTCATTTTTCATGGCCCATCAAGTTTTAGATCAAAATAAAACTTCAGCCTGGGGGGTTTCACGGGGTGCTGCTTAACATGAACAGTTCAGATTTAGGATCCACATCACCTATGATGGGTTTTCAAAAAAGTTCACGTATGAACTGGTTCGCAGGTGAGCATTCCGCTATATAGCTATATATATATATATATATATATATATATATATATATATATATATATATATATATATATATATATATATATATATATATATATATATATATATATATATATATATATATATATATACACACAGAGAGATAGGTGGGCCCATTATAATGTTTATGAGAAATCCACCATTTTTGTTCATTTTCTCTGGTCATGTTAGGACGTGGGAAAAAATAATGAGGTATATCTATAATTCAACTCGGCCACACAACAAGAAAATGTGAGTAATTAAATGCTTACCGTTGAAACCTTCCTAAGGTCTACCATTATTCTTATATGACATCTATACTGTTAACAGGGTCATTCTTACTAGGATGAACTGAAAATACAAAAATATTAGCTCAATTCAAAACTTTTGTAATCCACCAATGTTCACTAGTAGACATCCATTTCTCACTATTCCCTATTGTGAAGCCTACTTGATTTTCGAATCTGCCCTACTTTTTGTCTCATGCCCTAATGTGAAATTAAAAAATAGATGGACGGTGTGGATTTCTCACAACATGATGGTGGGCCCTAACTAACTTCCTATCACATTAAGCTTCCCCGAGAGGTTATTGCATCTTCCCGCGCATTTTGAATGTTTATCATCCAACGACTCACGCCAAGGCATGACTAGAGCGTATGTTATGAGTTCAAGATCTAAACTATCCATGTGATGCAACACCCCATGAAACTCCCTTGTTGAACTTTTACCCTAATCCAAAACTTTAGTGGACAATGGAAAAATGAAAAAAATTTCCCCCTTAATTTGCCTTTCTTTTTCCATGTTTGACCAAAGTATTGGATCAAAGTAAAAGTTGGACCATAGGGATTTCATGGGGTGCTGCATCACGTAGACAATTCAGATCTTGAACTCAGAACACAAGAGATGAGCTCTCAAAAAGTTCTCATGAATTCTTGTGAGAACTGGTGGGCAGGTGAGAGGCATGCTCACCTGCGCACCTACGCACGTACGCACCTTTGTACACGTGTCATGGGCGTCTAATCTGAATAGTCCATGTAACGTGGAATCCCATGAAACCCCGAGGGACAAATTTTCACCCTGATCTAAAATTTTAGTGAGCCATACCAAAGAGAAATGAAAATCGAGAAAACTATTTTCATTTTTCATGGCCTACCAAAGTTTTCGATCAAAGTAAAAATTAGGCCTAGGGGGTTTCATGAGGTGTTGCTTCACATAGACCGTTCAGTTGGAATATCATAGAAGAGACTTGCTTCTAACCCAAGTTTATGAGAATTTCTTTTTATTGAGTTTTAGGGAATCGTCCTTCTCGCGATTCTTGTAATTAGTATTCTTTACCGCATGTACTTTGGACAAGAAATTTCTATTTTCCATCTTTTTATCGTGATTGTGGGATTCTTTCTCAATTCGAAGATGTTTTTGGATTTATTCCAGTTTGTAGTCTTTAGTCTTATATAACAACTTCTTTCTATAGTCATTCCACATCGAGTAAACTTTGCGATAATAGGCCCGATATGAAATGACTCATGAAGATCAATTTTAATGACTTTGATTTTATTCACTATTAGTTGTTATTCTTAGATTTAAGGCAGCATTGATTTATTATCTATCATGTTATAGTCGAAGTACCTGACTATGAGGAATTTGTTTGTACCTTCTTCTTCTTCAGATCTGTATTTAAACTCCAGAGTGATCCAAATTTCTTTTGTAGAAGATTGTTCAAACCAAAATTGACAAACGGATACCATACAACGATTTACAAATTCTGATTTTTCTTAGCCGTCACAGAAGCTAAGATTTTTAATTTATATCTTATATAAATCTTACTGACACATGACATCATCTAAGTCATTGGATCTGACACGGTTTCTGTGGGCTCAAGCTTTTAGAGTATAAGGTTGCTTGACATGGTATGAAAGTGTGTTTGAATCTTGAACATAGCAAATATGCCATATTCTTCCAAGTGGGGCTGGTTATGTTGTGAGTGTTCCTCCACCCACGTGTTAATATTATTACATCTCCTTTAGATGATCGGCCAGTATCTTTGAACAATGGACCTAGATCTTCAAACGGACGGTTCATGACAGTACTCCCTTTGCAATGCATCAGGACCGTACAATTGGATTAGTTTAAAAAAGGACTGAGTTTTCGTTTTATTATCATTCAGACCCCAAGATGAGAAAACTCAGATAAAACATTAAAATTCAGCTAGTCTTTGAGGACATTGGAGATGAGGAAATTTCCAAAATTGCCCTTAGCACGTGCATCAAGTGGGTCATCTCCCAAGTACATGTTGAAGAATGCTTTGCACAGTATCTCGCTCTCCACTGCACTGACGATCTCTCCTTTCACTGAAGAATCACAGTAAAGAAGATGTCAGTGGGGCCCACCAAAGTGGGACCTACCTAATATAGTTGGTGGGCCATATTCATTGAGCACTAGAGAAAAATCCAAACCGTCCATCACGTGGGCCACACTATTCTGATCTTCTGGGTCAAACATCAGGCTATTTCACTCATCAGGTGGGGCGTAGAGTACAAACGAACGGATGGCTTAAAAAATTATAGCCGTCCATTTGGTATTTGCACTGTGGCTGCCTGATTGAAATTAATGGTGAACAGGATGGCCCACCTGATGGAATGCTCGGATCTTTCACATTTGCAACATTGGCCTATGCCCTTGTGCATGTATAACCCAGCCCATGTAAGGGCCTACCCAAGTTAATATGGCGTCAATAGCGAAGATCCAAGCCATCCATAAAGTGAGCCCACCGTAGATTTCCATGGACTTAAAAATCAAACAGGTGCCCTCATCGGATGGCCCACGATGTACAAAACAAACAGACGACATTTTCAGCCGTTCATTATTGCATTCCTTGTGGATGACCGGACTAGGCCTAATTTTTGCATCAGGGGATCTCAAGGTGAGGCCCACCTGATGGACGTCATGGATATTGCAAACTCATGCTATAAAATAACCTTAACAAATATCAGCAACAATAATACTATGCTCCGGCTGTGAGATTTTGCATTACGTTCAGCTTTATATTTGCGCGAGTGGGGCCTACATTTCAGTGATCCAAACCGTCCATATGATGGGACTGGCCCATGGACTAAAATTTTTAGTGGAAGATCACATCAGTAGAATATTTAGCTTTTTAATGTTTTATCAGTTCTTTAACTTCTTTGTGGGCCACCAATTCAAAGGTTTGGGATTTTTTTATCTCAGATATTTTTCGTATCTGCACCATCCGTGGTGGTGTCCGTAACATCAACGGTTTGGATCTATAAAAAATGGGTCCATGAGGCTAAAGGAAGAGATTAGAAATTTAAAATAACCTCTTGTTTGTAAAATAAAACCAGGAAGCTTGGTAATGCAGATAACTGAGCCAGCAGGAAGCTTTATATCATCCCTAGCCTCTCCTAAAACCCTGCACATTCAATGCCACATAATCATCATACTATGCATGCATGCATGCATGTACAGATGTATCTAGGTATGTATATTTGCATGCATGTATTTATACATATGCATGTTGTAAGTATCATGCATCTGCATATGTATTTTGTATGTATATATGTGTGCATGTGTATATCTGTGCATGTATGCAATTAGGAGAATGATCCCATGATATGTTCGTGGAATCTAAACCGTGCATCTGGTGCAACTCTTCATTTTCACCTTACATTCCAAGAATCATCCTAGTACAAAATGCAGGTGGGCCACACCAAAGGGAGAGAAGTATGATCACATTTAAAACATATATCTTCACGTGCTGTGGCCCACCTGACTTTTCGAATGGCCTATTTTTCGTGCATCCCTTCAACCTTGCATTTAAACACCCGGCCGGATCCAACATTCCATGTGGATGTTTCTATAGTGGGTCCCCCATCGTTAAGTGGTCCACCTGAGTCAATGGATCGGGCTGGATTGTTCATCAGACGGACCACGCTTGTGTGATGAAATGGACGGTTAGTACGATGAACGATCTATATTTAACATGCATACGTGATCCACCTAATCAACAGTCTGCCTTGATTTTCAGGCCATGGAACATAATAAGTATTAACAACCTAATGAACAGTCCTAATCTCAGAGATGCCACGGTGGCTCGTGTGTGCTGATGGTAAGATTCAGATGGCGACTGTCACGTCTGGCCATACACCGGAAACGGATTGGCTACTCCCCCTGCCATCAGCCCGGTGGCTGGTGGTCGGTACTATGTGGGCTCCACCATGATGTATGTGTTTCATCCATTCCGTTCATCCATTTTTACCGATCATTTTAGGTCTTACTATCAGAAATGAGAGGGATATAAATCTCAGGTGGATCACACCATAGGAAAACAATAGTGATTAGATATCCACCATTAAAATCCTCTAAAGGCCCACTGTACTGTTTATTTGACATCCAATATGTTTATTAGGTCATACAGGTACAGATGAAGGGAAAAAAATAAAAATCAACTTGATCCAAAACTTTTATGGCCCCCAAAAGGTTTTTAATGGTTGACTCTCATTCATCACTGTTTCTGTAATGTGATCCACTTGAGATTAGGATACACCTAATTTTTTGTTTTATTCTATAAAATGATCTGGAAAAATAGATGGACGGTATGGATGAAATACATACATTATGGTGGGCCCCACAGAGCACCGACCACCAGCCAGTGGCTGATGGCAGGGTGAGTAGCCAATCCGTTTCCGCCATACGCCCCTCATGTGGGACGCGGTTTGGCTAAGTGACGCTGCCACCAGCTAGGTGGCTAGTGGTCGGTGCTATGTAGACCCCACCATGGTGTATTTTTTTTTATCCATTCCGTCCATACATTTTGAAAGATAATGTTAGGGCTTGATCCCAAAAATGAGGTAGATATAAATCTCAGGTGGACAACATGGATATATAACACATACATTGAGGTGGGCCCTACAGGTACATCCTAGTAAAGCTGGTCCCTCCGAAATTTAGGTGGGCCACACTACTACATGATTTTAAATGTTTTAGGTATGATTTTACATGGTCAGGAGCGTACTAAGGACTATTGAATGTTATGCACACATCTTAGTGGGACCCACATACTATGTTGTTGATTAAGCTTATTCCGAAAACATTGCAGATGAATGGCTTCTTTTAATCTCTAGAGATGATCTATCTGATTGAAGAGGAGGTTTCGAATGCAACTAGTTGTACCTGTTGTTACATTCCAATTAGCTTATAATTCCTAAATTAGCATGTCAGTGTGATATCTAGCCCGTACAAAAGTTTGGCCCCATGAACCCACTTATCAGGTAAGCTTTAATGAGTGGTCTAACTCAATATACAAGTATGGCCCACCTAATGAGTGGATTGAATGTTGTATTAGATGTTTTAAATCTAGTTTGATATAGAGTCTGTCGACGCCATCTACCTTTGATGACATCGAACAGTGTTTGATCCATCAAATGTTTTCGGGATTTCTTCTGTTGGTCGTTAGATATATTGGTGTCAATTTTCAATAACATCGAAGACATGTTCGATGACATCGAAGCTGGGTCGAGTAATTGAGAATTTCCGCAAAATCCATATTTAGTCGCTGGACTCTTTTAGTGTCTCGTCGATGACATCGAAGGTGTTTCGATGACATCGAAGGTTTACGCAGATTCATTTGCAAAAACGCAGATTCTACGATTTTTGTTTCTTATTCTGGTTCTACTTGTTTCTAAATATTTTTAAAATGGTGCTAGGGTTTCTAAAAAGGTTTTAGGGTTTTAAGGGGTGGAGAAAAAGTGAGGTTTGAGGATTGTTCAAGCTGGGTAAATCCTTTATCTTTGTAATTTGTACTTTTATAGTGAAATTTTCTATTACTTTGTGCTATGGTTTTTTCCTGCAAGGGTTTTTCACATTAAATCTCTGTGTTACTTATGATTGCTTGACGCCATTTGATTGCTATCCTAAATCCATATATGTGTGATTTCGCAGCACAAATCCCAACATTGAATTGATTTTCATGGTTGGTAATCTTCATGGCAAGGAAGGGCTCCAAAATTTGGATGCCCATGGCCTCGAGATCACTGGTGAGCGACTCTGTGGGGCCCACCATGATGTATGTATTTTGAGCACGCTGGTCATTTGTTTTGCCATATCATTTTAGGGCATGTGCTTAAAAATAGGATAGATCTGAAGGTCAAGTGAACCACACCACCAGAAATAGTGGGGATAATAACATCCACCTTATGAAACTTTCCTAGGCCCGCGATGATGTTTATTTGTCATTCGACATGTTCAAAAGGTCACGTACACCTGGATGAGAGTAAAACGCAAATATCAGCTTTATCCAAAACTTCTACTGTCATTGAAAAGTTTTCAACAGTGTTTCCTATTGTATGGTCCACTTGAGCTTTAGATTTGCCTCTTTTTACCGTCATGCTCTAAAATGATGTGGCAAAATAAATATATGGTGTGAATAAATTACATAAATCACAATGGCCCCACACACCTCAAAAATTGAAGCTTACACAATCATCAGGTGGGCCACACCATAGAAAAGAATAGAGACCACCCAATATCTTCCAAATTCAAGTGGTGGTTCCTGATGTGAACCGGCTTGATTGCAGGGCATGGGACCCGCTGGGTGCCATCCAAATACCATGATGGCCCCACCTTGGAAGGATCTCAGATTATTAGAGTTGGGTCATGGCTCCATTTTGAAGATTTTTTATCTGATGTATCTAAAAATCGGATCCTAGGACCCGATTTTAAATCAAACGGGTACTTAATTATGATCAGATTCGGTCCATGACTTGGACCAAGAGCTACATGGGGGAAGATGCATCGGATCCACCCCATCCATCAGGTGTGCCGACCATTTTCACCATGGATCTTAGAAATAATTCCAATTCAAGACTTTAATGGGCCACACCATAAGAAACGGTGTAGATCATCCCTATAACCTCTGAATTCACATGGCGTTACCCACGTGAGTGTTAGAATGAATTGAATTTTGGAGTGTCCCTTCGTCCCGGTGGGAAGACTTAGATGAATAGATCGGATGGTATATTTACATCGCAGTGGACCCCACATGCAATTTGGATGTTTATTGTTGGTCCTTGTCTCTGCCATTCCGTAGTGAGGCATACCCAATGTTTTAGATCGGTCAAAATTTTGGGCACCGGTCCAACAAAGGGTGGCACACCTGATGAACGGCGTAGATCTCATTCACATGAAGCTGCTCCATCCACATCAGCGAAATTGCTATCCCTGTGTAATTAAGTTCCCAAATCTGAACCCGATAAGAGATGGACCCGATTCAGGTCCACATATGGGTGCCGACCTATCTCGGCCATACGTCCCGGCCACTCATCTAAACTTTTCCTATCTCAACACCAACAACAAAGTACCTCTATTACTCTATCTAATTATTTATATATATATATATATATATATATATATATATATATATATATATATATATATATATATATATATATATATATATATATAATTGAATATTTGATATGGGGGTTGAGTCGGGTGTGGGTTGGGTCAGTTGGGTTTGGTGGCTGGGTTGAGTCAGGTGCAAGTTGGGTCAGATTGCTAAGTCGAGTTAGGTGTGGGTTAGGTCGAGCCGGAAGCAGGCTTGACTCGATTCGAAGTAAGCTCGTGTCGACTCGATTTACCGACTCGATTTACCAACTCGCCCAAGCTGAACTTAAAAAGCTTGGTAAACAAGCCAAGCTTTAATGGTAAGCTCGAGCTTGATCGAGGAGAGCAAGGACAAGTCAAGCTAAGCTTGGCCCACTTGGACTCAACTTGTACAGCCCTAAAAAAGAAGGGACCCATGGCCGATGATCCAAATTACTGGGCTCCACAATCACAACTCCAAAATGTTTAATTTTGTTAATCTAATCTGGAAAGTTCTAAAAGAGAGTGAGATGGTGCCAGTTTTTGAGCTGTCTAAGAATCCAGCAGCTAGAAATTGATCATGGACAAATACCAAAGGCGTGGATCTTGATAGGAACGAGGCCCACTATCAACTTCTTCCAGACCCCCACAGCACAGAGATCCTGACCATCCTCTAAGAGGAGTGGAAATGCTATCCTTGTATTCTCTTCATACACAAAACTCTTCGAGGTCTCCGTCACTGATGCACTTGCCATTTTTGGTTAATTAGGGTTCATGACCTTCTATTTATAGCAAATATGAGTTGTTTGACACTCCGGCAGAGTAGGATACTTCATACACATGCACATGGGAATTATACTGTAAGGTCACTACACCACTCAAGTAGTGGGACCCGCAGTGGATGGGGCATAGCCCCAAAATCAGTCTGATTAGGCAACCCTGGACATTGATTAATGGACACGTGTTTGATGAAATAAGACCATCAGCTACTTAACATCGTAACCGTTGATTAGATGTCCACCTATCAGATAGTTACTGTACTGAGGTCCGTGAGTTGGATTTAATGCCACGTGTACAATATCTGAGCGCATGTGTATGGAGCATCCAACTCTGCCAGAGCATGGTAGCTTTTCTACCCCTTTACGTGCTGACAACATCAGATAAAATCTGTTTGGGCAGTTACAAGGGATAAGGAAAGATCTAAAACCAATCCCAACTCCTACTACTGTGTCCATACCCTCTTCTGTTCGCATCCCGAGTCGTACACGTGGCACGTGTGGATGATATCTGGGCCATCATCAGGTGGGCCCCACAATGGACGGTCGCTGGCTACACCATCCATTTTCGAGGTCACAACAGGACAGTTAAGATCTTAAAATGGAAGGAAATTATGTTGCAGGACTCATCAATAAAAAGGGCCCACCATAGGCCAAATGAACCCAATTTATTTAAAGCTGGTGGGCTGAATATTTCAATGGTGGGCCCACCTCGCCCGTGCCTGATTCAATGGCTCATGGGCTGTGTTCAGCATGGATTAGATGATTGGACTTGGGCCTGAAAAGACCAATTATCTAATTTTTTGTCCACTTCTCACCCACCAAATGAATGCAACCGTGCCAACATCCACCGGTCCATGTTAATGGAACCCCTTTTTGGGTAATCCTAACCATTGATCTGGTGGGTGCTTCGTGGTGATGCATTATGCAATAATCTCTCAAGTTGGAAGATGGTAATCCATTGGCTGTGGCCTACAAATAGACAGTTCCTAAAAAAAAAAAAAAGGGTCTTTCAATCAGGAAAACTTGGGGTGTCCGCCATTATTTGTGGGGCCCATCAGGCAAACCGTCTGGATCAACTTAATACTTTGATCCCACTTGTACGACATTTCATCTTTCATGCAAACTCCTGTAGCCCTATTCCAATTCACTTAGACCACATGATGGGCTAGCCTTAGGAAAGCCAGGTGGGCCCAAGACCGTTCAATTAAGTTTTAGGCCTGAAATTTAAACAGTCTGACCGATTGAATTTTGGGTCGATTCGGGTCAAGTTACTGCGTAAGTCGAACTTGACTCCGGATGCTTTCAGATTGAGCTAAGGCTACTCGATCCGAACCCACTAGGCCATTTGGTTCGGGTTGAGTTAGGTCTGACCGAGTCGGATGAGTTGAGTAGTCCCCTGCCTAGCTCTCCTGGCCCATCGGCCTGAAAGTTAGGACCATATCCAGCCCATAGCAAACCAAAACGGGCGGTGATTACAGCTCGGACAGTGCCTCGTAAAGAAAATGTACCCTCCCACAGCATCCGTAGCTAATTCAAAGCCTTTCCTAGCTAGGGCTGTCCATGGGCCTTACGTTGGACTGGGCCTCACAAACACAAACAGACCAGTTCAAGACGATCGTGACCCATGCTCATGTTATTGGGATAACCAATCACCTCCAGCCAGCCGTTTCTCCCCCACCGTGTATCACGTGAAGACAACCATCCCACGTATGTGCATTGTCTTGGTCCTGTAGCCGTCCATTTATCTCAATGGTATGGCCCACCTGCTAAATGGACCGGCAGGATTCTTTCAGGGGCTAGGTAATCTTCATAGTGAGGCCCCAACACTTACATGGCTCGGATCTCTTACATGGCTCGGAGAAACAGCTCAGCAGCAGTTAACATAGGCATTTTAGTGTTTCTTTCTGCATAAAACTACCAGGCTTCTACAAGCGGGACCCACGGTTCGTTGATTCAAACCATTGGCATCTTGGACCCCACGTCGGATAGACCATGCTCCCCACAATCTCCTCACTAGTCTCAAAAATGCCTGTAAATGTAAGCAATCACTTTCAAATCTGCTTGCCATGTGTCAAGTGATCCTCCATCTGTTTGATTCCAAGCATCCAGACCATTCAGCATGTGGACCCCACGTCATTTCCAATCATAAACCTTACTTTCGTGTGCATCGACTCATGAATGCCCAAGGTCAATTCACACATCCACATCAGGTTGAAGAAAGAATGGACAAGGGCTTTGGTTTGTGTTTGGCTGCTCAAAAATCCAGGCATGTAAGTGACAGCCATTTTCACTAATCCAGACCGTCCAAATACTAATACCAGCAGAGAATGGTTACCCAACCAACCAATCAAACAGTCCTAGCCATTGACTCAGCAACCATCAAATGTATTTCTAAAAATGAAAATGGTCAGCTGTCCAAACTCAACTTGCGAAATCAGAACATCAAGGTCATCTGATTAGTGAGGTTTCCACGCTATGCTCCATCCATGGTAGGACGAATAATTTGGACAGTCTGGATTGAGCTACATGTATGCCACAGGCATGGTGGATGAATCACCAATACTTAAACACCGGCGAAAACACACCATGATTAACCAGGCCCCTTGATTGAGAAGGGAGACCATACCTTAGAGCCAGAACAAGCAGAATATGGTAGAGCCATATTGCTACAATACACAAGCCAGGATTTGTCAGATGATCCTAGCAATCTACAAAGTGGCCTTCAAATAATACAGTTTATGATTTTCAAATCATTCTCCATCCATACTGAGGCCCACTAGTTGGACAGCTCATATTGGCAGATAACCCCATACATGTAGAGAGATGGTTCTACCACCTTCAGCTTCTTCCATCTCTACAGTATTATCAGCAACTTAGGGTAGGACCCTTAATATAGCAGAGTCATTTATTCATAGAGATGGCAAGGAGATGGATTAATCCGAGCTGACCATCTAGTAATGCCTATCATGAATAGCCAAGGTTTAAAAACTCAATAAATATCAGACAATTCAATCCATGCTGACCCCAAATCTATTACAAATACGCTGTAGTTGGAAATATAAATGGCTGTAAATGCTTGCATGGTTGAGAAATTACCCACTTTTCAGGATGTAACAAAACACAAGCAATATAGCTCCTTCATAATCCAATCAAGAGATTTGCAAAGCCCAAACAAGTGTGCAAGGCAGCACACCACATATATGCCAGCATGGCACATTGGTACAAGATCCAATCCATTAGATGAATTGCACAGCAAAAGGCTATCACACATAATCTGCATCCTAAAATAACATATGAAAGTGGTAGGCCATGCTCGACCGTCACCGTCCAAAAAGATTTTCCGTACAGGAGAAAACACTGAAACACCACGTACTACTCTAGAAGGTTCGGAACTCGGAAGTGGGAAACCGTGTTTTCCAGATGAATGGAAGATCTTAAAGGCTGCGTCTGAATGCACTATCAAATTCAATTACATCTATTTGTCGAGTTTTCCCAAGCCCACACGCCTGTACAAGTTAGCTAATGTCCACATCAGAATATATGTCATCATGGCAAACAGGTGAAAGATCCAAGCCATTCATTTCGTGAACCTCACTGTCTAGATGTTACTAAGCAAAGATAAAGGTGATCTATTCATTAGGTGTGCTATGATATTGGAAATAAGTTGACGGATTGCAAAACTTAGATGATCTTTTCACAACCGTACATTTCTGTAGTTAATGGTGGCCCATCAGACTAGTAGGCCAATCAGATTCTTGGAATAGGGAATCTATGTTGTCGTTTCTTTCTGATGGATGGCTTGGATATTGCATCGGTGGGCCACACTGGGATATTTGGTCGCATGCACATTAGTTGACCTATACATACATGTGGCTTAGCAAATCTTCTATTAGTGAAATGATTAATGATCAATGCCCAGATTGCATTATAGACTGGGACAGGGCTTAAGCAGTCAGGCCTGCACCATGCTAAGGGTGGTGTGTTGACGTGGCCAGGTGTGATTCGCAGGGAGTGGATTAGGTGCCGCCCCACATTGAAGCATGTATTCTATATCTCCGCAGTCCATCCGTTTTGCAAGATAATTTTAGAGCATGACTGAAATAAAACAGATATAAATCCCAGGTGGAACATACCGTAGAAATAGTGGTGATTGATCATTTATAAAAGTTTTGGATTAATCTGATATTCCTCATTTTCCCTTCATCCAGGTATATGTGACATTATCAACATGTTCGATAGCTCAAAAGTGTTAATTGTCCTATTTCTCATATGTGATCCGGACCGTTTATTTTATACACAATTGATTCTTCGGTTGAAAAATTCTAGCTCATTTATTTATATCTTTTTTAGTAGCCCATTAGATGTGTGCTAGATCTAATGGACGGTCAAGATCGATCAATTGAGCTGTCCAAATGCCTATTGCAGCTAGTAGTATATCAAGATTTGTGATCATGGCACCATCCCATATGTTGCCCATGTGCTTGATCAAAACTTTCCATTAGGTAGATCTTCTAACCTTACAATTATGCTCTTTCACATCTTGGGTATGTCACTACATCTAAATAAATAAATAATTAAAAAATATATATTTTAAATGTCACTTTTTTTTGTCTATTGTAGACCACTTGAATGGAGAAATTAGCCATTATTTTTAGAGCATGGTAGGCTTGGATAAATGTCATCCAACCGTCTAGAAGAGTTGCCCCACTTAGAGATTTTAATGACCCAAAATTCATGATGATCCAACAATCATGTGAGCCACCAGGTGAGTTTGGATGTTTTTTTATGGTTGTGTATTGTTTTTTATGATATGATACATTTAATGATTATATATGCTTGATTTTTATTTTTATTTTTAAAGTAATAATAATAAAAAAAAACAGATGTCAATGAATAAGACGTTTAGATGTCAGTGTATCCACATCATACAAAGTCAGACTACCAAATAACTTCCCTCACATGATTGACGCGTCAGATGGCTTATAAACAACATAGTGGTCCCCACTATATAAAGCTATTGACATCCATCTAAAAACCCTTCAAATTCACCTGAAGGTTTTTGGACCTGAGGATAGCTCACATGATATATGGATGGGCCTGATTCAACTTTCATGTTTCATGGCGGGGCGACACTATTTTAGCAATTGCATTGCATAGAATAAAAGCTCATGGTTCCAAAACTCAGTGAGTCAACTCAAAGATCAGCCAGACTGTTAACCGAGTTTCATGAAAATTCATAGCATGACTGGAAAGACCCGCTGCCACCACTACAACAAAAACTGGATTAGCCGACGATTTATGTGACTAATTTATCGGCGCTAATTAGAATGGGCGACGATTTATGTGACTAATTTATCGGCGCTAATTAGAATGGGCGTCGATTAACGATCGGGTATAAATACCGTACCTAAAGCCTTAGCCCTGTTTTCCTCACCTGTCCCAACTCTCTTCCTCTCATCGCCCCCGACGCGCTCTCTCTCTCTCTCTCTCTCTCTCTCTCTCTCTCTCTCTCCAGGGTTTGATCACGGGACTGCCTCTCTGCTAGGGTTTGATCACTGGAACTCCTCTCTCTCTCTCTCTGCCTAAGTTTTCATCACAAGAGCGAATCTCTGCTGCTGCAGTGAAATCGCCACAAATAATGGCGGTAGATGAAGGTGACAATCTTGAAAACGATCCCTTCGGTTGCAATTTCTTCCCGCTTCTTCTAACCCTAGCTGTCGAGGGGCTTTTGCTTCAGGCAACCATGGATTCCGATTCCATTGATAATATCCTCAGATCCAGTGTACTTCCTCTCCTCTCCATCCTTTCATCCTCCTCTTCATAATGCTCGATTTCTCAGATTGAAATTTGAGCCTCTTATCTTGGATTTCAAGGATTCTTCATTTATCTTTTCTCATTTCCTACTGATTACAGAATTCGGTGGTTTTCAAATTCACAGAGTCAATTGCTTTGTACTGGCTTTCTAGTTTGTAAAACTGACACCCTTTTGTTTTCTTTTGTATTGATTTTTGGGGATGGATTTGCCATTGCAGCTGGAGGTAACCAAAATTTACATCTTCTTCTTTTTTGGTTATACACAGGTTTAGGTATATGCTTTAGGTTTTATATATATATATATATATATATATATATATATATATATATATATATATATATATATATATATATATATATATATATATATATTCTTTAAGTGGAACTTTTGATATGGTGATACTAAAGGACCTGCCAAGGCTAGCGATGGATTTGGCAAAAAGAATGTGATCGCAGTGTAGCCTAGCCCTAGCAACCAGGTGGAATTTAATAGACCCTGATGATTTTATTTATTTATTTATTTATTATGATGTTCACATCACATGGTTATATTAGATTTGAGTGTTATTTGCATGAGCTTATCATAATGTCTTCTGGTTGTTTCTGTGGTAAATGAATTTGCTAGATTGCTCATCAGGGTTCTTTTACTCAAGGAATGAGCTATATGCATTCTCAGGTAAACATTTCTTCTCAATATCACTTGCTTACTGAAAATATAAATATTGAAATTGGATATTGTAATGCTATTTAGTGGCATTTTTGTATGGATGCAAACCTTTTTTTCTTGAAAGGGCATAAAGACTTGATTTTGTAGGAAGCCAAATCCTTGGAGAAAGATTCTATTTGTCACCTTTGGGCATGGGAAATGTGATTCTGTTGAATCCATAAAACACTCAGATATTATGGATGATCATGTACACATGGAGCCATGTGTGCCAACTCATTGCTTGGATGAGAATGGCTTAGATGCTAGCTTGACAACTAATGCTACAGTGAATGGCTGTAATGGTGATGAAAACAAAGGAAGTGGAATCCTAGCATCCATTGCGCATGCATTTCCAGTTTGAAAACGTGTTGAACAGAACAGCTGGTGCTTTTATTCCACCACTGAAATTTTGCCCTTTGTTTTGGCTATAACCTTTCAGTTCCAACATTCCTCTTATTTTGCAAACTTTAACCATCCTAGAAATTTTCTAGGTTCTCAACCCATACCTTGAAGATTCCTTCACTTGTAAGGAGGGACTAGATAGGTTGTGTGGCTAGCGCCGATGCTCTAGTTCTTTTACTACCTTTGATTTGATGACTGGATGCTTGCGGAATATACATGCATGCATACAATGTATGTATGTATGTATGAATGAATGAATGAATGTGTGTGTGAGTGTGTTAAAAAAAAATCGGAGGTAGTCTCATGGACAGTTTTACCTGGACACTTCTGCCTTCTGGGTGTTTTTCCCTTGCTGACACACTCCTGGTTGCTACATGACACTTTAAAGATTGGTACTAATAAATGTCTTAATGATGTCATTGGAAACTGCTGATCCAAGCCATGTTGTGGTTATGATATTCTCAGTGTATTAGTAGATGCAACTCCAAGCCATGAGTTTTAGTGGTTCATCTCTGCTTGCTTGAATCGTTGCCTTTGAATTTCTACTGTTCCCTCAATTTTTTTCTCTGGTGCTTCTTAATAGTGTTGTCTGCAGTGTGCTTTGATGCATGAACTTGTCTATGCTTTTTAGAATGCAATTGTTTATGCATGGATTTGTTCACATTTGTATAGAAGAAGGATGTGTTTATTCCCCCCCAAAAAAGGGATGTGTATCTACTTTTTGTGCTGTGGGAGTGTCTTAATATTGCATCTAAATGTGTGTGCATGGCATCTTGGTTATGGATAAACATAGGCAAACAGTCCATACATGACAGGAAGAGTCAACTAATTGACGGATGGGATTCTTGGATGAAGATTTTTGGGTCCCCAGTATGTGCTAGGCAACAGTGAGGCTAGCCCTGGCCATTTGGAATGCAGGTGAAAGTGGGAAGCACCATTAATCCAAGCATCCTTTATTATTATTATTATTAATTTTTTTACCCTTTCTATACTATCTTTTGATTTCTCATTGAAAGGAAAAGAATTACCTGCCAGCTCTAGGAAGAAGCTTCTTCAGAGATTATATGGTGGAGATGATTTTAGTGCCCTGCTTTTATAATTTTCTGATTAGTGCTGCATTTTCTTAAAATTGGAGGGTGTTTAACCAAAATAATCAGTCTATTTTAACCTCTGAAAAATCATGCAATAAAAATACACCTCTACATACTTCAATAAGAATGTACATATCACATGATTCACATGTGAACATGCACACACATCCATAAAATCTATTGCCTTAGAGAAAATTATATTGCCATTCTTTCTTTGGAGGAATATTTTCACTTGAATCTGGGTTGTTTAACCTTGCTGCAGTTATTTGATTTTTGTAGAAGAGGCTGAAATGTGCCCGTTGAGTCTAAATTAAGTGTTTGGCCCTCTTCAAAGATGAGAAGATTCATCAATGTCATCAACATAAAAAGCATCCCTTCCATATGAATTCAAGTCCTCTATAAAAACTAAATGATAGCAAGCCTGTAAAATGCATCAGCATCAACTTGGTCTCCTTATTCCTTGCAGGATATGTTTCCATAACATCATCTAAGATCTTCTGAATTGGCTTATTTGCATAATATCACTCAAAACAACTAGCAATGCTGATTATAAAATCATATTCCTCACATAGAGTGAAATCTTTTAGAGTTTTTAAGCAACAAAAACTTGCTTTGTTCCTCATAAACCATACAATTTGCAATAGCTAACAACTCCACAATTTGATTGTGTTTTGTTGTAAATTACGATCTCCACAATTGCTGTTTGGAGGCTTTACATCTCAGTTGTAATAACAAAGATTGAAGCAGCATTTCGTGCTTGGAGTGTGTTTCCACTCTACTATTTCAATATCTTTTTAGCTGTATGTGAAATCTATCTTATAAGGTTTAACAATCGGTTTTAGTGTATCATATTGTTCACCACCAATACAGGGTCGTATCGCTCTGTTTTGGGACTATATCAGGCTGATACCAGTTTATATTGGGTGATATATACAAGTTTTGGACAATACTTTAAACTTTCTTACAGTAGTATGTTGCATTTCTTGAAGACACTCCTTGCAAACATCCTTTTAGCAGGAACCCCTTTTTCTCACATAAATCCTGTCATCTATGAACTGACCAATGTATCATCTATATGCAGCTCATCCTCTTTCTGCTGTGGACAGGTTGTGGTATTTATAGGGAGTTCAGCTATGCTGTCGACGTCTCTAGGGACATCGCCAAAGTTGCTAAGGAAGTTCATATATCATCAAGATCTGCACCGGATGGACCAACAACAATATTACATTCTGTATTTTTTCCCACCAGAGTTGCGTTCGCAAAATATTCAATACATGCAAAAGGTGAGTCACATACCATGAAACCTGTTATAGAAATTGGGCCAATCTACTCATTGGGTAGGCTATAAGTCAAAATTGAATCAAACAAAATAAACTTGAGAATACATAAATAAACAGAAAGGTTTGTGGATTGCTAGTGACTGGTGAAGTACATGTGGATGGATTGGTTGAAGGATTACATGTGGGTGTGGTTTGGGTTCTATCTGATGTGGAAAATGGAGTTCTCTGTGCTTGGATAATTGAGCATTGTGGGTTGCTCCTTTGCCTTCGGCTGTGCAGAAGTCTTTTCTAGGGACAGGATACAGAGCTGTCACAGTGTCTCTTTCTGTGGGGTAAATTATGGTGCCTCTGTACTACAAATTTTTGCTATGGCCTGTTTGCTCCTTTTCTTTTCCTGTGAGAATCTAGTTATGATTTGCTGGTATCTAAACAGTTTATTGGCATGGTTTTGCTTCACTGGAACTAGTACTTCGTCTTTATTAAATATTAATTCTTTCATTTTTTAGTTCTATTTATAGGAAGACGTATTACGAATGCTTTTGCTTTATATATGTTTAAAAGATACCAATTCCAACTTGCTTTATCAAATTTAGCAAGGAAAACTACCACCATTCTGGAATTCCAGATTTGTTTATGTTTCAAATGTGGAATCCTCTAAACCTTAGTGTGTGTGGGTTTTTTAATTTATTTAGGAGTCCCAGGTTCCCAGCACTCGATGACCAGAATCACTTCTTCTTCTTCTCTTTTTCATACATTTTTCAAATACCAATTGATTTACAAGAGCATCTATAATTCATAAGTTAAAGTTGAGGTGACCTATATGCATGTTTATTATTTTTTCCGGTTATAAATTTTCTCTGAATTCAAGTTTCAAAATTATTAATTTATTGGGTAGTAGCAGTGCCTTTTGTAGTTAGTCCATGACTGTTCTGCTATAACTTTACTAGTGTATGTAAATCATTGTTGGTATTTTTTATATGTATAACATTATGCAGATTGGTTAAATTCTAACTGGATGCGTTCTGTAGTAGGATTTGTTTATTGATCCTGCTGTTATTATGGCAGGAAGCATTAGAAAATTTGGACTTTTATTTAGGTGAAGAAGATATGGAGTATTCCAGCTTCTCGAGTGGGACTGAACGTGCTGTAAAAACCTGGCAACTGAGTGTTAATCTTAGTATATCCCATTTTAAAGCTATCTTGGAAGGACTAAACTAAACTATTTCTAGGAAAGGGCCAATGTTATGTGACTTTAAATAAAATGACTGAAATAAGATATGCTACTCCATCATTCTTGCTGACTATATCTTTCCAATGGGACTGAAGTTATAAATGGTCTTTTTTCTTAACTGGCCTCAGTGGGCACCCGTGAAGATGGGGTTATGACTGTAGAACTCCTAGAAAATGCCTTTTTCTTTTCATTGGAACTGTTCAGATTGCAATCTTACAAAGGGAAGCATTTTTCCCTCCAAAATTGTCATTTAAAACTTCACATCAGAGGCAAACTTTTTGCCCCCCATTTTATTTTTTATTTTTAAAAAAAAAAGAAGAAGAAGAAGAAAAAAGAAGGTTGGGACTCCCTTATAAAGGTAAAGCAAATGAAAATACTTTACTGCAGCCTTTGTTGTTTCCCAAACTAGAAGTAATACTAGTCTCCCACACAAACTAGAGAAATAAGAATCACTTAATGTCGCTTTGCATAAAATGTTTTGAATTTTGTAAAAAAATAAAATAAAAATAATAAATAAATAGAAGAGAGAATTGGTCCAGTGCTCTTAGAGCATTATAATTATAGCACTCCTAGTTTTTGAATGTCATGATTTTTGTCTAATCCATTTGTTTTTATTCCTGAACTTCATCTTGCAGTTTTTGGAATGGGTTGATGAAGTAGCAAACTGTCCTTACTCTGAAGGCATGGGCTATACCATCTGCGATGTATGTGAAGGTAAAGCGACAATCCAGACATAACTGTAAACCATACAAAACTGTAGATCTACATCTCTCTCATTATACATGATATATGCATATGAGATGCTGATATTATAGCATTTTTCCTCTATGGTTCCTCCAAAAGTGTTTTCTCTTCAGCACTAGCCAATGTAGTTCTTTGGGTTGGGCTGCAGCCCTTATAATTTTTTTGCTTCCTCTTTCTTTCTTCAATGCATATGATGTAGGGGAACTGATAAATGTGAGTCACATTGTAGTTGAAATTCGATGTTTTCGTGTCTTTTGACTTGCATGGTACAAGTTTCAGCTGATTCTGGACATTCATGGAAGAAGTATGGGCCGATATATGTCCTGGATGAACATTTGAGTGTGATTCAACCAGTTTCTTAACAGACTGCGTATGGGACACTATGTATTCTATTGCAATCAGTTGAAGCTATAAGTAGAGTTTGTATATCAGAATCCATGGAAATAGGGGAATTGTTAGGGCAAAATTCAAGTATAATTTGCCACCCAAATCAATGGTACTTGTGTAATTTCTGCTTGCATATTTAATTCAATTTTTCACTTTTTCATTGGTTTGTCTGGAGATTCAGTTTTTGAACCTTGTTTCTTTGTCTACGCAGAGAAATAAGGCGTGGGTTTTCATTTAACCCAACAATTTATGAGCTAATGCTTTGATCTTTTGGAATGGTTTTCTTTGATTTTTTCTTTTATTAATATTAGATTGTAATTAAAATGAGAGTTGCTGTAGATGCTAATAGATTCTCAACTTTCTAAATCTGTTCCTTTACTACTATTATTGTGATCATTATGTAGAAGATTCTTGTTAGATTCTCAACACATTTTAGATACCATCCAGTTTCATCCATGTCACCTAAAGCAAATCAATGAAAGAATGCTAAATCAATCCAATGGGCCGAGGAATAAATGATGTGTGGTCTCTTCTACAACACAACTTGATCAATTGTTGCCTTGATAGTTTTTGGCTTTTTAAGGATAGGATCAAAGGATTGATAATTTTTCATACGTCAATTTGTTGAATGTTACTTTTTGACTGTTTTTTTTTTTTTTTTCTTATGTGCAGGATTTTAATCAATTGTACCTGAATTTAGGCCTACAAGCACTTCAGCCTTTTGACACCAGTCGTGCAACGAGTAGACCATATAGAGGATTTTTTTTTATTTATTCGAGATCATTTTTAATTTATTGTAATAAATATTATATATTTTTTATTGTGAAGTAATATAATAAATTTTGTTTAATATTAAGTTTTAATTGTATTGCTCATTTTTTATATTTCAAATATTAAAAAAATGCAGGTTTCAATTGAATTATATATAATAAAAAATATTATTGGTCCGCTGTGGTTTTTGAAAACTGCACAAGAATTTACCGGCGCTTTTGCAGATTTTTACGGCGCTTTTCCGTGAAAAAGTGTTCACAAACGCTGCATTACGCGGCGCTTGGATACACTTCTGTCGGCGCTTTTATCAGCGGCGCTCAAACAAGCGCCGCTGGAAATCGACTAGCGCCAATGACACTTTTATCGACACCCTCATTTATCGACGCTTTCCTAACGCCGCGAAACAAAACTTCGGCGCTTTTAGGGATTATAGCGTCCTTATTCTTATAGTGCACATGGGTGACTCGACAGTCGATAGAGTCACCCATGAGGCAGGAAAAGAAAGTCTCAAATTATTTAATAGATGGGATTCAAACCCATAACCTCCAGCAAAAGTACTAAGCTTGGTAGGACAACCTTGCATATCTCTGAGGCATCCTACGTCCGTAGTGGGACAAGCTTGTTAGATGTGTAAGATGTCATGCAAAGACCGTGGTGAACCCACATACTAATTAGTTGGACATATAAATAATTGTTTTAGGACCTCTATTTGGTGGGCCCCACATACCAATTAGTTGGACATACAAATAGTCGTTTTAGGACCTCTATTTGGTGGGCCCCACATGATCATCAGGCTAGATCATATGAAGATCAAGTCATTCCTTGCGCAAAAATTAATAGCTTCTCAAGATTTGATTTATCTTATTTTTAATTTATCTTATCTTCATTATTGATGTATAGACAATTCGTTAATCCGCAAATTAAGTATAATAATTGTATTCTTTATTTTAAATATTATTTAATTAATTTATTAAATATTGAGTTAAGGCAATCGAATCTTCAAGTATACTTGACCTGTTGGACACCGTCGTGTTGAATTTTTTAGTTTTTAAATTATGAAAAAACCCTAATAATCCCAAGCGCAACACTTATAAAATACATTAGTTTATCTTGCAAACACTTATATAGAAACACTTGTAAAATACCTTAGTTTATCTTGCAAACACTTATATAGAAACTGTTGCTTGTTTTTTCGGCGAAAGATCAAATGACATTCCATTCAAGTCTAAAGCTCAAATGTCACACATATGTTACATGTTGATGCAGTTTTCTAGTTAACCATTCTTAGACACTCGAGTACCTATACAAAGAACAAAAGATGGAAGACCCTAGCTAATGCAGGGGACCCTTTGATGCCAAAGTTGGGAATCCGAGTCTTGTAGCAGTGGTCTAAGAGTAGAGACAATATATGAGTGTGTACCTTTCACCATTAGAGGTGCTTCTATTTATACTTATGAAGAGGTAGTAGCGTAGGGGAAACTTCCCTATTTAGTAGGTGCTTGTTGTTGATAGATTAGGATCCATATCACTCCTGAGATCCTTGGCGAAGATCTCGGAACCTCGAGCTTATTGTGGATTAGCTTCCGCGATCCTCGGAGAAGACAACAAGTTGTTCCCTTGGATAAGGTCGAACCGCAGACGCGGGTAAGGTCGGATGAGTTTCTCCTCGGCTGCCGACTTATCCTTTCAATTAGGAAGAACATCATTATAGAAGGTTTTTGTGATGTCTAATTTTTGTAGCCTTTAACTTCTTCATGAGTCCTGATGGTCTCTTCAGGTCATTCCTCGAAGCGTCCATTCTGGGTCATGCCGACCATTGGGCCAACCATAGTCATGCCGACCATTAGGTCGACCTTGGTTGAGCCAACCACTAGGCATCGGGGCGTGCTGAGTCTCGACTTGACTTGCCTTCATGGGTCGGTCCATTTTTCCCATAACATTATACATTGCATGTGCACTCGTACTTATGCATGAGGATGCACAAAAATTACCAAACTCTAGATAAAAAATTGTAGATCGTTGTAAATTCTTGAGCCCAAATGTTGAACTATGGGTATAGGGCCCATGGACTCGAGCAATTTGTCGTATGTTTAGCTTGGCCTAGCCCACTTCTAGCCCATGGTTTGAACCTCTAGCCGCCAAGGTCCTTTGTTGAAGCACAACATGCCAAAAATAATAATTCCAAATAGGGTTGTAAATGGGTCAACAGACCTAATGGAGTACCCATACTCAACCCAACCTAGACCTGACCCATTTGTTAAATGATATGGATTTGGGTCAAAGAACAAACTTAGTTGCTAAATGGGTTTGGATCTAATTTCCTTTATATTAGGCCCCACTCAATCCAACCTTAACCCACCTAGTAGTACATTGGCAAGTTTGGCATATTTTGCAAGGGACTCATCCAAACTGGGACTTATCCAAACTCATATTTAAACTTGGTAATACCTTGACAATTAACATGGAAAAATGAGAAATCCATCTCATGTTCAACTGAAAATGCGAGATACCACGGAATCCAAATCAATGTGCAGAAGACGGTGGGCTTAGTATTTTTTTTTTTGGGTTAGTTTGTTAGTACACCCGCTGTCAGTGTTAGCCACCGCCAATAGGGAATTGATACGAAGACCTCGGTGTTGAAACGAGGCATCTTTCACTCAATCTACCACTTGAGCTAGGGATCAGGGTGTAGTGGGCTTAGTAATTTAGGATGTACACAACTCTCCCTTAAGTGGGTTTGGTTCAAGGTCTAGATATCTCTTAACCAGACCCATTAAACCTGTCACATTTATAAATAGATCTATGTGGATCTCTTTCTACCGGACCTATTAAACCCGACACATTTATAAATAGATTTATGTGGATCTCTTTTTACCATTCCCAAACCCATTTATAAATAGATTTAATGGAGTTGACTTAGACTTAACTCAAACCTACCCATTTAATAAAAGTGTTTGGACAGAGACTTATTTAGTAAATGAGAAGTTTAGTTTTGACTAAACGGACTTCAAACCCAAACATTTATGGCCTTAATTCCAACCAACCAACTTGTCTTGGTTAGGCACCTTACTCTAAATATATTAAAACATAAGGGGTATATGTGTTATAGGTAGAGGTGTACACGAACCGAGCTAGCTCGACTCAACTTAGTTCGAAGTTGAGTTCGAGCTGGCCCTAGCTCGACTCGACTCGGATTGAACCCAACTTGAATCAAACTAGTTCGGTGACTCGGTTACTTTGTTAATGATGTTGCACTCCGAGTGTTTGATGAAATGACTCAAAGAAGTGTGGCCGGTGGAAAGGAAGGTATGTAAATGAAACCAACACTCTTTTTTTTCTTGACTTTTATTTTGCTTAGAAGGTGTTTGATAAAATACCTGTAAAACTATTGTTACTGTCTCAAATACAATGAGATTTTGAAGGTGCAGTTCAGGTATTGCTGCAATGAAAAACTCGGCTCGAGCTGCTGACCAAATTGAGCCGAGCTAGCCAGTCAGGCTGAGGACCAAGCCGAACTGAGTTTGAGTGAGGTTAGATAGTGCCTAAGTTGAGTTGAGATGAGGCTAGCTCGACACGGTTCGACTCGATGTACACCCCTAGTTATAGGCGCAGGGATCATGTTCGAGAAGGAAATGCAAATAATATGTGCTAGATTATTAAAAACATGTGCCAACTTTTCAAAATTGACAAGCCCTGATTCAAAGTAACGTGCAAATGTTACACGCATGTGACAATAGCCTTCCTACCTTTGTATCTTAGATAGACCGTTCATTCGAGCCATTTTCCCTCCGTTTTGCTGACGTACGTCAATCACCCTTTACCACCTCTGGTGGGCCCACATGGCTTTATGATGATCAGATCTAGATCATGCTTCTAAGGGTTGGATCTAGCCGTACAATATCATGCTAACGGGACATTCCTATCCTCCTTGGCTATTTCGCATGTAATCCGAGGCATACAGGTGAGATGATCCCAGCCGTCCAACTGGTGGCTATCAAATGGGCGGTTACAATTGAAACGATTAGTTGTCCAAATTCAACAAGCGAAATGTAAAAATGTAAATATGTAACGGTTAAGATCCTCTAATTAGTATCAGTTACTGTGACCCCGGCCACAGGTAGTTCCTGTGGTCGGAAGCTACGTGGGGCCCATAGAGATGGCCATGACAAGACGCGGATTGCTTGCGAAGCTTGTTGCAGGAACTTCCAGCGACCGAAAAGCTAAGGGGGCCCACCGTGATGTTCGTTATAAATCTATACAGTCCATTGATTTTGCAACATCTTGTTAGGATGTTAGCCCAAAAATAACAAAGATCCAAAACTCAAGTGGGCCGCACGGTAGGAAAAACCCAACATTGAACTTCCACCGTTGAAATATTCGTGGGGCTACAGCAGTTTTAGACCAGGTTAATACTTTTATGTTTTCAGTTCACAGAAATGACCTTGTTAAGGGTATGGATGGCATATAAACATCATCCCGGGCCCATGGAGGTTTCAATGCTAAGCATTTCTCTATCCACTGTTTCCTGTCGTGTGGCCTGATTGAGTTTTGGATCTACCTTATTTTTGGGCCATGTTATAACATGATGTCACAAAACGAATGTACGGATTGAATTCCTCACAAACATCAAGGTGGGCTCCACCTAGCTTCCTATCACAAAAAGTTATCAATCAATCCGGGTCCCATGACAAATCTACTCTGTCCATCAGTTTCTAAGATGAGAGTAGTACCTCCAAAAATCAGCTACCACCTTAGATTTGTACTCGCCCCATCCTAGTTCTATGATTTTAAGACTCGGACGGATCGACTCAAATTCTTTCGGGTTCAACTGAACGAGTTGCACACCGAATGAGCCTGACTGGGGCGAGTCGATACGAGTCGTCGACTGCCTACTCCACTAAGGTGGCCACACTCGTTATTTATGCAAACTTGCAGGGCCATTATAAATAATTAACCAACTCAGGTATATTGAAGTCAGGTGCAACCGCAGCACATTTAAGCACCGCACGTCAGCCATAAGATGACGTCATCATCTCGCATTCCGAAAAGCGCAGACACTAAATTGCAGGGTCACGTGGCTCCAGCGAGGCAGGTAAAAGGGTACGCGGATTGGCTACTCCCCCTGACACCAGCCAATGGCTGGTGGTCGGTGCTCCGTGGGACCCACCATGATGTATTTGTTTCATCCATTCCGTCCATCTATTTTTACGGATCATTTTAAGTTATGAGACTAAAAATTAGGTATATCCCAATCTTAAGTGGACCACATTACATGAAACAGTGTTTAATGAGTGTCGACCATTAAAAAACATTGTGGCCATAAAAGTTTCGGATCAAGATGATTTTTGATTTTTCATCTGGGCCTGTAGGACCTAATCAGCGTATTAGATGTCAAATAAACAGTATAGTGGGCCTCAAGAGGATTTTAATGATGGATATCCAACCATTATTATTTGCATGTGGTGTGGTCCACCTGAGATATATATTCCTCTCATTTTTGGGATCAAGCCATAAAATGATCTGTAAAAATGGATGAACGAAATGGATGAAACACATACATCATGGTAGGGCCCACATAGCACCGACTACCAGCCCCGGGGCTGGCATAGGGGGAGTAGCCAATCCGTTTCCGTAAAAAGGAAACACGGATTGCTCTATGAGGCCCACCGTGACTGTTAAATGATTTTTTCTAAAAATTTTAATATACAAACAAAAAAATGAGGCAGGTCTGAGGCTTAACCGGACCACACCAAAGGAAGTTACACTGATAATGATACTCACAGTTGAAACCATTCTAATGATCAACGTAATGTTTTTTTACCGTACAATTTATTCATAAGTTCATGCAGACGTGGGTGAAGTGAAAACAAAAATATCAACTTAATTCAAAACTTCTCCGCCTCCTGAGAAGTTTTTAATGATGAGCGTTCAATTCCCATTTTATGGTCCACTTAAGCCTTGGACCTATCTCATTTTTAAGTACGTATGTCAAAATTATCAAAAAAAACGTTCAACGGCGTGGATAAAACACTTACAATACATGAGCCCCACAGAGCCGTGCCCGTACGTATGTCAAAATTATCAAAAAAAACGTTCAACGGCGTGGATAAAACACTTACAATACATGAGCCCCACAGAGCCGTGCCCAGACGGAGTACTGTCCGGGCGGGGGTAGGAGGAAATCCACGTTCATAAAAGGGCCCGGGAGTAATTTAATATCCTGACGCTTGTTTTTTTATTTTTTCATACAGGCAAACACAACCCCACATACTCATGCCACACGCCACACGCATACACACTGTGGGATTTCACCACCATGAGTACTCGAATTCTTGACCGGTGTTGAAACTCCAATGAATCTACCACACCGGATAAGGCTTTTTGTAACGCTTGATATGTAATTTAAATGGGATAGGATCTGAAATTTAAGCAGTTTAATTTTCTTTAATACATGCTATGCTTATCATTTTAAAGTACCTGCATATTTTTTTTTGACGCTTGATATGTAAGCACTTTAAAATGATAAGCATCACATGTATTAAATAAAATTAAACCAATTAAATATCAAATCTTACAGCATTTAAATTACATTATGAAATTCATATTTTCTGAAGAGTTCTATCCATTGATTCTTTGACACGTTTATTTAGAACCGTACAATAAATGCTTATAAATCCAACACTTAGATAATCAAATAATAGTAATTTTTGGTTAATAATACATCTAAACCGATCCATGTAACAATGACGGTTTATTTTAATGTACTTGTATGCAATATTAGTAATTTTTTAGTAAATAATAATAATAATTGCCTGCGTGTCATCAATCACATTATGTCAGAGTATAAAGTATTCATCAAAGCAATACATTCGTGGAATAAACTTCACAAGTGCACTATCCTCTCTCACAGAAAAAGGGTACACGTGTGTGATATGGCAGCCACTAATCAGGCGGTCCGTGATTCGTGGATTCCATTGGTTTAAAAACAAAAGACTAATTCAGTTTACATATGGGACCGAGCACTCAAAAGATCTAACGGTTGGGAAATTGACCAACACTACATAATTTGAAATCCATTCATCTAACTCTGATGATGAGGTCAATCAACGTACAAAAATGGAAATCACCAGATGAAAGGATCAGATTTCAAACACGGATGCCTAGCTTCCACGTGTGTAAGGTATGTGCACTTTGCGTTTCTCATTGCGAGTTTCCAGGGGATGTTAATGATGAAGCTTGTAGTATACTTCAAAATGCGCACCTTTTTGCCGACTACCGATTAGGTGCGTCCCAGGTGGATGAGTCGCTGACCGTGGGGCCCACTTAGATGTATTTTTTATATATCCACGCCGTTCATCCGTTTTTTCCGGATCATTTTAGATCGTGGATCAAAAACGAAGATCCAAATCTCAGGTGGAGCACACCACAGGAAACAGTAGTAATTGACCGTTAAAATTTTTTATGGACCACGAAAGTTTTGATGAAGTTGATATTTGTGTTTTCCCTTCATCCAGGTCTCCGTGACCATATCAAAAGATTGTATGGCAAGTAAAAATTACGATGGACTCTGGAAAGTTTTTAATGGTGGACACTCAATGATCATTGTTTCCTTTATTGTGGTCCAACTGAGATCTTGATGTGCTTCATTTTTCAAAATGTTCCCTAAAATTATATGGAAAAACGGATGGACGGAGTGGATATAAAACACATACATCGAAGTGAGCCCCAAGGTCGGGGACTCACCTACTAAGCTGTTACCCAGGACACCTAATTCGCGTCCCATTTTGCCCACCGTCTCACACGTGGCACTGTGCCGTGCCTGACCTAGATCAAAGCCGCTCATCAACACAAGCCCTAATGTGGATGCCTTGTCTCTGAATACCGGACAAATGATCATCAGCTGCCCCACGTGTGTCCAAAGGAAATGGACAGTTATGACAAAATGAAACCAGTCCAAAACATCATACACGTGTGGCCCACTATCTAAGTATTTCTTTGATTTTGGCGTGAAAAATCTACACGTTGAGTCTCCCCAGGTGATACTCTCGGATCATTCACACGTGTTCCAAAAGTGCCACGGGGGAGGAGCGAGTGCGAAAACGCCGCTCCTGCTCCATATCCTTACCATTTCTAATGCGCTGCCCACGCAATCTACGTACGTGTTGCACGGAACAATGATCCCTCGTGGGGCTGCACCATTGGTGGATATCTGCAATCGGATTGCCAATAAAAAAAAAACCTCAGATACTCTGAAAGAGTGTGATGGATGGTAGGCCGGACTTAGGAAGTACCTGGGAATTGCGTACGTGGCACTCATGTCATTCAAATTAGACAGTCCAGATTAGCTGTCCCAATTTAGATTTATCAATAGACTAAGATTACGGTTATTTCATTATAAATTACACTTATTTGATTATCCGACTAACAGACGGTGGACATTCATTGGACGGTTTTTAAAAAAATCCGATTGTCCTATTTTACTAGAAACCGTCCGTGAATCTAAAAAGCCAGGATTGATCAGCCAGACGCAGATTACGCACTGACCAGACCCTGTGGGGTCACCTGTGATGTGTGTTTTATCCATGCCGTCCATCGATTTTGTCACGACCCTAGAATTGAAACATATTCAATGCTCAGGTATATGGCAATGGAACGTGGCCGTCACTAAACAATAATCTAGCCAGGCATGGCTCTACGAGGCCTACCGTATTGTATGAGTTTTATCTACACCATTTATCAAATTTTTTAGGTCATTTTAGGACACGAAGCAAAAAAAAAATGAGACAAATCAAATGGCTCAAGTGGACCACATGGTAGGGATTAGACTTCCACCCTTAAATATTTCTTGTGAGCAGCAAAAGTTTTTGACCAATTTAGTATTTGTGTTTTCCCTTTATCCATGTCTTTATAACCTTCTGAACAGATTGGTACCGTGCCTAAAGGAAGGTTTCAAGCCACTGTTTCATGTGGTGCAGTCCACTTGAGTGTTGGATATATCTAATTTTTAGACTCATATCCTAAAATGATAGGAAAAATTAAATGGACAGCATGGATAAAACCCATTAAGAGGGGCCCATAGAGGTCCTACTTAGACAGCCATACACAATCAAGATTACAACACAAGAAATAGTGGAAATAATGGTGTCTATGGTTGAAACTTTCCCAAGGCTCAAAGTAATATTTATTTGTTATCTAACCTGTTTACCAGGATATGGACAGAGAAAAAACACAAATATAAGATTGATCTAAGACTCATGTGTGCCTGAAAAGTTTTTAACCATATATGCCTGAAAAGTTTTTAACCATATATGCTCAATTCTAATTATTTCACATGGTGGGGTTTACTTGAGGTTTGCATATGTTTCAATTTTGAGCTCATGCCCTAAAATGATATGAAAATATAGATTTGAGACTTGGATGAGACATGAGCTCTTCGTGTATCTCAATTTGATGTAATGCCCTAAAATGATATGGAAAAAAAGGATGAGACGCATACTTCACGATAGCCTCTGCCACAGAATTTACAAAGACTGTTCCCCGTTGACAATGGTTCCCACAGAATTTCAGGCATGCAGTTTTTGAGTGCCTGTGTATCAACATCATGCCATGTTATAGTATCAAATAACTCTCTTTTGTGAATAAACTAATATGCTTTTACAAGATCTTAAAATACAATTATTTAGTAATTATCTGCCAGCTAAGACCTTACTCATTACAAATGTTCTTTTTAATGTGGATTAGAAACAGGGTTGTCAAATAGTCAGGATCAGACCAGCCAAGGTCAATCGCACTTAATAGAACTTAAGCCCAAGCTTAAGTCCAAGCCTACTAGTAAATTAATACCAACTCATTTTAGGGCATAAGTCAAAAATTGAAATTTATCTAAAGCTCAAGTGAACCACATCAGAGGAAATAGTAAGGTAATGATTGTCCACCATTGAAACCTTCTTAGGGCTACACAGACATGGACGAAAGCATACGTAATATTTGATTGATCCAAAACTGTTGTGACCCCAAGAAGTTTCCGACTGTAGGGGTTCAATTCCCACTATTTCCTATAGTGGGTCCACATGAACTTTATCTCATGCCCTAAAATGAACGGATAAATTGGATAGGAGGCATGGATAAGATGCATGCATCAATGTGGGCCTATGGAGCTTACTTATGACTGTGTTAAATAAAATAAATCTGATACTCTTATAGAGCGTCATAGATGGTACACTGGACTTAGGAAGTACCTCAGAATTTCGTACGTAGCACACGTGTGATTCAAATTCATAGTTACACATTTTAGTTAGTTTAACTTGAGTTAGCGAATTCCAGCTATGCAATTTTTGAGTGCCTGTGTATCAACATCATGCGATGTCACGGTGTCAAATAACTCTTCTTGGGAATAAAATAATATGCCCTGAAAAGTTTGGTATCTTAAAGTGCGATTTGTTTAAGAATCACCTGCCACCTAAAATAAATATCCATTCCAAATATCTTTTATAAGCTGGGTTAGAGATAGGCCTGTCAAAGGGCTGGGTTCTAACTAGCCAAGGTCTGTCAGGCCTTTGGGTTTGATTCCATAACTTAGTGGTAGACAATCTTTGTTTCGGCACTGAGATCATGGATCATGTGTATATGTAGCATGAGTGTGTTAAAAAAAAAAAAAAAAAAAAGTTCATCCCAATCTACAACAAACTAAAATGGTAGCTAATCTAATCTAGGCCCCATCCATGTGTAAGTTGAACCTATGCACCATGTTTAGATATGAAATAATCATCTAAAATAATGTTAATTACAATTAATATTCTTCCATGAAAATGATATAGTTATTTGGAATTTCGATTTGAAGGGATGTGGGTTGCCTACTGATGTGGGCTACTAGACTGTGCACATGCACTGGTCCTTCGATGTATCTATTTTATCCATCATGTTTATCCATTTTTTCTAAATCATTTTAGGGCCTGTTTGATTTTTCGATGTAACAAGTAGTTACCCGTATATGGGTAATAATTACTTACGCAGGTAATTACCACATCGGAAGCGATGCAGATGTTTCTACATAACTTTTGGGCACTAAAACTGAGGATCATTGCCAAATGAATGTAGGGCCCACTATGATGTATGTCGCTTATCCACACCATTCATCCTATATGTCAGCCACATTTAGGATATTAAACTAAAAATGAGGTAAATCCAAAGATCAAGTGGACCACACTAGAGGAAACTGTAATAAGTCATTCATCCACCGTTAAATACTTCTTGAAGATCCTGAATACTTTGGATGAAGCTGATTTTTGTGTTTTCCTCTTATCCATTCCTGTGTGACCTTATGAAGGGTTTAGATGACAAATAAACTCTGATGTGGGCCTGGTGAAAGAAATAACTTTCAACCATGGACGTTTTACCGACACTATTTCATTTGGTATGGGCCAATTAAGTGTTGGATCTGCCCCTGTTTTCAGATGATGCCCCAAAATGTTCATCTAAAATGGATGGATGGCATGGATATGTCAAATATATCAGTGCGGCCCACAAATTTAAGTCAATTTTTTTGTACAATTTTATAATGGAGAAATACAGCCTGGTTATCAAACACGTTCAATAGTAATAATTACTCATTTACTGTATATTTACCATTACAATGGAAAATCAAACAAGCCCTTAGGATATGATTCCAAAAAAGTGGTAGATCCAAATCTTATAGAGACTAAATTAGAGGAAATAGTGGTGAATGAATGCCTTTGAAAACTTTTTAAGGGCTATAAAGGTTTTGGATGAAATTGATATTTATGTTTTTCCTTCACCCAAGTTTATATGACCCAATCTAAAGGTTAGATGACAAATAAACATTACAGTGGGCCATAGGAAGTTTTTCATGGAACCATTTAATCACCACTGTTTTCTTGTAATATTGTCCGCTTGAGATTTAAATTTGCCTCATTTTTAGCTCATGCACTAAAATGATATGAAAAATTAAATGGAGAAGACGGATGAAACACATACATTAGCTACGTGGCTGCTAGCAGCTTCAGTAGGCAATCTGCATCCAAATTGAAATGGTCATCAACTAAAATATTAATTAATATTAATAAATTATTTAACTTAAATTAGAGATTAAATATTTTAAACAATACATTGAAAAATAGAAAAAAAGATACAGAACTTTTAAAATATTACCTTAGAAACCATAAATGGGTAAGCTAAGTTGGACTAGGTTGAGTTAGCAGACCTTATGTACACAGCCCACGCTCACTCCTATTAAATAAATGGACTTCACTTTTAGGTCAAAAGGCCCAGCCCTTGGGCCACGTATGCAGCCTACCTCTAGCCAGAAGCAGGCTAAGCCCACTAAAGTGCATGTGGGACCTTATTTTTAGTGATCCACATTGTCAAGAGATGCCATAAAAATCTCCTAAATTGCAGGCCCTTAACCTTCAGTATATCTCCCATTCGTAATTAGAGCTGGGAACGGGATGACTTAACTTGTCCGACTCGTTCAGACCTAACTCGACCTGAGTAGACTTTTGTGCATTCCAACCTCAAACCAAGTCGAGTTCGGGTCACCTAATAACTTGACTCGGCTCGGCCCAAAATCTAACTCGGTACTAACTTGACTCGTCCAAAACCCGACTCGTGTGTGTGTGTAAACTCCAGATTTGATGTTCCATATCTGAGATGCCTTATAACTGATGGAGAGTCTGCAATTCCAACGGGTGCACCTAGATTTTGAGTTGTGATTTCAGCCTGTGGATACCCGCTGCACCCAACTCAGTATTTGTGATCGGGTCGAAGAGTCCAGGCCACACTCGAACTTGGATTGGGATTGGGTTTAAGCATGCTAGACTCAGTAACGAGTCAGTGGAGTTCGGGTCAGGTCTATTTCAAAACTGAAACGAGTCGGGTCAACCTTAACTCAGTCCAACTCGACTGGATGCCCATCTTTAACTGCAATGATTGAGAATAAAATAAAGCAATTGTCAACATTCAACATAAAGACCAAATATTGGATGGCGCTAGGATTAGCTCATATGGAGATGTTTGTCCATCCCACGGTCAAGGCAAGTTTCATAAAAGAGAAAAGTTTAATACTCTGGCGGAGTGTAATTGATGATACATAAGCTCTGATCTGGAGCATCATGCCTTCATCATTCCTCAAGCATATGTACAAGGTTTGATACACCCAGTCGACTTAAATGCATGGACCACATTTAAGGATGGGTGAAAATGACACCACAAAATACCCCATCGGGTATGTTATCCTAACCATTCAATTGGCATCTAGTGAAATGTAGGCCACTGGTTACAATCATCCATCTTTTCAAGGATGCTAAGGGCGGCAATGGGCCCTGTATATTCAGCCCAAACCAGCGCTCCTGAACTCAATTTAGGTGGGCCTTGCACCTCATGTGCATGGCCCATTCAATTTTTGAATTGGACTTTAAATCAATTGATTTTGATCAATCAGGCCTGTCTGACTTTAAATGTACATGTATTGTATATTATGCCAATATGCTATTCTGATTCTCAGTTGGGAACCGTCCATCTTGAATGTAGACCCTTACCTTCCTTTCTTTAAAATTTCTATTTCCTTGTGCATGTGTGGCCCACCTGATTGATAACAGACAAGTGGGTAATAGAGACGTGGATAGACCGACCTCTGTAGTGTGTTGACATGGCAAAGTTCTATGGGGCCCACCATGATTTATGTGTTATATCTACACCATCCATCCATTTTGAGAGATAATTTTAGGGTGTGAGGCCAAAAATGAGGCAGATCCAAAGCTCATGTGACCCATCATTTTGAGATATCATTTTAGAGGGTTCCACAATTTAGTTTGTTTAACCAGAGTTAGAGAATTCCACGTATGCAATTTTATGTGCCTGTGTATCAACATCATGAGCTGTCGCAGTAGGACTAAAATGAACAAGCTTGAGCCTGAACCTCATGTTAGTAGCTGTCCTAACCAAAGCCCGGCCCAAGCTTGGAATAGTCATCTATGATAATATTAATAACTAATAATAATCATTTCAAAAATATTAATTGCTAATTGAAATTGGAATAATAGTCAAGAAAATATTAATTAGTACTTATTAATAAATTATCTAATTTAAATTAATAATTAAATATTAAAAAAATACATTGAAAAAAGAGAGATGGTACTTGTGAATATATCCGTAGAAATCATAAAGGAGGTAGGCTAAGCTGGTCTCGGATTGGGTTGGTGCAGTTACATGTGCAGGACCCCATTTTTGGTGATCCACATTGTCAATACAGTGGGCCCATCATGGATGAGGGATGCTCCGAAAACTCCCAACCAAATATTGGATGGTTAGGATTATCTAGTATAGAGATTTTTATCTATCCCACAGTCACAACGGATTTCATAAAAGAGAAATGTTTGATATACTGGGGGAGTGTAATTAATGATACATGTTATGGGTAAAAATGGATTGGCCTAGGAAGAACCCAACTCAAACATATATATATAATACGAGTAGGTCGGTCAACACTAATCATGACCAAGGAGCTCCTCAACCATCAAAAAAGAGCATTCTATTGTACTTCACTGAACGACCGAGCTCCCCCGTGGTCCCATCAATTTCCAAGACACTGCTTGGAATATCTCTTAGCAAAGGCTCCTGAAGTATGACCCTACGTCATATGACAAATTGAAGAGGATGATCATCCCCGATATTTCATGCATATCCTACTAAGAAAAGGAGTTCGGTCTCGGGCCTTTGACGTAGCTTCGAAGGGCAGGTCAGTAGGTTGGTAATCTGCTAAATGACAAGATAAACTCGGCCACTACTCATTAGAAAATTCAGGTCAGCAAAACCCCTCTTCAAAACAACCGTCCACATCAGACTCCTACCATGCGTTTCTATTGATTCCAACCTAGTTCCGATTATACCTACCCGGGATTCCAGTCGAGAATCTCGGAAAACTACCACAACACGAATATGCCTGAGATCTTAGCCGAGGATATCGGGAGATACTCGCGACATGCTCAAGATACGAATCCTTCTACAGTATGCCCCTACTAAACAGGAAAATTACCTTCTATGTCATCGCCATTTCTCACCTATAAATAGCACCATCCCTAATGGTGAAAGGTATGCACAAATCACACTCTAAAACCCTACGCTCGACTAAGCCTAGCTTATCTGTCTGATTTTGGCATCAGAGGCCTCCCTGCTGCAGCCAGTGCCTCTATCCCTGTCTTCTTGCAGGTATCAAGTGATCTAAGGAAAACGTTTGGAAACTGCATTAACAATAGGATTAGCTCTGATCTTATCCGCTGCAACACGGTACGTACAGGGTTTGATACAATTGACAGACTTACAAGCACCTGCAAATCTCACTTTTCTACGTAAATATCATGCATATGGCACACATGGAGGATGAGTGATAATGATAAAACAAAATGCCCCCATTCGGTAGTTTATCCTAACCGTTCAAGTGGCATCAATCTTCACTGGATGTGAGGCCCCATCAGATCGACAGATTCAGTTACAAGCGACGTGGGCCCGATTTCACTTAAGTTAATACAGGAGTACTTGTATTGATTAATGGTGCAACTTGCAGGACCTAAGTAGATGGTAGACCTTTGAGTGATCCAAACCATTCATTTGGCCGGATCCATGATTTTGAGAAACCCCACCAATCAAACTAACAATTTGATTAATAACCCATAACTGACCACCATGATCATTCATATAAAAATTTGAACGACTAACAATCTGTGCCATCTGTTTGTTGGGACCCTTCACGGATCAGTACTTATCCTTCGGAAGGATAGCTTGATCTACGGCTTAGAAAAGGTACGGCAATAGAAAGGCTAAGGGTGGCAATGGGTCGGGTAGCTCAGGAAATGGGTTGGGCTTGGGTCTTACATTCATGGCCCAATTAAATTTTGAATTGGACTTTTGATAAAGTGATTTCAGACAACTTCATCGTATTCAAACCTAACCTTATATATAATACATGTAAAAATGATTTATAAATAACATATGTAATACAAATCTTAAATTATAGCCAGCATCTCAGTAAGATTCATGAGTACAATCATAGAAACTCTTAACATTTGGTCACGTATGCAACTAATATGAAATTTACTGCACCCTGTTAATCATAACTAATAATTATAAATTTAATTTTAAGAATAACAACAAAAATAAATTATTTAGCTGGTTGGTAGAAACACTCTTGATTAAGAGGGATATCAAGGAATTGACTCATGCTACCTGACTTACAGGTGAGGTTAGAGGATTAATTTTTGTGGTAGTGATAATAATTTTTTTTACCAAATTCCATAAAAAACCCAAGAGAGAATGAGAGGGTCCGCGAAGCATGAATCTGGTTAGTCTCTTATCCTTTTTCCTTATTTACCTTTTGTTAAAAACTGAAAAAAGGTTACTGACTATGTTATCTTTTACTACGGATATGAGTTATATTAATACAGATCTAATTCGTAGATAAAAGTTTGCTACACCACTCGAAACTGACAGTCGTATAAGGGACTCTATGGGGCCCACCACAATATATGTGTTCTATCTAATTCGTCCATCTGTTTTGACATATCATTTTAGTGCATGAACCCAAAAAATCAGGTAGATTGAAGGCTCAAGTAGACCACATGGTAGGAAACAATGGAAATTAAATCATATGTGATTTCTATGGTGTGATCCACTTGGGCAATCAATATATCTTATTTTTGGAATAATATCTTAAAATTAATTATAAAAATGAATGGACAGCATGGATAAACTACATAAATCATGATGGGCCCCACGGAGCCCCTAATAAGACCATCCTGGTGGGAACCCAATCCACACCCAAAAAGGGCACGTGCTCAAGATAGAACCGCGCCCAAAAAAGCCTTTTCCTCTCCTCTCTCTCTCTCTCTCTCTCTCTCTCTCTCTCTCTCTCTCTCTCTCTCTCTCTCTCTCTCTATTCCCTTATTTCCCTAGCTCACTCTCTCCCGATCTCTGCTCCCATTCCTCTCTCTCTCTCCCTCTCCTGATCTTAGCTCCCATTCTCCTCTTTTCCTCTTTCTCTCTCTCTGCCGATCTCGTTGTTGGGGGCCTTACACAAAACCTTAGGATCTAGCCTCCTGAACAAACTAGAATTATGGGATAATAATAGCAATGAAATAAATCAAAGCACAACCACACACCACATAAGAGATTTTTATGTGAAAAATTCTCAAAGAGGTAAAAACCACGGGACCTCGTCCAGATCAACAATCCACTATGAAAGCAGAACGTTACAACCGATCACAAGCACACCTTGCTATGATTAAACATTCATCACTTACACAGGAGCGGATAAACAATAAGAGAAACAAAGAAAACTGAGAGATCTCACCGATCACGAGGACGTAGAAGCGCTGAGACGACGGCTCCCTTCCACAAGCTTCCTCTCTCTCTTTCCTCTCTCTCTCACACCCTAAACCCTTTAGCAAACCCTTGCAAAGCCTTTAGGAAACCTTCTTGTGATTTTTCTCATCTGTGAAAAATCCTAGAAAACCCTTTTTATAGTTTTAGGAAACTCCTTTCCGCATCCCTGTTGCGAAATGACTCAAATCTGCAGTTTCGCACAAAATTGCGGAACAAACTGCATAACTTACGACTAGTCGTAGCTTTCGTACGACTGGTCGTAGACCCCAACGACTGGTCCTAGACCCCGAAAAAAAAATAGCACAACTCGCTGGACTTTGAGTCGTGCCAAGGTTCCAACCTACGATCGGTCGAGCGCCTCCCACGACCAGTCGTGGCTCCCCCACGACCGGTCTAGTAACGCGGTAAATTATTTCAATTTTTCACCCGTTGCTCCATCTCTCCTCTGATCTGAGAAGGAAAATCCCATCAAATCTCCCCCTTTCCGACTCAGGAGGAATTAACCTTCTTCAAGCTAGCCTGGTTTCTGCAAACCTCAAACTTATCCTTGAGCAAAGCCTTAGTCATCATGTCTGACCCATTATCGTCCGTGTGGACTTTCACAAGCTGTAACACCTTCTGTTCCAAAGTATCCCTGATCTAGTGATACCGAATCTCTATGTGCTTCGACTTGGAATGCTGACTTGGATTCTTACTCAAGTGTATAGCACTCTGACTATCGCAATAGATCACGTGCTCTTCCTGCTTCAGGCTAAGTTCCTGTAGAAACCTTTTCATCCAAAGCATCTCTTTACATGCCTCTGTGACTGCAATGTACTCGGCCTCTGTCGTCGACAATGCTATGACCTTTTGTAGCTTGCTCTGCTAAGAAATCGCTCTCCCTGCAAACATAAACATGAACCCCGATGTAGACTTCCTGGAGTCTATGTCGCCTGCCATATCTGCATCTGTGTAGCCCTCTAGTACAGGTTTACCGTCACCATAGCATATGCTCAACCTGGATGAGCCTCTTAGATACCGCAGTATCCACTTCACCGTTGCCCAATGCTCTTTGCCAGGATTGACAAGATACCGGTTGACAACACCAACCGCATATGCTATGTCTGGGCGTGTACACACCATAACATACATCAAACTTCCTACAGCAGACGCGTAGGGTATCTTCTGCATCTCTTCCACCTCTGCCTTCGTCTTGGGACACTGCCTGTCGCTCAATCTGAAGTGACCATCCAGTAGAGTACTGATCGGCTTCGCTGCATTCATATTAAACCGCTTTAGGACTTTCTCAATATACCGCTCTTTTGACAGCCAAAACTTCCTACTGCTTCTATCACGGGTTATCTCCATTCCTAGGATCTGTTTAGCTGGGCCCAAGTCTTTCATCACAAAAGACTTGCCCAACTCCTATTTCAGCCTGTTGATCTTTTTGATGTCTTTTCCCATGATGACCATGTCATCAACATATAACAGCAGAACTATGAAATCACCATCTGAGAACTTGCGCGTGAACACACAGTGGTCTGAATCCGTTCTGTCATACCCATGCTGTAACATGAATGAATCGAACTTCTTGTATCATTGCCGTGGAGTTTGTTTCAACCCATACAAACTCTTCCTCAACCTACACACCATATGTTCCTTGCCCTTGACTTCGAACCCTTCTGGTTGGTGCATGTAGATCTCTTCTTCCAGGTCACCATGGAGAAAGGCAGTTTTAACATCTAACTGCTCTATCTCCAAATCCATGCTAGCCGCTAACCCAAGCAACACTCGTATGGATGTCATCTTCACCATTGGTGAGAATATCTCTTCGAAGTCTATGCCTTTCCTCTGACCAAACCCTTTTACCACAAGTCTGGCCTTGAACCTCGTCTGTGAATTCTTCTGCTCAGCCTTCTTTCTGAACACCCACTTGTTGCTCAAAGCTTTTTTACCCTTAGACAGTTTCACCATGTCATAGGTGTGGTTCTTATGAAAGGATTCCATCTTCTCTTGTATAGCTTTCAACCACTCCTCCTTATGCTCGTCGGCTAGGGCCTCAGAATAGTCTTCTGACTCTCTCCCATCAGTCAGCATAATGTACTCATGCGGCGAGTACCTCTTGGACGACTGTCTGTCCCTAGATGACCTCCTCACCTGTGGCTCAATAGGCGAATCAAGTGGGGGCTGCTCCCCCGGTCCATCTTCTGTAGGAACCCCCTCGTCCTCTGCACCTCGCTGTACTCCCCCGTCATCAGGCACCACGGGAGGAATAACCGGATCCATGTCCTCTAGCTCACCTAAACTAGGCTGGTTCTTCTCTGGCTTACCAATGTCTTCTATACACCGATCTTCAAAGAAAACCACATCTCTGCTCCTGACGAGCTTCTTCTCGGTCGGATCCCACAATCTGTAACCGAACTTTTCATCACCGTACCCTAAGAACACACACTGTCTGATCTTCATGTCGAGCTTGGACCTCTCGTCCTTCGGTACGTGAACGGATGCCCTGCATCTAAACACCCTGAGATGACTGTACGATGGATTCTGTCCAGTCCATACCTTCTCAGGTACTTCTCCATTCAAAGAGGTTGATGGAGACCTGTTTATCAAATACACCGCCGTGTGCATTGCTTCTCCCCAGAACGTCTTGGGTAACTTCTCATGGGTTAACATGCATCTGATTCTCTCTACAATGGTGCGATTCATTCGCTCAGCTACACCATTATGCTGGGGGGTCTTGAGAACCGTCTGTTCATGCCGTATACTCAGGGACTTGCAGTACTCATGAAAGTCGCCAATGTATTCACCACCATTGTCAGTGCGGATGCACTTCAATGATCTGCCTGTCTCTCTCTCGACCATAGCATGAAATAATTTAAACACACCAAAGACCTCATCCTTGAATTTCAATGCATAAACTCAAACCCTCCTAGATGCATCATCTATAAAAGTAACAAAATACAATGCCCCACCCAAGGTTTTTGTCCTCATAGGACCACACACATCAGAATAAACCAAATCAAATACATGCACTTTATTAACATGAGAAGTAGTTTTAACAAATGAAACTCTATGCTGTTTCCCTGATAAATAATCAAGACAGGTTTTAAGAGGTGTACCTGTCACGTTTGGAAGGAGTCGCTTCCTCACTAGTAGCTGAAGCCATTTTTCACTCATGTGACTTAGACGCCTGTGTCACATGTCTATAGCTGAATCTTCCACTGCGTTCAACCCACCCTTGCATACACTGACACTTACCTTGTACAGGGTGCAACACTTCTTTCCTCTGGTTGCGATCAACGAACCCTTGATAAGCTTCCAGCGCCCATCAGAAAATCGGTTTTCATAGCCATCATCATTCAACCTTCCCGTCGACATCAAGTTGAGACGAAGGTCTGGGATATGCCTCACATCCCTAAGAACCAATGTGAAGCCCACATCGGTCTTCACACAAATATCACCAACTCCCACGATCTTCGATACGCCAGAATTTTTCATCTTCACAGTCCCATAGTCACCTGACTTGTAGCTTGTGAAGAAATTCCTCCGTGGAGTCGCATGAAAAGAAGCTCCTGAGTCAATCACCTAGTCGGTGTCCTGACTCGTAGCCGTGAGACAAACATCATGATCTGTGGAAAGAATAATAACAACGTCGCCATCTGAAGCGACCGCGATAGAATCAGATTCATCTTCCTTCTCCTTTCCTTTTCCTTTCTTGTCGTTTTTAGCCTTACGACATTCATGCTTATAGTGGCCCTTCTTCTCACAATTCCAGCATTCAACATCTTTTCTATTACTCGACTTGCCTCTTGATTTATCTCGAGCCTTCCCGCCCTTCCTGTTCTTTCCTCTCCCCCGTTCTTGTGTCACAAGTGCCTCTTGCTGAGTAGACCCCTGAGACTTCCTCCTTGTCTCTTCATTGAAGAGACAGCTAGTAACCTGTTCCATGGATATCTTTCCGTCTGACGCGGAGTTACTTAGAGACACCACCAATGTCTCCCAACTGTCAGGCAACGAACTAAGCAATAGTAAAGCCTACAATTCATCATCCAGGACCATCTTCATAGAGGAGAGTTGGTTCACTATATTACTGACCTCATTCATGTGCTCGGCTACAGAACCACCATCCTTAAATTTGAGATTTACAAGTCGCCTTATTAGAAAAATCTTATTACCGGCTGTCTTCCTCTCATACAGCCCTTGTAGTTTTAGCCATAGACAAGCGGCTGAGGTTTCCGTAGACATATGGTGGAACACAGAATCATCCAGCCCTTGTCTAATAAACCCCACCGCCTTCCGGTCCAACTTCTTCCAATCTTCATCAGTCATATCCTTGGATTTTGCTGATATGCCTAAAATTGGAGAATATAAATCCTTGCAATAAAGCAAGTCCTCCATCTTAGCCTTCCATATGGTCCAGTTAGAACCATTGAGGCTGATCATCATAGATGGGCCACCTTCCATAATTCCAAACCGATCCTACCCGTTCAATGAACTTAAGCTCTGATACCATTTTGTTGGGGGCCTTGCACAAAACCTTTGGATCTAGCCTCCCGAACAAACCAAAATTATGGGATAATAATAGCAATGAAATAAATCAAAGCACAATCACACACCACACAAGAGATTTTTACGTGGAAAATCCTCAAAGAGGTAAAAACCACGGGACCTCGTCTAGATCAACAATCCACTATGAAAGCAGAACGTTACAACCGATTACAAACATACCTTGCTATGATCAAACATTCATCACTCATGCAGGAGCGGATAAATAATAAGAGAAACAAAGAAAACTGAGAGATCTCACCGATCATGAGGACGTAGAAGCGTTGAGACGATGACTTCCTTCCAAAAGCTTCCTCTCTCTCTCTCACACCCTAAACCCTTTAGCAAACCCTTGCAAAGCCTTTAGAAAACCTTCTTGTGATTTTTCTCATTTGTGAAAAACCCTAGAAAACCCTTTTTATAGTTTTAAGAAACTCCTTTCCACATCCCTGTTGCGAAAGGACTCAAATCCGCAGTTTCGTGCAAAATCGTGGAATAAATTGCGTAACCTACGACTAGTCGTAGCTTTCCTACGACTGGTCGTAGACCCCTACGACTGGTCCTAGACCCCGAAAAAAAAATAACACAATTCGCTGGACTTTGATTCATGCCAGGGCTCGAACCTACGACCGGTCGAGCGCCTCCTACGACCAGTCGTGGCTCCCCCATGACCGGTCGAGCAACGCGGTGAATTACTCTGATTTTTCACCTGTTGCTCCATCTCTCCTTTAATCTGAGGAGGAAAATCCCATCACTTGTTTCCCTCTCTCTCACACCTGCTCCATCTCTCTCATTCGTCTCCCCCTCTCTCTGCGATGCATCTCCGCCATCTCTTCTATCTCCCTCACGTCATCTTCTTGCTTGGTCCTCCATTACAGCAGCCGTGAAGCTCCTACCTGAAGAAAATACACACCATTTGAAAGTCCCTTTTCATATTTTTGTGGCATCTTATAAAATCGAAGGAATCAGAGGCTCCTCTCCATAGGTTTTGATCTCTTCCTCTCTCTGTATCTCTTATTATCTCTTTCAGATTTCATGCACGCTAACTGTTTGATGAAATCGCTCAACAAGGAAGGAACTTTGTTTTTACGTATTTATTTATTTATAAGCAAAGCCTCCGAATATGCATATATTATATAAATGGTATATACACAGCTACTAAGTCCTATCACAATGGCCGGACTGTGAAACAAAAGAGTATTTCATGGATTTAGTATGATGAGTTATGAGTCATGTCTCCCTATCATAAACATAACAACTACAACAACAACATGGTTAGTGTAAGACGTGATCTTTTTCGGTTAGATTAAGTAGACAGAAGAGCCAATGGCAGTGATCTTGCAACCCTTTTTCCTGCTAGACCAACGGCAATAAAAACAAGCACTACCGGGAGATGTTAGGACCGAGTGGAATGCAATTTTGAGTATAGAAAGCAGTTTACCCATTGTAGCAAAGGAACCTTCATTTCAAAGTTTGACAAATTTGTCATGGCTCGCAGAAGCCACCAACCCCATGATGTTTGACACAGCGAAGGCAACAATCAGCCCCTCATGCGCAGACAGCATCATGGTCTTGTTCTCAGCCATGTTCCAGAGTTAAAGATACTGGTAACAACCAATGAACAGCAATGAATGATAAGTTGGGTGGAAAACGCAGGAGTGAAAAAATGGTAAGCCCACCAATCTAAGTCCAATCTAAGTAGCAAGTACTTCTAGTGCTCCAATACCAATTCACAAATTTCTGAGAAATGGCTAGAGATCCCAAAACCACCTATGAACAGATATCAATCAGCTTGTTACTCTGGAGAAGAGAGAGCAGATACAAATGGAAGATGGGCTTCACATATTAAAACTGTGGTAAAAAAAGCAGGGATTCGAACAAGTTAAATTAAGGACCCTTTTTTTCAAAGCACCCTCATTCCCTTCACTCAGATGATATCAAAGGGGACAAAAACATTATATCTCAGCTAAGGCCAACAAATGAATTTGTACAGTATGGATGGACAACAATATGGTTTTGCCTTCAACAATTTGCCAAAAATGCAGGACTTCTCCTTTTTTCCCACATTAAAACTTAAAGAGAACCCTGCATTCAAAGCTTCATTTATCCTTTTGTAAGCATTACCAAATTTCTCCTTTTTCCCACATTACAACTTAAAGCATTACCACTTTCACAAACAGATCATCACGATGTCAGTTCTATAGTATAAGGTACTAGTATGAGCAATAAAAGGACTCACAGTACTACAAGAACTTAGAATAACCATCCCGCCCTGGGAAGCCATTGCAATAAGGTCAACCATACCATGACCGAGTCTCCACTAACAGATGGTACATAATCGCCTGTGGGATCCCAACACACAGAATGGACAGGCTTTATGTGTCCCTGTAATGAATGCCAACAAGCTTCGGTCTCAACATCCAGTATTGGTACAACATTTCAGCACCAGCCGCGAGGTACCTACCAAGACGGGGCTGGAATCTCATCTAGGTTGTCCCACCCTTGAAGACTCTAGCACAGCTACCATTATTAATACTCCAGTACCATATTTCAGTATCCCCATCAGGAGCAGATTGAGATCCTCTTTACTTGAACTTGCTCGGATTTTGTGATTACTGTTGATGCTGTTGTGATTTTGTTCATTTGATTCTGTGGTGATATTCTTCAGGCCTCACTACAGGAAAATTGCTGTGTAGCTAAATTTTCATATCAAATCCAAGGATTGTCAGTATTTTCTTTACTTTTAGTTGACCCTTTATTTCATTTGTTTGATGTAAATGTGAAAGGCCATTTCTAAGTCAATATCTCCAAGGCTATGTTCTACTAATTTTAGTTTTGCAGCTTTTTTTGGGTAATTAAAGCAGGAAACAATTACAAATTCCGTCACTCAAGACTGTGCAAGAACAACATGGAAAGTGAGTGTCCTTTCTTCATTTTTTGTGGCTATTCTCAGCAGTTGTCATTGCATGTTCTTCTATTTCATTCTGATTATTTTGTGAAAGAAGTTGCCTACATTGAATGGAAGATGTAATCCTTAGTGACTTTGTATCTCTTGTTTGAAACTCCCTTTTGCTACTTAAAAGTAAACAGATTCATCCATGGCTGTCAATGTACAATCTTCTATGCTGGTTTTTCTACCTATTTGTTCCCTTTAATGTTGACAAATTCTTTACTTTGGGTCAGGTTTGGGCACGAATTCTTGGTTCATTTAGTAAATGGGATCATAATACACCACCACACTCCTCAGCCGATGTCCATGATGGCTCACCATGACAGAACTCACTCTAGCTTATGTCCAGGTAGCCCTTCCACCTTGTGGTGGCTCTCACTTTTCCAAAGCATTAATTATTATTAGTAGGGTGATTTGAGTGATCTCTTGTTTTGATAGTTGGCCTTGGGTGCTTGGCCTGAGTTCTTTTCTTTTATTTTGTTTGGTTTTCATTGCTGAATTTGATTCGTGGTGAATGGACTTGTAAACTAGAGAAACATGGATAGTATATTCTGGTAGATTGGTTGTGAGTTGCAGAAAATAGGTTTTCAGAGGCGAACTTTTCATCCCAGATATTGATAAGTACTTGCTATTACCAATTTGGAGTAATACCTGTTATATTGAATGCTTAACAGATGCATTGAGGTTGGAAAGTTTCGAGTTTGTGCAACCCAGTTCCCTTGCAAGCCAACACAGGCCTGGATGGAAAACGTGCGACATCCAAGCTGTCCATCAGGTGGGTCCCCACTTCTCGATGCCCTATCCCAAAAATCAGGCAAGTCCACTCCATGGAAGGATGACCAAAAGGGCCCCAGAACCTAGGAATTCTATGCAGCAAGACCTCATGTGTGTGTTCACTTGGCATATGTCAACTTTCTGCGTAGAAAGTAGAAACTGCAGAATGTAATCGGTAGAAAGCAATCAATACAAGTAAACTATCTAGTTGATGCCTGTCTTTACTGGAGATGCTTTTATTGAGTATTAGCTATGTTGTTCTTTTTCCATTCAAATGATATCTAGGCCTTGATGTGATGTTGCTTCTCAAACTGTTTGTGGAAGGATAGTCGGCTTAACAACAACAATTTGATGGGTAACATACCCATGTCTTTGACAAATGTCACCGCACTGCAAGTTTTGTGAGTATCTGTCTATTCCATGCGGAAGCAGTTTTTCAGGAGCTGAAGGACAAGTTGACGTCTGCCCCTGTGCTACTATTGTCAGTGCAAGGGGTCAAGTACACTATATATACCGACACATCTCGCGTTGGCCTGAGTTGTGTCCTTATGCAGAAGGACAGGGTGATTGCTTATGCCTCGAGACAGTTGAGAAAATACGAGGAAAATTACCCTACACACGACCTAGAGTTGGCAGCCGTCATCTTCGTACTGAAGCTCTGGAGACATTACCTCTACGGAGATGAGTTCGAGATCTTTTGCATCCACAAGAGCCTTAGATACTTATTCACTCAGCGGGACCTGAATATGAGGCAGTGGCGATGGATGGAAACCTTGAAGGACTTTAAGTTCAAGGTTTCCTATCATCCAGGCAAGGTGAACCTTGTGGCAGACACGTTGAGCCGCAAGAAGGAAATGGAGTTTGCGGCTCCGCTAATGATAGCAGAGTGGGACATGGTGGAGTTTGTGCGAGACTTTGAGTAGAAACTCACGGTGGACGAGTCGTATGAAGTCATCGCACATATTCACGTACATCCCCTCATTGAAGATAGGATTATCGTGTCTCAGGCAGACGATGAGCTATTGATAAAGATGAAAGAGCGGGTTAGTACAGATGAGGACTTAGAGTGGAGTGTTGGTACGGATGGGGACTTACGTTATCGTGGCCGCCTATGCGTCCCAGACGTTCATGACTTGAGATGGGAAGTTCTCGAGGCAGCCCACAGTTCGAAGCTTGCGATACATCCTGGTAGTACCAAGATGTATCAAGACATGAAGAGATCGTACTGGTGGGACAACATGAAGGTTCACATTGCAGAGTTTGTGTCCCGTTGTCTCACATGCTAGCAGGTCAAGGCAGAGCATCGCCGACCTCCTGGACTACTTCAGCCCATGCCCATAGCTAAATGGAAGTGAGATTTCATCTCTATGGATTTCATATCAGGGCTGCCTAAGACGAGAAAGGGACATGACTCCATTTGGCTAATCATATACCGGTTGACGAAGTCAGCTCATTTCTTACCGATCAGAGTTACGAACTCTGCAGACGACTTGGCCAGGTTATATATCAAGGAAATTGTACGTTTGCATGGAGTTCCTTTGGAGATCGTGTCGGACTGAGACACGCGATTCACATCTATCTTCTGGACTCGTATCTAGGAAGCGATGGGTGTGAAGTTGAAGTTTAGCACCGTGTTCCATCCATAGACAGACGGGTAGACGAAACGAGTGAATCAGGTGCTAGAAGATATGTTGCGAGCTTGTGTGTTGGATTTCAAGGACAGTTAGGATGACTGTCTTCCTTGTGCAGAGTTTGTGTATAACAATAGCTTTCAGGTGAGTATTGACATGACTCCCTACGAGGCGCTGTATGGTCGCCCGTGTAGAGCGCCGCATTGCTGGGCAGAAGTGGGTGAAAAGAGTCTGATTGGCCCAGAGTTGGTTCGAGCGACCTCGGAGAAGATCGACGTTATTAGGCGTCGACTTCTGACAGCACAGAGCAGGTAGAAGAGTTACGCCGATACGAGACGGCGACCGCTAGAATTTGAGGTTGGGGACCATGTATTCCTTAGAGTTTCCCCCATAAATGGAGTCCTGCGGTTTGGTAAGAAAGGGAAGCTCACGCCAAGATTCATTGGCCCATTCCAGATACTGGATTGAGTGGGGGCAGTAGCATATCGCCTTGCTTTGCCTACACCGCACGTAGGCGTGCACAACGTATTTCATGTATCAATGTTGAAGAAGTACGTTCCTGATCCTTTGCACATTATCAGTTGGGAGCAGGTGCAGTTGAGTGAGGATGTTACATATGTACTGCGACCGACGCGTATCCTAAATAGGAAGGAGCAGGTCTTACATAGTAAGGTCATCCCACTTGTGAAGGTACTGTGGACGCATCACAGTGAAGAGGAGACTACTTGGGAGACGGAAGCTGAGGTCAGAAAGAAGTACCCTCAAATTCTCGAGGAGTACAAAAAGGTACTAATTTCGAGGATGAAATTTTTCTTTAAGAGGGGTAGATTGTAACATCCTGAAAAAATTCGTACAAAGACCCTAGTACCACCTTTGGCAGAAATCATTAAGGACTAAATCCTTTAGAAATTAAACGAGAATTAACTAGTGCTAAATTAGATTACTTGTGAAATTAGCACCAACCACTTTGAATATGATCTGCAAGACCCAAAATTTATAGAATTATTAACGCTACATTACCCTAAAATCTAGGAGCAATCTCTAAACCCAGATGTTCTCGGGAGCATTTAGAAACTTCGTATCGGACCTGTACCGTATGTCGAAAGTCCGATAGCTACGAAACTATACAATTATGACCACCTAGTTGGACTTGACAATCACCTCGAAAATCAAGTCCAGATGAGGTCTTGAAACTATTTACTTGAGTCCGGAGCGAAGTGTGTGAGAAACGTGAGTGTTTTTAGAAATTAAATACAAATTTACGTAATCTGAGTCGTGTTGCTTGCGGGCCGATTATAAGCATTCAGACCATCAGAATCTGACCTAAATTCACCCTCGGATCAGGAGAAATGTCCCACACATGCCAATATACTTGTGGCCCTGATCGAGTGTCGGTGACCGTTGAACTGAAATTGGTCCGCCACGGTCGATCAGTAAATCCGATCGGATTAAAAACTTAGCTTGATCAAGATTCAATATCAGGGAGCTTAAGTCCGACCGCATTCAGCAAAGGGACCTCCAGAACTGCTCCGTTGGATCAGAACAAACCCGATTTGGCTATAACATAAGTATACCTTGGCCCTGGTGCTATTTCCATCAGTTCTGGGCCTATATAAGGGCCTTAAACCCTCTCTCATTCACTCCATACGAATTTTGGGAAAACCCTAGGAGAGAAAAGAGAGTAAAGAGAGAGAAAGTGAGAGAGAAGTTAGTGAAGGTTCTTGGGATTCTACTCTGTCTCTCCACGTGCTTATCCATCGCTACCAAATCGCTATTCCGGCGATTCTAATTCCAATATTGGGTAAGAAATCCTAACCCTAATCCGTTCTAGGGCTTCAAATAGTCTAAGTGATGATGTAGGTAACCTACTTCATGCTCTAGGTTGCTAATCCGCCATGACAAAGACTAAACGTCTAAATCAAATCCGTTACGCGTTTACCGGCGTAAGGTGCGGACTATATACGTATAGGTTATAGTTTTCAAGGCTTTCAATGTCGGTTAATGGTTTATTACTGACATGGATGCTATTTCACATGCCAAATGCGATATCTGTTTTGTTTTACGTATACATATGAACTATGTGGTCTATAGGAAAATTCATGTGTTTGCTGAAATATTTATATACATTTGAAATCTAAATTTGTGATTGCCATGATTAACTGTTGTAGGTACATGATTGTTATGTATGCGACAACTCTTTGGCAAAAGAATTTGCCCAAATATGTAATATAACCAACATATGTGATGTATGTTGGTAAGTGTAGTCCAAGTGTTTGTAAAAATATTTGAATGAATTAGTAGTTAATAAAGTGTGAATATTGGGGAGTTGAGATATGAATCCCAACTACCTTAACTGTGTGTATGATTGCCTCCATGTATTGTATAACCCGTTGATTCATGTTTAACTGTGTGTATGATTTTCTCCATGTACTGTATATTCATGATTAAGTTATATTCCATAACATGCTCACATGATTGTATGATTTGACTTAAGTATGCAATACTGCTTGCTTATCTCATATGTTTATTTGTAATGATTGCACGCGATTAGGGCTATATCATAGTCCAGGCAATCGGTAATAAGCCTTGTTCTGGTGGCTGAGGTTGTTTTCGCCATGTAGGATGTGTTCGATAAATCCAAGCCGTACTTGGGATGTCGGCAGTGGTTAGGGCACACAGAGTGCTTATGCACTTCATGTCGATTAACTCAACGTGCGTTCGTCCTAGTCGAGTTCGTCAATTAACCCGATTGACCCGATGTATGTTCGTCATGTTTGGACACTACTGCTTGAATCTAAGGTACCAAACTCACCAGTGAAACCTTGTTAACCTTGGTACCTCGATCCGCTAAGACTCATGAGCCGAGCATGATAGTATGGGACACCGTGGTCGAGCTGTCAACCTATGCTGGGCTGACGAGCCTCCCTGTAGTGACCAATGAGCAACCCAGACTCGTGAGCCGAATACAGTGGTATGAGATATTGTATTCGTGCTGTCGACCTACTCTGATTGGTGACGAGCCCTTTGTAGTGACCTTGAGCATACCTTGAAGCTGCATGGGGGCGACGAGCCTTTTTGTAGTAACTGGAGTATAATTAGGCCTGTATTGATTGGTGACGAGCCCTTTACAGTGACCTAGAATCATAACATCGTATGAGATTTACTAGGATTGACGACCCTAGAATGGATCATTGGTTGGGAATTGATATAAGGGAGGTACCTTAGCTTCCTAATCCTGCTGTATGAAAGGGACTAATAAGAACTTGATAATCATGCTCATAACATTGCACTGCATGTGCCGTTGGTGTTGGTGTAGAGCACAGTGGTAGTGATTCATGCCATGATCGTTAGATGTTATCTCAAGAGGGAGTGCAGGTGAGGGCATGCATCATTTCTACATACATCCTTGCATTAACAAGAGTAACTAGGACATGTCTGCTGAATTGCGTTATTGTAACGCCCCGAAAAAATCCGTACTTGGACTCGAGTACCAACTCGACCAGAAATCGCGTAGGATTAATTCCTTTAGAAAATAAGCGTAAGTTAGCTAGCGCAATGCTAGAGTAGCTGTGAAATCATCCCTGATCGCTTTAAATACGTTCTACAAGACCCAAAACGAGTAGAACGAATGACACTATAATACTCTGAAACCTCGGATCAAACTCTAAACCGGTTTGTTCTCAGGACCCCTTTGAAACTTTGTATTGGATCTAAACCGCGTGTCGAAAGTCCGATACCTATAATCTTAGACCGTTATAACCGCCTAGCTGGACTTGATAATCATTTCGAAAATCAAGTCCAACCGACATTCAGAGGCTATTTCATTGAGCTTGGAGTGAAGAGAGTGAGAATAGGGTTAGATTTGGAATTTTAAAATTCAAATCTAGCACACAACTTGGAGCATTATTATTAAGCGTTCTAACCGTCAGAATTCAGCCAAATTACACCCTAGGATCAGGAAAAATTTCTCTTTCATATCATGAGACTTGTAGACCTGATCTACGTGCGATGACCGCTGAACTGAAACTGGACCGCCACGTGCGATCTACGAACACTACTGGTCTGAAAATGGGATGTGAGCGACATTCGACGTGCATGAGCTTAAGTCCGATCCCGTTCGGCCAGGGGACCTCCCGAAATGTCTTTTTGGGCCGAAACAGCCCCGATTTGGTTAGGCATAAGTAAACATTGTTCCCAAGTCTGTTTTGAAAATATTTTAGGTTATAAAAGGGCCTTAAACCCTCACTTCTCTCACCCATCCGAATTTGCTAGAAACCCTAGCTAGTGTGAGAGAAAAGGTGAGAGATTGTGAGAGATAGTGGGAGAGAACTTCCTGCTGCTTGCACTACCTGTTGCACGTGCTTAAGTAACGCACCTCAATCACTTTTTCGGTGATTCCGCTGCACTTCTAGGTAAGAAAATATCCTAAATACTTGCTGATTTGAGGTTCCATTGATTTCTTAGTAAAGTAACTTATACATCTTGTGAAATAGGTAGCCTGTTCGCCGTATACGAAGCGTATACGCTCCGTTCGAATCGGTTCACCTCTAGGGAAAAGGTGCGGATTTTAGACGCTTTGATTGGCTGATTTCAACGCTTTTAATGTCGTTTAATAGTAGATTATCGATGGCAACGCCATTTGACATGTACAACATGCTGTCTGTTTCCTGTTTCGTAAGCAGACGAAAAATATGAGATTTAGGGCATTTTAGTCATTTATAGGAAATACTGTTTTCATCCATATTTTATTGATATGATTGACATGACTCTTTGTCGCATTAGGATATTAGGAATGCGTGCATAATCAGTTTGGCGAAGAGATTTGCCCAAATGCACACTTTGAGTCGACATACTATATGTAGACTTAAGTGTGTAGACTAAGTGTTTGTATAAATGTTTGTATTAGTATGTATTGAATTAAATGGTGTAATGAATTAGTTTGAGATTGAACTCTCAAATAATATGCTGATGTAAATGATTTCCTACATGTTGGCTATATGCATGATTTCATTATATGTATGAAATGCATGTGTTAGATGATTTACTTAAGTTGTATGTTATAACATGTGTTAACATGCTTACATTGTTGTATTTCATTTTTATTACTCTTATATGATTGCTGATGTGGATTCATAAATGTTTGGGACTATACCTAGTCTAGGCAGTCGGTAACCGAGTAAATTCGTGGTTGGCTTATCTTTGCCACGAATGACGCGTCGATGAATGCGAGTCGTGTTTTGGAGTTGGCGGCAGTGGTTAGGCCACGCGAAGTGTTTTATGCACTTCATGTCGCTCAGCTTGAGATGCGCTCGTACTAGTCGAGCCCGTCAAGTAACTCGACTGGCCATTGTATATTCACCTTATATGAGTCATAACTGCTTGAACCTATGGTACTGAACTTATCATTATAAACCCTATTAACCATGGTACCTTGATTCATAAAGACTCATGAGCCAGACATGGTGGTATGGGACACCGTGGTCGAGCTGTCGGCCTACGCTGGGGCCATAAACCTCCCCATAGTGACCAGTGAGCACCTATGACTCGTGAGCAGATTATGGTGGTATGGGACACTATATTCTTGTTGTCGGCCTACACTGATCAGGTGACGAGCCCTTTGTAGTGACCGCGAGCGTATTTTGAGTCTACGGGAGGCGACGACCCTTCCGTAGCAATGAGAGTACAGTAGGCCTGTATTGATAAGGTGATGGGGGAGCGGTGCAACGAGTGCAAGCAACACCCCTGACAGCCCTTGCAGCGACGTACAAAATATACATCGTATGAGATTACTAGGAGTGATGACCCTAGACAGGATTTGTGTTGGGATTGATATATGGGAAGTACCTTAGTTTCCCAATTCTGCTGTATGAATGGACTAATAATAACTCGGTAATCATATCACCATCACATTGCATATGCCTGGAAGATGTGGAGCATTGTGGGAAGAAAGCATGCCGCGGGCGTAAGATGGTGCCGTATGAGGGAGATCGTTGGTGAGGGCATCCATCATGTCACGTCATATTGCATTAACAACAGTATTATGAATGTTTGATTTATTTCTTTACTATTATCGCGTGATTGATTTGAGAACATACTAATCTTTGCTCTATTATTCCACTGAGTTAGCTACTCACTCCCACGTTACGGGATGGTGTTTGCAACACCCACCAGACCCTGTCTTAGATGCAGGTGAGGTAACGATTCAAGAAGCAGAGCCGGATTATGATGAAGACCAGGACGAGTTCTCATATATGCAGTACCACGAGGGCTTTGTTTAGGTGGCCTGGATTGGCGGGACTTCTCAGTGGGACTATTTTTATCATTTTGATTCTATTTATTTACATGTATATGAGACTCAGAGATGTATTCATACTTTGGAGACAGTTGAGATCTATTTTGTTTTCCATACAGTGATATGTATATCCTTTAGTCTTCCGCTTGCTTTTATCACTGAATCTGGAGTATGAATTGCAGTTTTGGTATAATTTTACTCATGTGAATGCTTTAACTCAGACAACATTGAATCATAAACATTTTTGTTGCATAAGTGACGGTTTGGAACTCGGGAGTCGGGTTTATACACGACCCCCAATTTTCAGGGTGTTACAAGTTGGTATCAGAGCATGAATGAGATTATACCGGGCCTGGGTTATGGTCACGCGATGTTCGCTGTCGCTCCTTTGACTTAGATGAGTGCGAGGAAGGTTTAGAAACACTTATAGGATTACAGTTTCGCCAATAGGCGAAGTCTATTCATATCGATCATTTGATCGAGTCCTTAATGCATCTAGGGTCGCGTGAAGCGACCTAAGTAGCTCATAGGTTGTAAGTAGGTGGGTTGAGACGTTTTATGAAAGGTTCTAAACCCGTAAATATGAATCCTTGGGCTGTGGGGCAACCACAACCCTTACTTTCAATCGTTAGGGCTTAAAAACCCCGTTTCACCTAATTCTTTCAAAATCCTTCCCCTCACAACTCCATTCATCAATTCTTTCTCTGAATTTTCATGTTAGGCATTGATCCTAATGTGAAAATGATATAAAATCATACTTAGGCAAAAATTTTCAATGAATAGTAAAAATACACGAAAACTGGCCATTTGGCCATTCTAAATTTACAATCTTTAGCAACTAATGGGTTAGATGGATGTAATAGCTCCTCCTACCCCAAAATCATATGCTATATGATGGGTAAATATATTCTGATTTACAGACTGGCCCCGGAAAGCCTCGAATGGAAGTTTGGGCCTCCCTAGGTCAAAATATAATGATCTGGGGTGGGGCCCAAACTTATTTGGAGTTCCTAGGGCAGGGGGGACCCAGCCCACCAGGCCAGACTGGCTGAATTTGGAGATGGCCGGCGATGCATCGTCGTACGGTGGGCCATGTTTGGGCTGAAATTTGGGCGCACGTGTTTTTTGGGGTAGGGCACCCCTCCTATATGGTGTCCATCCCTTAAAACCCCCTAAATCCTACACTTCCTTCACAAAAATGCTCCAACGCCCTCCCATTTCCATTTTTCTTGCTGCCTCAGCTCAAGCCATAAGTCCAAGCACAGCCCGAGAGTTTCATACAAAGCGGGATTTGGATCCCCATGCTCAAATTGGGTGAGTGCTGTTAGCAGAGATGCCTCACGGTGAATATACTGACCGTAAGGTGTTGTTTGAGGCGGATGTGGATGGGCGACTCTTCGGTGAATTCCTATTGTTTGAGCGCATTGAAGCTGCACATTAGGGCCCGCTCTTTGAAGCCCGTTCTCATGCTAATGTGAGCACCATTCGTGCGTTCTACGTTCGTATCCGGAATCCTACATTGGAGCCATTACAGTTCAAGATTTCCTTTGATAGAGACCGGATGGCTACGATCGATGTTCGGTTGATAGCGCGACTTCTGAACGTACCCCTTGGTGATGTTCATCCCAGTGCAAAGAATTTGAGGAGTAGGCGTGAGCGAGATCACCGTACCAGGTTCCTATGCGGTAGTCTGGTTTCATGGCAGCCTAACAATAGCCTCAAAGCGTCTTATATGTCTGATGATTTGCGCCTGCTGCACCACATTTGCACGTTTAACGTGTATCCCAGGTCGACAAATCGCGTTGAATGTAGGCGCCTTATGGTTGATTTCTTGTATTAGGTGGCCCAGGGAGAAAATGTGTGTATGGCCACTTTCGTGTTGCGACAGATTATCCTCATAGTGAAATCAAGAAGAACGTCTGAGTCGCTTCCTTTTGGCCGGCTTATATGCAAGATCGCGCTTGAATTTGCTTACAGACTTGGGCCGGAGTTGCCAGTTCTGATTCACTGCATTGATGAGTCTACCATAATCAAGATGAAGATCAGGTCTTAGTACCGTGAGACTCAGCTTGATGAGGATAGCGAGGGCGATTTTGATGGCGAAGAGTATCTAAGTGAAGGAGAACCTGGGACGGAAGTAGAGGAAGAAGCCCAGGAAGAGGAAGAAGAGGAGGCTCAGGATACTGATGAGAGCCCTCCTCCTTTTACTTAGGCTACTAGTGATTCTCACATTGCCCGAATTGAGGAGAGCCAGGTCTCCTTGCGAAGGAAAGTTCAGAAACTTCGGGCTGAGGTCGAGGATACCAAGGCCGTTATGAAGAGAAAATTTGGTAAGGTGACTCGCACCTTGAAGGCCATCCTGTGCTGCTTGCAGGATAAGGGTGCTCCTCCTCCATCACCCGACTCAGACTAGCGATGAGCTTTTAGATGTTGTTGGTAGTAGTTAGTCGTTTCCTGCTTTATGTTGTGTAAGCCTGTTAAGGCTAGTAGTTTACTTATGTTATTGTTGTAGCTTTAACTGTCTTAGTTTCCATGTACTTCTTGTCATGATGCCTGTAAGAAGATATCCCTTGTATTGTGATAATTTTGATTAAATGAAATGTATGGAATGCCTTTGACTTTTTATGTGAATGATTGTGGTGTGTTTGTGCTATTGAGACTGATAAGGTTGCGCCCTATTTTGAATATAGGGAATGCCTCCTAAAGCTACATGGAGCACAGCTCGGCTTACATTGGGTGAGCCTATGGATCAGGTTCCCCTACAGTCTGATGCTCATTCGGACCCTGCTGTGGGCCCGATTCTTGAGATAGCACGTGAGTCTCAGCCTTCCATTGGTCCTGCAGTTGGACCACCGCCTTTCACACCGCCCGTCAGAGAGTAGTACCGTGCATCTTCTTCGACGCAGTACATGCCACAGCCTACTCCACCTCCAGATAGATTTGAGCAGATGATGGCCATGATACAGCAGCAGCAGCAGCTCCTGACTACTATAGTGGGGGCTCTAGCCAAGGGTGGGAGTGTGACTCCACCTGCACCACTTGTGCATCCAGCTGAGGATGCTGGTACTTATGCTCAGGATGAGGGCATTGCTCATCCTGAACCGCCTGCTTATCCTATGGGGTCTGCTGCTGATACACGGGGCCTACTCGAGCGATTTCAGTGCTTGCGGCCTCCTACTTTTACGGGTTCTCATAGACCTGAAGAGGCCGAGTATTGACTCGACCGTGTGTCGAAGGTATTATGGATGCTGCATTGCTCAGAGTCCGAGCAGGTTGAGTTGACTACGTTCTTATTCGAGCGGGAGGCCAGCTTATGGTGGGATAGTGTGTTACGGACCGTTGCCGCTGATTACATCTGGACCTGGGCAGCGTTCGAGTTCCGCTTCCATGAGAAATACTATCCCCAGACATATAGGCATGACCGGGAGAATGAGTTTCTATGCCTCAGACAGGGAGGCATGACTGTCACGGAGTATGAGCATCGATTCACTGAGTTGGGTAGATATGTCCCGACTATACTTGCTGATGAACAGATGCGCATACGGCGCTTTTCTGAGGGTTTACGACCGGATATTCGGTCGAAGATGTGTTGTGTGAGCATTCCCTCCTACGCTGAGTTAATTCTCATGTCCATGAGGGCAGAGCAGGATGTGGATCGACTTGCGCGATCTCATGGCCCTATTGTTCCTAGGCTACGACTAGAGTTACAGGACAGGCCCTTTGCGGGCAAGAGGTCTCGTATCGACCCTCCTCCTAGTGCTACAGCGCCAGTACCCCCGATGCGGGCCCCGATTTATCATATACTTATTGTGGGAGATCGGGCCATTTAGCACAGAGTTGTTTCGCTCGGATGCGGGACAGTGGGTTCTCACCGCCGCAGAAGATCGACCGTACACGCCCACAGGCTATATCAGCACCGCCTTTACGGTTGGTTCCTGCGCACCCTTCCTTCAGACCTCCCGTATCTCAGTTCAGGCCGCCTCTACGGCCCATAGTACAGTGGCCAAACCGGCCACGACAGGCTCGAGTACATGCTCTGACAGCATAGGCAGCCGAGGCAGAGACTTCTCAGCATTCAGCTTTTGAGGTCACCGCCTATATTGGAGGTATTCCTATTCTCATGATGGTGGACACGGGATCCACGATTTCATTGATATCGCATGCCATAGTCAGGTGCATTGGGCTACCGACTATTAGGATGGATGGGGTGCGAGTTTATACAGCTCACAGGTCCTTTACAGATGCCACCCTGATGTGTGAGGGCTGTTTGGTGGATCTGGAGGGCAGGACGATGGCTATTGATCTTTTCATCGACCCCTCTCTCTATTATCTTGACATCGTTCTTGGCATGGATTGGCTGACTGCAGCGAGGGCCGAGATTGACTGCGAGACTCGTATAGTGACTGTCTACAAGCCGCGTCCTTTACATTCCCAGTGCGGGTAAATCTCTCCTTCCGCATACTTAGTTACGCTTCTTTACTTCGGGACGCTGATGCCCCGACGCTTCAGCATACGCCAGTCGTTTGTGATTTTAGGGATCTGTTCAGGAACATCCCTGGTTTGCCGCCTCGATGAGAGATTGATTTCACTATCGATCTGGTGCCTGGTTCCGCGCCCATCTTACTGCCGACGTATCGCATGATACCGTGTGAGATGGAGGAGTTGAGGACGCAGATTGATGGTCTGTTGGAACTTGGTCTTATTCGACCCAGTGTGTCTCCTTGAGGAGCACCAGTCCTGTTTGTAAGGAAGAAGGATGGTTCGATGCGATTGTATATTGATTATCGCAGACTGAACCAGATCACGGTGAAGAACAAGTACCCTTTACCCAGGATCGATGACTTGTTTGATCAGCTGAGAGGAGCGCAGTACTTCTCGAAGATTGATCTTGAGTCAGGATATCATTAGTTGCGCGTCAGGAATGAGGACGTGCAGAAGACAGCATTCAGGACCAGCTTTGGCCACTACGAGTTCCTTGTGATGTCGTTCGGTCTCACGAACGCACCAGCCGTGTTCATGGATCTGATGAACTGGGTATTTCGGCCTTTCCTCTATGATTCGTCGTTGTGTTCATTGATGACATTTTGGTATACTCCAGGAGTCGAGAGGAGCATGAGGAGCACTTGCGCTTGGTCCTGGATACACTCAGACAACATCAGTTGTTCGCACAGTACAAGAAGTGTGACTTCTGGAAGCAGGAAGTGAAGTTCCTGGGACATGTGGTGTCCAAGGATGGGATGACAGTTGACCTGGCGAAGGTAGCTGCAGTTCAGGACTGGGAGCAGCCTGGTTCTGTCACTGAGGTGAGGAGTTTTTTGGATCTCGTTGGCTATTATCGACGCTTCATTCGGGATTTCTCGAAGATCGTGAGACCTCTATCTCAGTTGACACAGAAGGATGTGAAGTTTGCCTGAAATGACAAGGCGGAGTCAGCTTTTCAGGAGCTGAAGGACAGACTTACGTCCGCTCCTATGCTAGTATTGCCAGAGCAAGGGGTTAGATACACTATATACACTGACGCGTCTAGCGTTGGTCTGGGTTGTGTCCTTATGCAGAATGACAGGGTAATTTCGTATGCCTCGAGACAATTAAGGAAGTACAAGGAGAATTACCCTACACACGACCTGGAGTTGGCAGCCGTCATATTCGCACTGAGGCTCTAGAGACATTACCTCTATGGAGAAGAGTACGAGCTTTTTTACGACCACAAGAGCCTCAAGTACATATTCACGCAGCGAGACTTGAATATGAGGCAGCGGCGATGGATGGAGACTTTGAAGGACTTCAAGTTCGAAGTCTCTTACCATCCTGGGAAGGCGAACCTGATTTGACGGGTTCATGTGAGCCGTGTCCTAATTTGACGGGGATTCAGGATTATGTTTGTAGTGGGCTATCACATTCTCTTTTTGATATTTTGTATTTTGACACAACACTTGTAATTATTGACCTGGTAACGCATACATATTTTGAGGACTTATACGAGTTTATATATTCATTTCAGTATTCCGCTTGCGTAGTACAACTATCCTTGGATTATGTATTGTTGATTTGGCTTAATCTACTTCATGTTTTATGCACTAATACAGACAACATACATCCATCATTAAAAATGTTGCATAAGTGATGTTTTGGAACTCGGGAGTTGAGTTATGCTCGACCCTTGATTTTCAGGGCGTTACATAAGGGCTCTTTACACCCAACGGTTGGGATTGAAGGGGGAGCTTGCATGGGGCCCATCCGTTCGTGAGGATGCATTACCAGAGCTCAGGGATTTCTAATGCCACATTTTCCAGGCCTAGTGGGACCCATCTAACAATCGTGGTTTGGTGGGTCATCAAGGAAGATGACCCAGCCTTTAATGGCGGATCGTCCTTCAAAGGGTCTTTGGACGATCTGGACCGTTTGATCGGTCAATATGGGGCCCAAAAGTAGTGTGGGGTCCACTTCTCGGATCCTAGACAAGATCTTTCTCCATCTCACGAGATCCTTTCTATTTCCCTCCTCATTCTCATGAGATGAGAAAATTCTTCGTCTCATTTCGTACCTCCCATATAGGAGGGCTGGGATGGCGCCATGTGGCCCATCGGACGGTCACGAGTGTGATAGCCACCCCCACCCAAAAGAAGAAAATCTTCTTTTTCTTCTCTCTTATTTGTCAAGTCATTTTTGGGTTGTGAGAGGACTCCTCTCAGCTGGTAAGGAGGAAGGCTAAAAGCCTCTAGTCCATGGGGTGCTGGCTTGCCTAACAAGGCACCTGATGGTCCTCCCCATTGAATCTCAGCCCCACATAAAGGAAATGGACAGTTTGGGATGATCTTAGTTGTTTCAATACATGGGTTAAGGACCCTATATGGTTTTGTTCAGTGGCCCACCACGAGTGACATGGTCGGTTTGGATTGTCCAGAAAGCGACCAGGGTAGCCCACTTTGGGGCTTGAACTCTCCCAGAGTTAAACTTACGTTTGGCGGGAGGAGTTTGCTCTTTTTTGTTGAAATGAATCGGTCAAAGGTCCTTTGACCAACAAGTTATGTCCAGTGCACGTCGTGCACACTACTTTTAAGGTGTACATGCACCATGTATGGGTCCACCGTGATGTTTCAGATGAATCTACTCCGTCTAATTTTCTTTGGGTCCCCATTTAGAATCTCTGGCCCAGTTTTGGGCACATGTGAAGCCCAGGTGGGCCCCATGACTTGATTTGGGTCTCATTTATGGATTTCTCACTGATTCGTTGGTTGGATCAGCCCAAAATTGAACTTCAACGGTTAAAACGTTCCAAGGGACTATTTAAGCTAAGACTCAATGGTTAGGTTACGGATATATGGCCTGTTCTGAGTTTATGATACTAAATATTATGTTATACTACATTTAATAATATTATTTACTGTTACAATTATTATTATTATTAGAAATATATTTCATCATATATAATTTACATTATCACAAATTGTTAATATATGTAAATTATATGAATGTCAGTAAGCAGACATTAATGTATATATATACATATATGTTATTTGTATATTATTTGTATGGTCATATATGTGTAAAAGTTATATAAATCATTAAATTCTTTAAAACATGTTATTCATTATAAAATTTTTCAGTATATGTTATTTTTATATATTACAAATTCTATAGCTTGTAATTCATACTAATGATGTTGTAAGTATATGCATATGATATGGATTATAGTTACATATCCCTTTAACATGAAACTACAAATATTTATAACATTTCATCGTATATATATTTAGGTTGTATTATATTTTTATATTAAATTAAATTATATGGTAACACTCGAGTACTGGAAAGTACGGGGTGTTATAGTTTTGTTCAATTAGAACTTCAATGTTTTAATTGATGTAAATTAGTAGTAATGTTTGATTATCTTAGAATACTTGAATGGTCAGAACACCATGGTTAATTAAGTGGGCCCCACATTAAAAAGAAATCACCCCAAAACTATGTAGAGGACAAAACCAAGATCAATGGTTCAATTCCTATATGAATTTCAAATTTGGGGAAACTAATTACTAACCATGGGCGGGTTAATTGCAAAGTCGTACACTAATAGAAATATAATTTGAATTATGATTATTTAAGTTATTGCAAACTGATTGAACTTGGGTTAACATCTCATAATCTATATTACCTCTCCGTTGTGATTATAGTAGTTATGTAATTGTTATGCTGATTGTGATTTATTGTATTGAATTTTCATGCTTCTATATCATGCATAGTGTACATGCATTGTTTCCATAGGAGCTCTCCCTGAAAGACCTGTAGGTACTTACAATATTGGGTGACCTAGGGGACCATCGATGGATGCTCACAACATGTGACTTATTATCTCTTTCCCTTGTAAACAGTACATTAGAAGATGACCCCAAGCCACCGTTCATCTTTCTCATGAACTTCCCTTGAAGGGCTGAGATAACGGTGTCCACACTTAGGGATTTATTTCTGGTACACAATGAGTCCCTGAATGACTCATATGATGGCAGTAGAATATTTAACAATATACATGTCTGATCTTCATCTTTGATCACTTCCTCTATGTCCAGTAATTTGCAAATCAATTTATTAAAATTACTGATGTGGGCCTCTACATTTCCACCCTCTGTCAATCTGAAGGTAAACAACTGTTGCCTCAAGTGTAGGCAATTCTCAGTGAATTTTTTTAGAATAAATATCCTCTAACTTTGCCCATAAACCAGCTAGACTTTTCTCCCTCAACACATTGTAGATAACCTCATCCGTGAGACATAAACAGATCAAGGATAAGGCCTCCTTATCAAGAGTATTCTAATCATTATCAGTCATAGTAGACTTTCTTTCCTCAAGAGAACCATCCTCACCTTGCTTGGTTAAGGAACTGATCATCTTAATCTTTCATAACTGATTAAAGTTATTTTTCCCTTAGTACTTTTCAATATCATACCTAGTGCTTCCCATGCATTGATGTTAATCCTATAGATTCAAATGTGTCCTAACAATTTCTCTGATACCACTTATTAGAGATTGTTCTGTGGAATCACACAGAGATGAATCTAGGATAGCAATCTAAGAGCACCAAGCAAACACAAGAGAACACAAAGATTTAATGTGAAAAACCCTTTCGGGAAAAAAACCACGGCACAAATGGATAGATCTTCACTATGAAATAAAAAATTATAAAGAGAGAAGGCTTACCCGATTCGAAAAACCTCGAATCTCAGCCTCGCTACACCCCTTTGAAACCCTGGAAACCCCCTCTAGAAACCCTTTGGAATACTTTAAGAAGCCTTAGAATGTTTTAGAATGACTTTAGGAACTCCTATTTATAGATTAGGAAATCCTACTTTCGTACCGACCTGGAATAGTCCGGAACCGCATCAAATTTATGCAGTCCGCACATAATCTGCGTAACCTCCGACTAGCAGATCTCGGGCTAGTTGAAGGGAACTTCAACTAGTCGAACTTGTCCTCCGACTGGTTAAATTTTTTGGAAGTTCCAAAATACATTGTTGTTGGGTTTTCACTCGAACTTTCTCGAACTACTTGAATTTCTTTAGATTAAAAACATTTGTTAACAATAATTTCCTGCATCGTAGTGTAGTTTGTTTGGATCTCCCCATGCCCTAAAATAAGATGGCAAAATGGATGGACTACATGCATAAAACACATACATCGTGTAGAGCAAATGAGCCTGTGCCCTAAAATAAGCTGGTAAAGTGGATGGATTGCATGAATAAAACACATACATCATGATAAGGCCAACAAACTTTTGACATCAGCTAGCTGGATGGTGTTTGGGTCACCAGCCAAACTAACCCCACACTAATTCATTTGTGGGTAGAAGTTGTGCAAGTGCACGGAAACTTGTTCGCATCATCACCTGATCACCAGCCAAATCGTCTCCTTGTGATACACACCATGTGGGGTCCATGTCTGCAATACTTATTCACTCTCACATAGAAGTTATTCACATGCACAGAAACTTGTTCACATCACCGTGGGGTCACCTAGTCAAACCACGTCCCCCCGTGATGGACGCGGATTAGATACTGACAAGGTCAGTAACCAAATCACAACTTAAGTGACGTCACTAAGCTATGTGGACCCCACCATGATGCGTGTATTGTATCCATACCATCCATTAATTTGGAGCTATCATTTTATGTCATGAAAAAAAAGAATGAGATAGATCTAAAGTTCAAGTGGACCCCACCATAGAAAATAGTGGATACAGTGACATCCACCGTTCAAAACTTCTTAGGGGCCACAAAAGTTTCGGATCAAGTTGATATTTTTTATTTCACTTCATTTATCTCTATGTTAGCTTATGAATAGGTTGGATCTGAAAAATACATCATGGTGGGCCCTATAAATGTTTCAACGGTGACTGTGACTGCTCCCACGGTTTTCTGTGGTGGGTCCACTTTAACTTTAGATCTATCTACTTTTTTTATGCCATAAAACGATCTCTTTAAATGGTTGGACAGTATGGATACAACACATGCATCATGGTGGGGTCCACAGAGCTTGGTGATGTCACTTCAGGAGCGATTTAGCTACTGACCTTGTCAATATCTAATCCGCATCTCCCCATGATACACACCGTCTGGGGCCCATTTCTGCAACACTTATTCACCCAGTGGAGAAGTTATTTGTTGCAAAAAATATTAATTTTATAAATATATATTTTAAAATAAATATAATATATTATATAAAAAAAAGTGTCTGAAAACACCTTTTGTAGGTTTTGGGAATAGTCCCAGATTGGAAAAAGAGGAGAAATTTTTGTAGTTTATATGAGTGTGGATTATTATAATACTTACCCTCATGGTCCAAAGGAGAATGGAATGCAATGGAACACTCGTGCGCGCGCTCGCGCTCAGGCATGGGCACGGGCACGGGCTTGGTGCGAGGGCGTGGGCATGTGAGGCAGTGTGGCTGTAGAGGTTGGATGGCTTACTGAAGGGGAGATTAGAGGATTGAATAAGAGTCATCCAGTATATATAGAGAGCTGAAAAAGAGCTGTTGCAGAGCTGAAAAAGAATTGTTGCAGTAGATCTGTAACAGCTGTGCCATTAGTGCAGAGTCCAGCTGTAACTGCTGCATGGCTAGCCCAACAGCTAGAAAACGGCTAGAAGCCGTTTTCCTGTAACCTATCAACATACTCAATTCATTTGAGTATGGGCAAATAACGCTTTAAGGACAGCGTTTCAGACGTGCTTCAGCCTGTCCTTAATTCAAATTAATTTGCATTTTTCGGATTCCATATTTTACAAAAAAAATATTATTCTGTAAATTTTCCAACAATCTTAAAGCGTTATTTGTGATGTAGGTTGACAGTGTTTCATCCATCAAGTTGATGAATGAGGACTTGATACATCTTCATCGGTTCGATGGAACCAATTTTACGAGATGACAAGACAAATTGAAATTTCTTTTAACGACGCTGAAGATTTACTACATATTAGATCCAAATCTACAAGAATTATCTAAAGCATCCAACAAAGACATACCTAAAGAGGTAGTTGCCCGCATCAAACAAGCTGAAGACGAACTCTTGTGTTGAGGACACATAGTGAACGCGCTCTCCGACTACCTGTATGATCTGTACCAACAGACATCATCAGCAAAGGAGATCTGGGCCACTCTGGAGTTCAAATACAAGGCTGAAGAAGAAAATACCAACAAATTCCTCATCGCCAGGTATTTTGACTTCAAAATGGTAGATAAAAAACCGCTGCTGCCCCAAATCCAAGAACACCAGCTAATAGTAAACAAAATCAAAGCCATCAAAATTGATCTTCCTGAATCATTCCAAGTCGGGGCTATAATTACTAAATTGCCATCGATGTGGAAAGACTATAGAAAGAAGTTACTGTATAAGACTGAGGACTACACATTGGAACAAATTCAGAAACATCTTAGAATTGAGGAAGAATCCCGTGACTGCGATAGAAAAAATGATAACGGGAATGCCTCGTCCAAGGTACATGCAGTAGAGAATATTAATAACAAGAAACCCGAGAAGGACGATTCCCTGAAACCCAATAAAGAAAAATTCAAAAAAAATGTCCAAAAGAAGAACGGAAAGTTCAAAGGCCTATGTCTATAGGAAAAATGGGTATTATGCTCGAGTATGCCGATATCGTAAAGGCAAGTGTAGTAGAAGAATGCGATATTGTGACTATGATCACTGAGGTGAATACCATCCAAGGTAAAGTTCTGGGTTGGTGGTATGATACTACCACTAAGTACATGTGTGCTACGACAAATCAGCCTTGAAAACTTATGAGGAATTGATCGATGGTCAAAAAGTCCAAATGGATAATGAAGTCCGATTGAAGGTCGTCGTTAAAGGAACTGTCGAACTGATATTCACCTCTGGGAAGAAAGTGATTCCGACTAATGTATTGCACGTCCCAGACATGAGGCAAAGCTTAGTTTCTAGGGATCTTCTGGGTAAACCAAACATAAGGGTGGTGTACGAGTCAGGAAAACTGATTTTGTCCAAGAATGAAAATTTTATCGGAAAGAGATATGCTTGTAACGGGATGGTTAAGTTTTCTCTTAATGAAAGTAGCACTTCTGTATATATGGTTGAATCCGCTGGACTATGGCATGATAGACTAGCCCATATAAGGTATAGTACATTGAAGTTCATGACTAAGAATAGTTTAATCTCATACACAGATAATAAAATCGATAAATGTGAAGTGTGCATATGATCCAAAATGATGAAAAAACCTCTTCCAAGTGTTGAAAGATTGTCTCAAATATTAGATCTTGTGCACAATGATATCTGTGAGTTAAACGACATTCTTTCTCGTGGAGAAAAATAATACTTTATAACCTTTATAGATGATTGCTCTAGATATGTGTATATTTATCTATTAAAGAGCAAATATGAAGCATTGAACATGTTTAAAATATATAAAGCAGAAGTAGAGAATCAACTAAATAAGAAGATAAAAATTTTCTATAGCGATAGAGGAGGAAAATACTTTTCCAATGAATTCGATAACTTCTGTGAAGAACATGGACTAATACATTAATATACTGCACCATACACACCTCAACAAAACAGAATAGTTGAAAGGAAGAATAAAACATTAGTAGAGATGGTCAACTCAATGCTGATAAGAATAAAGTTGCCACTAAGTCTATGGGGTGAAGCACTACTTACAGCGTGCCATATTTTAAACAGAATTCCGTCTAAAAAAATAAAATATCTTTATATTAAACATGAAGAGGTAGAAAACCTAACCTAAGATATCTTAAAGTGTGGGGGTGTCTTGCATATTACAAAACCCCTGATCCAAAAAGACCTAAGTTAGGACCAAGAGCTATTAAGTGCGCCTTCGTAAGATATGCACAAAATAGTAAAGCTAATAAACTTCTAGATATAGAGTCTAATACAATACTAAAATCAAGAGATGTTGAGTTCTTTGAGAACTCACTATCCTTTGAGTCAAAAGATAATAAAATCTAAACTCCAAATAGAGAACCAGATAGCACGGCTCCACAGATAGTGGAAACTCCTGTTGAACCTCATAGGAGTCAAATAACAAGAATAGAGAAGAGTTTAGGAGATTACTACATATACTCATAACGCGTCATTTTTCATCTTGTAGAAGGAGATACAGAAAATGTTATAAGAAAAATACCTATAGTAATGACTATAGAAGATGATCCTAAAATATATAAAGAGACTGTATCCTCTAGAGACTCAGTTTTCTGAAAAAAACTATAAATGATTTGTCACGCCCCAAACCTGAAAATCGGATTTATATGAATCCCGATTGCCGAATCTGGTGCCGACAGCCTCCGTAGTGCCCCATTCTCGGCTCCTGACAATCAAATGACAGATTTCGATCCTGGGATCCTACAAGGAGAATTTTCAGAATAATTTTTTTTGGTAATGGAGCATAACCACAAGCATAACCAAGTCACAAAACAACATCACCACATATCCACTATATCAAAAACTTTAAGTACAATGCGGAAAGGGAAATATAAGGTGATCAAAAAGCTCCAAAAGGTCCTAATACGCACTCCTGCCTCAGCGTTGCTGCTGTCCAACGCTACCTGCACGCAACTATCGTGCTTAAGCTTACAAAAGCTTAGAGGGTGGTGTAAGTGTGTGCGTAAGGCAAGTGCCAAGTATATAATATCAGAGTAATGCGGAAACCAATGGTAAGTTCATGAATAAAACCAACCATACCAATGCTATGTAATGCAAGGCATGAATGCTATCGGCCATACTAAGGCCATGCGATGTAAGACATGAATGTCATCGGCCACACCAATGCAATGCAAGGCCTACAAAGCTGAATGTCATATGTAAAATGCAATCCAAGCAAGTCGGTACTCATCAAGTACATATATCAGTACAGTTCCTCTCTGGATATCACCGGAGTCTAATACACTCACACTGACTGCCTCTTCCCTAGCTGCACAGCCAAGCAAGCAGAATAGACCTCACTATCTGCCTAACCAGTGGTCTGCCAATACCTACCCGGTTCATCGATAGCAGACTCATTTGCGAGCTAGTCAAACTCAGCCTAGCTTATAGCCCCCTCACTCAGGCGGATAAGGTCACACCCCCTTCCAACCGACCACGACACAGTGGGAGAAGTGGCCTACTGGTATTCGGCACTCGGGCGCTCGTGTATCCACTCAGTCTAGACATTGGAGCATCTCCTGGTACCAAAAAGATTCTAAGACTTTCATCAAAGGACATCCTAAGTGCCCACAGTGCTAGAACTAAGTATTTTCTGTATCCGATACGGTCATCCACGATGTACTTGTGGAGCCACGACCCTGATGTTACTAGGGCGTACAGTGATCAAATTACACATGCGAGATGCATGAATCACACCGTCAAATCATGCAGCAATCCAGCACGTACTGCGCAATCATTTGGGGCACTCCGTCTCATAAGGAGTCCCGTAAATGGTTTGCCCAATGGCATATGTTATGATCAGTCATTATTCATATCAAGCATACATATGATGCGTATGGGCATGAGTCATGGGATTATACTAAGCATGTTATAAAGCGATGAATATTAACGAGTATGGGCCTATTAATGGGCCCTAAGGAGAGTTACAATGCGGACATTTAACCAACATTGTAATTACAATGTGGATGTCAAACCAGCATTGTTCCCAAGGCATAACCTGTCGTAACCATCATTACATAAACCATGTGGAGATCACACATTGCAATGGACCTTAGGTACATCCCATTGGTCCTTAAATACATCAAATGGGTCGTATCACATGGGCCTTTCATTCATCAAATGGGCCACATTAATGGGCCTCACCAATGGGCCTTATGTACATTGCAATGGGCCATAACCCATGGGCCTTTGAATACATCAAAATGGGCCTCATAATGTGGCCTCACAACTATCAAAGTGGGCCTCAACCACGGGCCACAAATATATCGAATGGGCCTCATAACATGGGCCTCACATTCACATCAAAGTGGGCCTCAACAACGGCTTCATACACACCAAGGTGAGCCTCAACAATGGGCCATAATTATGACAAGGGCTCAATCACTTGGGCCTTATATATATACCAAGGTGGGCCTCAACAACGGCCACAATTACATCAATATGGGCCTCATATGAGCCTTATGAATGCCAAGGTGGGCCTTAAAAATGGCCACAAATATATACTTGCATACATACATACATACACACACACACACACACACACACACATACGTGTATATGAATCATGTCAAAGGATCAACCGATCCTCACTTCAAATAATGGTGGTGGAACCCACTTGAACCACGGATCTGACTCATTCTTTAGCTCATGCCTTAAAATGAGCTTGCAAAATGGATTGACGGGTTGGGGTGCAACACAAGCATCATGGTGGGGGGCCACTAGCCGTCCAGCGGCCAGCCATATGGCTGAACGACATTGGTACAACACATAGTGCTAACAAAACGCATACATCCTTGTGGGTCCCACGTGGGGCCTACCATAAAGCTTGTTTTCCATCCAACCTGTTAATAAGGTCACACGAAACTGGACAGCCTGAAAAGAAAAATAAAATAAAAATAAACTTCATATGGAGAGAGGCTCAATGGCAGCCGTGCAATCATCACTGTTTCCAATGGTGTGGGCCACCTGAGCGTTAGATCACCCTGATTTTTTGAGGGGGGGCACGTCAGGGGGTGGCCCACCTAATGAACGGTGTGGATACCCAACATACATCATGGTGGGACCCACTTACAAGGCCGTGGGTCCCTGACCCGTCCGCCTACATGCAGCAGCAGCAGGCACTGCCTACTTAAGTGTTTTTTTTTTCTTGAAATCACATATTTCTGCGGTTTTTCGCACATAGGGCCCACATTAATAGAATCCTCCCCACCCAATGGATTCTATAGCCTATTACCAACCCATCAAGTCCAATATTGGGCATATTTAGGCGTCTAGAAAAATCCAGGTGAATTTAGATGGTGAAACTCACTGTTTGCTAAAGTATGGCCCATCAGAAAGTTGGATTGGCCCAATTTTTTAGCTCAACACCTGAAATGGGCTTGGGAACGGAATAGACGGCGTGGATTGAATACATAGCTCAAGGTAGGGCCTACATGAGTGGCCCATGCAACCAAGCTAATACTTGTATTTTCTTTTCATCTCACGTCCAGACACTGGACTCTTCCTGGCATAATAAATCTATTCAAGGTGGCCCTGCTTAGGTGGGACACCACGTGGTGGTGGATAGTGTAGATACAACACTTATAAAGTGGGCCCCACCAATAGATGACTTGGAATAAATACATGCCTCATGGTGGGGTCCATCCGGGTGGGTCACATGGCCTTATCATATGAAAGAAAAGGAAAAATAAAATTAAAAGAGAGGGAGAGAGAGAGAGAGAGAGAGAGAGAGAGAGAGAGAGAGAGAGAGAGAGAGAGAGTGGGACACGCGTATGATGGAGGGACCCCGACATTATGGGCCCTCCGTTCCATGCATTCAATCATACAACGAGTGAGTCCCGATACATGTGGGCTCATTAAATCGAAATCCAACGGTGGAGATCCCTTCTCCACTAAAATAGACGGTCTAGATGACCCTACATATGCAAGGAAAATAAACATCATGATGGGGTCCATGGAGAATGGCCCCATCACAGAATGATATTGATGATCAAGATGGGCCATCGGCCACATCTTAGGGTCCAAAGTGAGATCCACACCATTGATCGGTAGGCCTCACTTGGCCCATCATAAAAATAAGAAAAACTAGCCTATAGAAGCACCCACCACTTGATCTTCTTGGTCCGTTGAGATGTCAGTCTCCTTACGCTTCACTTTGATGGTGGAAGATGAAGAATGGATGGTTAGGATGAGAGGATTGGGATGAGAAGTGGGCCACCAAAATTAGACTTTTCTCTCATGGGAAACCTTGAACGTGGGATCTCTTGGTTGCTTGAAATTGTGGCTTGGGAAATGAGGGAGAGAGAGAGGGTTATAAGGAGATGTGAGAGATGGGTGATGGATGTGAGTGATGGGTGAGGTGATGGTGTACTTGACATGAGAGTTGACTTGGTGGTTGCTTGACTTGTGGAGAAAGAAAGCATGGTTGCTTTGTACTTGACATGAGGGGTGATTGATGGGATGGATTGATGTGATTGATTTGACATGTTGTAGAGATTCTCTTGGGATTACAACGCATAGAGTTTTTGCTCGAACTGAACGTGGGTCCACATCACCTCGTCTGGATATTGGATCGGTACGTGAGTTACGGCGTTGGAACCGCGGCGATGGTGCGATCGCAATGATACAAGTCTCAGATTAAGCCGACTCAAATGTATAAGATACGACTTACGGTCGTGCGCAACGTCGATTTTCTGTCGCAGGTTGCCGGAATTCGACGGGAAGGATCGCGGAAGTTGACGGAACAGTACGGTTTAGGATACGGGTCTTACATGATTAAATGGAATCCATAATGTCAAATCAAACATAGAAACTAGTTAACTTATCTCCAAGTTCTAGACCCATAGGTTGTCAGTGGGTATTTAGAAAGAAATATCACACTTATGAGACTATCCAAACCTTTAAAGGTCGATTAGTAGGTAAGGGTTTTAAACAAAAACAGGGGATAAATTACTTTGACACATATCTCATGTAGCTAGGATAACATCCATTAGGATATTATTTGTGTTATCTTTTATACATCATCTTCACATCCACCAAATGGATGTAAAGATTGCATTCCTGAATGGTGACCTGAATGAGGAGGTATACATGGAACAACCTCAAGGTTTCGTTCCACCAGAAAATGAAAACAAATTATGTAGATTAGTCAAATCTTTGTATGGATTAAAACAAGCACCAAAATAATGACATAAGAAGTTTGATTCCAAAATACTATCCATGGTTTCATACATAATGTAGCTGAAAAATGCATATATTCTAAAGTAGATAATAGTTGTATCGTTATTATTTGTCTGTCTGTTGATGACATGTTAATAATAAGTAATAAAATGGAAGATATGACTGAAACAAAGAGGTTTCTATCTTCCGTATTCAAAATGAAGGATCTTGGACAAGTTGATACCATCCTATGTATCAAAGTTAAAAAATATTGTGGGGATTATGCTTTGTGTCAATCTCATTATATTGAGAAGATACTACACAAGCTTAACCATCTAAATATAAAGGAAGCAAAGACCCCATTTGATTCAAGTATTAAGCTAAAAGAGAATAATGGAAGAACAGTTGCACAATTTGAATACGCGAGTGCTATAGGGAATCTTATGTATGCCATGTAATGCACTAGACCTGATATCGCATATGTTGTGAGTAAACTTAGTAGGTTTAGTAGTAACCCCAGTATTGAACACTGGAATGCAATTAGTAGAGTCCTTAATTACTTAAAAACAACCAAAGACTTAAGACTATTTTATTCAAAATTTCCTGCCGTATTGGAAGGATATACTGATGCTAGCCAGATATCAAGTGCAGGGGACAACAAGTCTATTACAGGGTGGGTATTCACCCTAGGAGGTGTAACTATATGTTGAGGATCCAAGAAACAGACTTGTATAACACACTCGACTATGGAGTCTGAATTCATAGCTTTGGCTGTAACAGACAAAGAGGCTAAGTGGCTAAGAGATCTTCTATTAAAAATTCTTTTCTATGTATGGCCTATATCGGCTGTGTCACTACATTATGATAATGAAGCCATATTAGATATATCCTATAACGACACATATAATGGTAAGTCTAAATATATTAGTCTTCGACATTATTATGTCAGACAATTGATTCGAGATGGAATCATTGTTATTTTCTGTGTGAAATCAAGCAATAACCTGGCAGATTCTTTCACTAAACCTCTACCGAGAAAGGTAGTAAAGGCTACATCTAGAGGGATGGGGTTGAAACTCTTCAACCAAAGTTCCATCAGTGATGGTAACCCAACCTAAAATCAGAAAATCTCTAATTTTGAGTTTAATGGGTAAGAATAAGTCACTGATAAGTAGAAATTTTTCAGCACTAAATTATTAAACTTCATTCATAATAGATAAGTGCTAAGCGTTACGAAAGGGGGTTGAGTCTTAGAATTCCAGTCTAAAGGACAAGTGTCTTATAGTAACGAAGACACTGGAAGGATTTCACCTATATGAACGTAGAGATGGTACCGTCTCTCATGAGAGTTAGGAGATTTCTCTCGGGATCGTTTACGAATTAGGATAAGCGCATGTTCATTAATTGTGCTAAGCAAGATTATGAAAACTCTAACAAACACATAGCGAATATGTGTGTGATTTCTCTAACTCTATTATATAGGAATAATTGGGCTACCAGTCATTTCGATAGAGTTTTGAGATACTTACACTAAGGGAAGATTAAAATCGAAAGATATCTTTCTTTAGCATATAAGTTGATTATTCTGGCAAAAATATTTTATCGAGAAAATATATCAAAAAATTAAGTGGGGGATTGTTGCAAAAAATATTGATTTTATAAATATATTTTTAAAAATAAAAAATAATATAATATATAAAAAAGTATTTGAAAAACACCTTTTATGGGTTTTGGGAATAGTCTCACATTGGAAAAAGAGGAGGAATTTTTGTGATTTTTATGAAGAGTGTGGAGTATTATAATACTTACCGTCATGGTTCAAAGGAGAATAAAACTTACGTGCACGCATTGGAATACCCGCGCGCGCACGCTCGGGCACGGGCTCGGTCTTGGTCTCGGTCTCGGTCACAGGCTCAGTGAGAAGACGTAGGCATGTGAGGCAGTGTGGCTGTAAAGGCGCTAGTGGCGCACTTTGCACCATACTCCAGCAATACTAATACGAATCAAAGTATCTCCTCTCCTGCAGACTAAAATATCAACAGTATAACAAGGTTAATCATAGTCATTTCTTGAAGAACAGGCCAACAGTGTGGTCTAGAACGGTTCAACTGAACTAGTGGCGGAAGAACTGACCAGTGCAGTGGTCTAAATCACATATTCTCCTCTTTTCTCTTTTAGGATTTTTCTTTATTGTAATTCTGTCAGATAGTGAGTAACAGATTTCCATTTGGTAGGCCTTCGTGTTTACTGAACACAGACTCACACCAGGTTCGTCGTATCCTAGAAGCTGTTTGCCTGTAACCTATCAGCATACTTATTTCATTTAAGTAGGGACAAATAACGCTTTAAGGACAACGTTTCAAACGTGCTTCAGCCTATCCTTATTTCATATTAATTTGTATTTTTCAGATTTCATATTTCACAGAAAAAATATTATTCTATAAATTTTCCAACATTATTCATATCCAAAAACTTGTTCACATCATTACTGTGGAAAACGTTTTCACCTACTGAAAGTTACTCATTTTAATGTATGTATGGGGTGACTGTGTTATCTGTATACCATCCCCAAGCACATTTAGTGAGCCCTGCCATGATTATCAGCTCTTACCACAAGCCAAGTCAGTTCCAATTGTCAGGTGGACTACAGGTTAAGGATTTTTGTGGTGTATTATAGTTTTCTAAGGTGGCCCACCTGATGGTTGGACCAATTAGTTTTATGGGTCATTTGGTCAAGTTGGTCGCGATGTAATTGTTGGGGTTGGATCTCATAATTACTGCCTGGGCCTAACAATACCTGAGTGCACACCACGTTTAAAAAAATGATACAAGATGCATACAATAGATTCTTCTTAATTTGGTGATTTAGGGCATGTTTGGATCTACTTTCTTAATGGGGTCTTGGAAAAAGGTTTCCAAACCTGCTTTTTCGGTTGTGTTGGTAAGCCTGCATAGATGCTCTTGGAAGATTTTCTCTCTTCCTCAAATTGGGATTTTATTTATTTATTTATTTATTCACCAGCTTGGTGTTTTATTGTATTTATTTTGTTAAGCAAAGCGGATCTTGCAAAGTCATACCCCTTGGGACGGAAACGGATTGGCTGGTGTACCTCACACTAGTTATATCGTTGCTGTATCCATGTCAGTAAGTTTTGTGAGTCTGATCATGAGGTATGTGTTATATCCAAACCGTCCAAACCGTCCATCCATTTGGCGAGCTCATCTTTAAGCTTGAGACAAAAAATAAGACAGATCTAATTATCAAGTGGACCACACTGAAAAACTTAGTTGAGGATTGAATGTCTACCATTAAAATCCTTCTTGGAGTTCAGAAGTTTTGGATTAATATGAAATTTACTTTTACTCTTCATTCAGGTCTTTTTGACCTTACGAAGGATGTAAAATAAATGTTATGGTGGGCCCATGTAACTTTGATCTCCTTTGAACCGTTGGTACAACTCGAGCTCGAGGAACGTCAGTGCTCGCCTTCTCACGACACTTACCTACAGCAGCTATATAGCTGGTGTGTGGTCCACCAGCAAATCCGCTTACCCTTGGGAGGGTGCATCCAAAGTGGCCCTTGGAATAGGAGCAGATTATGTGAGACCGTAGATCCACCGAGATGGGAGGGACCCCTGACTGTCTGACCACTGTGCCGTCCGTGCATCAGTATTGAAAGCTCATTTTAGAGCATTATTTAAAAAACGAAGCAGATCCAAATCTCAGGTGGACTAATACAAGAAACGGTGGTAATCAATTAATAAAAACTTGTCATGGGCTGAGAAGTTTTGGATCAAGCTGATATTTGTGTGGTCTTTTCATCTAGACCATTGTGAGCTCATCAACAGGTTGGATAGAAAATAAACAATCCTGTGACAAATGAAGTTTTTAGTGGTGGAGATTCAATCACTACTGTTTCATGTGGTATGGCCAACATCAGATCTGAATCTACTTCCTTTTTAGGATAATGCCCTAAAATGATCTTTCAAATCAGTTGGATGGTGTGGATTTAAGGCACATACATCATTATGAGCCCGACAGTCAGGTCCCAGTACCCACGTTGGTAGACCCGGGTCTCATCTAATCCGCTCCCCCTTGGAATCGGACGCGGATTGCGTCCTACCCCGGTAATCCAGGCGGGCAGGGATCTGTGGGGCCCATCATGATGTAAGTGTTTTATCCACGCCGTTCATCCATTTTCTTAGACCATTTTAAGCCATGAACATAAAAATTGAGCAGGTCCACAGCTGACCACACCAAAGGAAGCTGTAGTGATAATGACGTCTACCGTTGAAATCTTTTTAAGGGCCGCCGTGATTTTTTTTTTTACCATCCACCTATTCATAAGGTCATGTGGACGTAGATGAAGTGAAAAAACAAATATCAGCTTGATCCGAAACTTCTCTAGCTCCTAAGAAGTTTTTAATGGTGGACGTTCAATCTCCACTTTGTGGTCCACATAAGATCTGTACCTGCCTCATTTTTTGTCTTACATGGTAAAATGATATGAGAAAAATGATTAGCAGAATGGATAAAACACTTACGTCACGGTGGACCCCACATATCCCTGCCCGGACAGATTACTGGGGTAGGACGCAGTCCGCGAATCTAGTAGCTCCCTAAAAAGGGGGACGTGACTCAAACGTCAGGGCAGACTTGACTCTTATGTTAGAATCTGGCTAAAACCCATCCTGTCATGGTCCAACCCCTTGAAATCTGCTGGCACCACCCAAAAAAAATAAACTGATAAAATAATAAAAATAAATAAATAAAAGACTTCCCCTTTAGAAGGAGGGAAGGCCTGACTTGAAAAGTAAAGGACAAATCCATCCAGTAATAAATAAATAAATAAAAGACTTTTCCTTTAAAAGGAGGGAAGACCTGACTTGAAAAGTAAAATTGGGGATCCATCTAAGAAGTAATGTTAAGAGGTAATGTTAAAAATCCAGAAAATTCATTAACTAAAGTGAGCTATTGGGATTTGAATGTGCCTTATTTTTTAAATGAAGTCCAAAAAATGGACAAGCGCAATGGATAAAACGCAAACATCAATTTCATCATATCACCTTTTACTATATCACAGGACCTGGCTAGAGAGGAAAAACAAATATCATTTGATTCAGAACTTTTTGGGATCCTTGAAGGATTTCAATGGTGGATGTTCATTCTCCACTGACTTCTGTAGTGTGGTCCACCTGATAGATCTGCCTCATTATTCTTCTCAAGCCCTAGGACGAGCTCACCGAATGGATGGACGGTTTGGATGAATCACATATATCAACGGTGGGTCCCAGATGAACGGCTGGAATACATACATCATGATGGTGTCCACCGTCCAGATCACTGGACGGTGGAGATAAGACACATATATCATAGTGTGGTCCATCGTCAGATGGTTGGATGCACACCTCTCATGGTGGGTGGGTCCCACATGGGGCTCGCCAAATGAATATAATATATATATATATATATATATATATATATATATATATATATATATATATATTAATTATAATATATAATACACTCATCCAGCATCCAGCCATCCGTCCATTGTTGGACGCTAGATGGATGTACGGATCAGTATAATATATTATATTATATATATATATATATATATATATATATATATATATATATATATATATATATATATATATATATATATATATATATATATATATATATATATATATATAGTCCGGTCTCCTGCACACCATGCCGCACCGAGCTTAAATACGAACTCGTACGAGAGCCGTTAGATCCCTTCATCGGTTGAGATTCAACAGCTGTGCGCAGGAGAGTCTCCGGGGAGATGACTCGCAACAGTATTTTCGGCATCTCACCGGCTCCTCCTGAAGTGACGTCTTCTGTTTCTGTGGGCCACACAATGATGTATGTTTTGTATCTACACCGTCCATCCATTTAGAGGTAATGATACGGCATGATCCAAAAAATGAATCAGATCCAAAGCTCGAGAGGACCCCACCACAAAAAACAGAGGGAAGAGTGACGCCCACCGTTAGAAAGTTCCCAGGGCGATGACAGTTTGGGTTCTGGCAAATATTTGTGTTTTCCTTGTTTCATGTCTGCTTTAACACATGAACATGTGGGATCTCAAATAAACATCATGGTGGAACTTCAGAAGGTTTCAACGGTGGGCGTCACTCTCATCACTGTTTTCTGTGGTGGGGTCCACCCTAGCCTTGGATCTGCCTCGTTCTTTGGATGATGCTCTAAAATGATCTCTCTAAATGCATGGACGATGTTGATACAACACATATATCATGGTGGGCCCATAGAAGTTGGTGATGTCACTTCAGTAGGCAGCCTGTCAGTTTCCAATCACCGGTCCTCGCGCACGAATCCTTTGCGGACGCGGATTGCGTGCTACCCCCGCCCAGACGGTAGGGCTCTGTGGGGCCCACTGTGATGTAAGTGTTTTATCCACGCCGTTCATCGCTTTTTTCATATCATTTTAAGGTATGATCCTTAAAATAAAATAGTTCCACGGCTGCAGTGGACCACAAAGTGAGGATTGAACGTCCACCTTTAATAACTTCTTGAGAGCGGGAGATGTTTCAGATCAATCTGATATTTGTGTTTCACTTCATCCACGTCTACCTGACCTTATGAATAGGTTGGATGGTAAAAAAACATCACAATGGCCCTTAGAAAGGTTTCAATGGGGTGTAATTATGACTTGAGCTTCCTTTCATGTGGTCCACTGGACCTGTGGACATGCCTCATTTTTAGGATAATATCTTAAAATAATATAATAAAAGTGATTAACAGCATGGATAAAACACTTACATCACAGTGGCCCCACAAATCTTAGCCCGGACGGATTGTAGTGGATCCCACGCCTTTGTATCTATATCACTTCGTTCATTCACATGTGTACAAAAAGGGAGGGAAAAAAAGTAAAAAGAAGATCACGAGATTTGATCAACAGTCCAAATTCAATGTACATGTCAGACCCCATTCGTGCAAACTGAAAGCCCTACCTTACAAACTTTTGGTCATATCATTACATTATGTCATAAGTTAAGAACACCAAACATATGATCCCATCCTTTGGTCCATACAAATGGGGCCACCTGATTGGATGATCCAAACCGTTGCTCTCGTATGCACTCCTCGATGGACCATTCCCCAGAATGTCCTAGATTAGAAGATCCTTCCCATCTAATTAACTCACTTTTCTTTTTCTTTTTTCAATGGTGGAAATGAGAGATGACTCCAATCGGCAATGGCATCGTGTGTTAAAGCAGACATGCCACATGGCACAGATGAACGTGGACCAATTAACGCCACTCTCTCAACGGCACGTGACACCGATGGACATGGGACCCACACCCTCTTAATGGCTGGCGGGGGCTTCTTTGCTCGACAACTTCTGTAATAACAAGCGCATAAGGGACAGAGCCTCTTGACAACAGCCCTTCCTGCCAACAAATCGTATCCATTGATCACATCCATTAATGTTGTATCCGCCAATTCAATGGCTCGTGACGCCAAGTACTGTCGACCAGGGTCCCTTAATCCTGTGAAGGTAACAAGAAAGATCGTCACCTGCACCGCTGGATTTTTTTTTTTAACAGAACCTAAGGACCAAAATCATTATTGAATTCCCAACGGCATGTGCAAGAACTGTACAATTCTCACTTGCCGATTGGTTCCAGCCTCACTCCGGCAACTTCTGTAAATGTCCCATTCCGAGATGTACACAACACAAATACACCTTAGCACAAAATAAGCTACAAAAGCCATACATTTCTTTTTCTTTCTCTTCTTTTCACTCCTTTGATTTTCTGGGGCTTAGAAACCAGCCCATCCAGGTGGCTGAGAGGCCTGCTTTGTTTCCACTGTTTTCTGGTTGCCAAATCGCTGAGAGTTACTAACTTGATCGGAAGCCCGGGATATCTGAGGGCTAGTAGGGATTGCTGTAAAACTATCTTGGTCGAAATCCCAGGTGCTGGTGTTGGAGCTTGAGATTGCTTGTTTGTTCTGGTGTCCGTTGGTCGTGTGGACAGATCTGGGTTGGCTGTTCTTCGAGATGGGCTGCTCTGCTTTTGGCTCATCGCTGAAAGCCTTCCATGTCTTGTAGTGTAGAGAAGGGCAATGTAGTCAAATAGGCAGGACGCATCGGGGCGAACATCATGATCATGAACCGTTTAGATTAGACGTTGGCACAGGTGGGTGCGATCCTGACCGTGGGCCTACCGTGATATATGTGATTTGTATCCTTCTCACGGTTGCTGAATCTTAGTCGATGAGGGGGATTATGTGTTAAAGCAGACATGAAAGAAGGAAAACACAAATATTTGCCAAAACCCAAACTGTCGTGGCCCTTGGAACTTTCTAACGGTGGGCGTCACTCTTCCCTCTGTTTTTTGTGGTGGGGTCCTCTCGAGCTTTGGATCCGATTCAGTTTTTGGATCATGCTGCAATATCATACGTCCAAATGGATAGATGGTGTAGATACAAAATATACATCATGGTGTGGCCCACGGAAATAGGAGACGTCACTTCAGGAGAAGCCGGTGAGATACCGAGAATACTGCAGCGAGTCATCTCCCCGGAGACTCTCTCCTGCGCACGGCTGCTGAATCCCAGCCGATGAAGGGATCTAACGACTCTTGTACGAGCTCGTATTTAAGCTCGATGCGGCATGGTGCACAGGAGACCGGGACTCTCTCTCTCTCTCTCTCTCTCTCTCTCTCTCTCTCTCTCTATATATATATATATATATATATATATATATATATATATGGGAAAAGGTTTTATGCGCTCGACCTCACGAGTCCGTCCCATGAGGTCGAGCTGTGTGGGCCCCACCGTGATGCGTTTCGAACATCTACCCCATCAGTCAGATGCACCATTCCATCGTGGGCCTAGGTGTCAAAAATCAAGTCAATCCGAAACTTGTGTGGGCCACACCACATACAAAAGTGGAGAGGGGTCGTGCACCATTAAAACATTCATAATCATTTTTTGGGCCCACCGAGATGCAGTTTGCAAATCCAGCCCATCCATTATGTGTCCCACTTGGATGAGGGTTCAAACCAAGTTTCAGCAGCATTCAAAACTCAGGTGGGCCCCACCAAGTGCTTTTATACTTTTTAACAGTGTCTTCACGTGATTTTATATAACGCCCTGAAAATCGGGAGTCGAGCATAGCTCAGCTCCCGAGTTCCAAAACATCACTTATGTAACATTTTCAATGATAAATGAATGTTGTCTGTATTAGTGCATGAAACATGAATTAGATTAAGCCAAATTAGCAAAACATAATCCAGGGACAGTTGTAAAATGCAAGCGGAAGACTGAAATAAATATATAAATCAGTACAAGTCCCCAAAATATGTATGCTCTGCCAGGTCAATAGTTACAAGTCTTGTTTCAAAATACAAATGATAAAATGAGATAGTCCTCTATAAAGCATAAACCCTGAAGTCCCATCGATCCGGACTCGACTCATGCGAATCCGCCCAAAAACTGCATATAGGAGAACGCCTCCTCATCATCCTCGAACTTCGGCTCTACCTCGTGGGTCGCATCGTCATCTGCAACTAAGACAGAGTCTGGTTGGTGTTTAAACACCGTCCCAGAGCGTGGGAGTGAGTGATCAACTTAGTGGAGCTATACAGCAAAGGTTAACATGTTATCAATTCAGTCAAGTAGTAATGATAAAGTAGTACAATCAATCATGTCCTAAATACTCTTGTTAATGCAAGAATGATATGAGGTAATGATGCATACCCTCGCCTGCACTCCCTCTTGCGACAACATCTAACGATCGCGACATGAATCACTACCACTGTGCTCTACACCAACGCCAACGGCACATGCAGTGCAATGTTATAAGCATGATTACCGAGTTCTTATTAGTCCTTTTCATACAACAGGATTGGGAAGCTAAGGTACCTCCCTTGTATCATTTCCCAAACAATGATCCATTCTAGGGTCGTCAATCCTAGTAAATCTCATACGATATTATGGTTCTAGGTTGCTGTAAAGGGCTCATCACCAATCAATACAGGTCTAGTTATACCTTAGTTAATACACAAAAGGCTCGTCGCCTCCATGCAGTGTCAAGGTATGCTCGAGGTCACTACAAAGGGCTCGTCACCAATCAATGTAGGCCGACAGCACGAATACAGTGTCTCATACCACCGTATTCGGCTCACGATTCTGGGTTGCTCACTAATCACTACGGGGAGGCTTGTTGCCCCAGCGTAGGCCGACAGCTCAACTACGGTATCCCATACCACCATGCCTGGCTCATGAGTCTTAGGGGATCGTGGTACCAAGGTTAACGAGATCTCACTGGTAAGTTTGGTACCCTAGATTCAAGCAGTAGCGTCCAAATATGGTGAACATACATCGGGTCAATCGGATTAATTGACGAGCTCGACTAGGACGAGCGCACGTTGAGTTGATCGACATGAAATACATAAACACTTCGTGTGACCTAACCACTGCCGACATCCCAAGTACGGCTCGGATTCGTCGAACACATCCTGCATGGAGAAAATAACCTCAGTCACCAGTTCAAGAACTATTACCGATTACCTAAACTGTGATATAGTCTCAATCACGTACAATCATAATAATGAATATTCAAGTTAACTCCTACAATCATATGAACATGTTATGAAATAACTTAAACATGAATACACAGTACATGGAGAAAATCATACACACAGTTAAACATAAAAAGTAGGTTATACAGTTCATGGAGGAAATTATACAGACAATTAAGGTAGTTGGGATTCATATCTCAACTCCCTTACAAATCACACTTTACTAACTACTAACTCATTCAGACATTTTAACAAACACTTAGACTACACCTTTCAACATACATCACATATGTTGGTTAAATCACATATTTGGACAAATCCTTTTGCCAAGGAGATGTCGCATACAAAACAACCGTGTACCTACAATAGTTAATCATGGCAATCACAACATCAGATTCCAAATACATACAAACATTTCAACAATTACATGAATTTCCCTATAGACTATATAGTTCATATGTATATGTAAAGCGAAACAGACAATGCGTTTGGCATGTGAAATAGCATCCATATCAGTAATAAACCATTACCGACATTGAAAGTCTTGAAAACCATGACCTATACATATATAGTCCGCACCTTAAACCGGAAAATGCGTAACGGATATGATTTATACGGTAAGTCTTCGTCAACGACGGATTTACAACCTAGAACACGAAGTAAGTTAGCTACATCATTACTTAAACTATTTGAAAGCCCTAAATCAGATTAGGGTTAGGTTTTCTTACCCAAATATGGAATCAGTATTGCTTGTATAACGATACGAACAGGTGGATTAGGCACGTAGTGTAGCTGGGAAGAATCTCAGGATGAATCACCAAGTTCTCTCTCCCTTTCTCTCTCTTTACTCTCTCTTTTCTTAGCAAGGGTTTAGAATTCGTATGGAATATGTGAGAGAGGTTTTAAGGCCCTTATATAGGCCTAGAACTGACGAAAATAGTCCCAAGGCCATGGTATACTTAGGTTATAACCAAATCGGGTTTGTTCCGATCTAACAGAGCATTTCTGGAGGTCCCTTTACTGAATGCGGTCGGACTTAAGCTTCCAAATATTGGATCTTGATCAAGTTAAGTTTTCAGTTCGATCGGGTGTATAAATCGACTGTGGCGGTTTAATTTCAGTTCAACGGTCACCGACACTCGATCAGGGCCACAATCACATTGGCATGTGAGGGACATTTCTCCTGATCCGATGGTGTATTTGGGTCAGATTTCAATGGTTAGAACGCTTATAATCGGCCCGCAAGCGACAAGACTCAGATTACTTAAATTCATATTTAATTTCTAAATATATTCACTTTTCTCACACACTTCGTTCCGGACTCAAGAAAATAGTCCCAGGACATCATCTAGACTTGATTTTTGAGGTGATTGTCAAGTCCAACCAGGTGGTCATAATTGTCTAAGTTCATCGCTATCGGACTTTCGACGTGCAGTCCAAGTCCGATACGAAGTTTCATTATGCTCCCATGAGCAACCGAGTTTAGAGATGTATCCCAAATTTCAGGGTAAAGTAGCGTTAATAATTCTACAAGTTTTGGATCTTGCAGATCATATTTAAAGTGATTGGTGCTAATTTCACAGGTAATCTAGTTTAGCGCTAGTTAATTCTAGTTAAATTTCTAAAGGATTTAGTTCTTAGGGATTTCTACCAGCTGAGGTGGTACTCGGATCTTTGTACGAATTTTTCCAAGACGTTACATTTTAGATGGTATGGCCCACCTGAGTTCCGTATAAGGTTGATTTTTGGGATATCCCATAATTTAAAGGGGAACCATCAAATGCACGGTGTTGATGGTCGACACGCATCACGATGGGGCCCACACAGCTCGACCTCACGAGAGCTTATCGTGAGGTCGAGCGCATAGTACCTTTTCCTTATATATATATATATATATATATATATATATATATATATATATATATATATATATATATATTATTTAATATTATATATAGTATACCCATCCATCATCTAGCCGTCCGTCCATTACTAGACGCTGGATGCATGGATCAGTATAATATATTATATTATATATATTATATACAACCCATTACAGTTGGCCCACATCAATTTCAACGGTGGGAACTCATCCTCACTGCTTTCTACCGAGCAGTCCACTTGACTTTGGACTTGCTCGTTTGGGCTAGGCCCTGTATGAGTTGGCAATGAATGGATGACAAGGGTATAAAACACATTGGTGGGGCACACTTCATCCCAAAGAGATAGAGAGAGAGAGAGAGAGAGAGAGAGAGAGAGAGAGAGAGAGAGAGAGAGAGAGAGAGACGCGTGAAGGGGAGGGACCCTGCCACTATTGGGCCCTCCCAAATACAATGCATATAGCAAGTGGGTCCCACAACAAGTGGACCCTTAAAATATAAATCAACGGTGGATCACCCACCTATTGCACTCCTCCTTGGTCCCTTGAATTCCTATGCTCATCGCCTTCAATTTTGATGGAGATTGGAAGGTTAAGATAGGAGATGAGAGAGTGGGAAAGTGGGCCACACATGTTTTGAGAGAGAGAGAGAGAGCTTGGACGTTGGAAGCTCTCATGAGATTTGGAAAATTGCTAGAGAATGAGAGAGACAGAGAGGAATTATGGATTGATATGGGATGGGTGGAATGGGCGTTGTAAGGAAGGGAATGAGAAAGCATGGGTTTGTTGGAAATTTGGTAAAAGAGGGATGGGTAGGGAAAAAGAGAGTTGACTTGGGAAAAAGGAGGGATGAGTGTTGGTACTTAGAATAGGGTTAGGTGGCATTGAGGTATGGTAGTGTACTTAACTTGATTTGATGTGACATGTTCTAGAGATTCTTTCGGAATTCGTAACGCGTGATGTTTCTTCGGAATGAACGTGGGCCCATATCTCCTAGCCCAGGTATCGAATCTGTGCACGAGTCTCAGTGTTGAAACCGTAGTGACGACACGGTTGCTAGGGTACAAGTTTCGGGTCGAGCCGACTTCATTATGCAGGACTCGACTTAGGATCATGGGCAAACGTCGGATACAGGTCGAGGGTTGCCGGAATTCGACCGAAAGGATCACGAAAGCCTATAGAATGGTACGGACTATGATATGGGTCTTACAACTCTTCCCTCCAAATAAAATTTTTATCCTTAAAATTTGCACAATCATCGTAATTATACATAACTTATAAAGAAGAGGAAACATAACATCTTCATATAAAATCGGAGACAACATACAAGAAATAAGATATAATCAATCATCAAAGATATGGGGATAACACTCTCAAATCTCGGCCTCGCGCTCCCAAGACGCCTCATCAACAGAATGATGACCCTACTGAACCTTCACCAAGGGAATGACCTTGGTCCGGAGGACCTGTTCCTTCCGATTAAGGATACGAACTAGTTGCTCAATATAAGAAGCGTTCTCACGAACCTCCAACGGTTGTCAATCAATAACATGAACGATGTCTGACCCACACTTCCTCAGCATAGAGACATGAAAAACATTGTAGACGCCAGACAACTGAGATGCCAAAGCAAGCCAATAAGCCACGGAGCTAATGCACCCAGTGATCTCGAAAGGTCCTATGAATCTCGGGGCAAGCTTGCCCTTCGCTCCGAATCGAACCACGCCCTTCATGGACTAGACCTTGAGATACACTCTGTCCCCAACATCGAACTCCAAGGGATGACGCCAACGATAAGTAAAACTCTTCTGCTGGCTTTGAGCTGTGTGCATCCTCTGCCTGATGATATTGATAGCCTCTGACATTTGTTGTATAAGCTCGGGACTTAGGAGACGCTACTCTTCGACCTCGGTCCAATAACTCGGAGATCTGCACGATCTGCCATATAATGCCTCAAAAGGAGCTATACCAATAGTCGCCTGATAGCTGTTGTTGTATGCGAACTCAGCTAATAGCAGATGCTCACCCATCTACCCCCGAAGTCAATTGCGCAGGCCCGAAGCATATCCTCAAGGATCTGATTGACCCTCTCAGTCTGGCCATCGGTCTGCGGATGATACGTGGTGCTGAGATGTATATCATTACCCATCGCTCTTTGAAAGCTCCCCCAAAATTGAGACGTGAACTTCAGGTTTCGATCTGAAATGATCGAGACATGAACACCATGCAGTCTCCGATCTCATCAACAAACAGCCTGGGGAGCCGGTCTGCATGCCAAGTCTCATGAATCGCAAGAAAATATGTCGACTTCATTAGGCGATCCACGACAACTCAGATGGTGTCATGGTCGCGCTGAGTCCTCGGTAAACCCATGATAAAATTGGTAGATACATGCTCCCACTTCCACATCGGGACGCTCAATGGCTGTAAAGGGCCAGGGGGTCTCTGATGATCGGCCTTGATACGCTGGCATGTGTCATACTCGGCTATAAAACTAGCGATCTGACGCTTCATTCCTGCTCAAAAATACTATCTTCTCATATCATGATACATCTTCATTGAGCCAGGGTGGATAGAAAACTACAATCGATGTGTCTTGCTCATAAGATCTTTGCGCAACTCAGGAATATCCTGGACACATAATCAGCCTCTGAAGTAAAGTCCACCATCTGAACCAATCTGTTAATCTGTCTGACTCTTAGATGTTGTCTCTACTCCTGTAATGACCCGTCTGTCTATTGAGCCTCGATCACCCTTGCGATAAGAGAGGGTTGAATCGATAGGCTCGATAGCTGAACGATTGAAGACTGCAGACCAAACTCGAAGTCGTACTTTACTATATCCTTGAACATCCTCCACTCCCGAATCATCATGTGTGCCACCAGGCCCCATGGCTGACGGTTGAGGGCATCCACCACCACGTTTGCCTTGCCTGGGTGGTACTGGAGGTCAAAATCATATTCCTTCAGAAGCTCCATCTAGCGTCTCTACCTCATGTTTAGCTCGGACTGAGAGAATAGATACTTTAAGCTCTTGTGGTCAGAGAAGAGCTCGAACCTGACCCCATAGAGATAGTGTCTCCACACCTTTAGTGTGAAGACGACTGCTGTCAGCTCTAAATCATGCGTGGGGTAGTTCAGCTCATAGACCTTGAGCTGATGAGACGCGAAGGCTACTGGCCTGCTATGTTGCATCAGGACAACACTTAAACCAATATGTGAGGCATCAGTAAATACAACAAATCCATCACTCTCAGAGGGAAGACTGAGGACAGGGGTGGACGTTAGACGATCCTTCAGCTCCATGAATGCCTGCTCACATGCGTCAGTCCAAACAAAATATGCGCCCTTCCGAGTCAATCTGGTCAATGAGGCTGTAATATGGGAGAAGCCCTTAATGAAACACCGATAATAGCCCGTCAAACCAAGGAAACTATAGATCTCGGACGCAGTCGTGGGCTGGCCCCATAGACGCACTGCCTCAACCTTCGAGAGGTCCGCTACGACACCCTCCCTCATCACCACGTGACCGAAGAACACCTCCTCCTGGTAAAACTCACACTTCTTCAGCTTCTCATACAGCTGGTGGGCACGGAGGGTCTACAAATCGATCTCCAGATGCTGCATATGCTCCTCACGGGTCCTCGAATATATCAGGATGTTGTCGATGAATACCACAACAAACTGATCGAGATACGAACGGAAGATCTTGTTCATCAACTGCATGAAGACCGTAGGTACATTGGTCAGTCCGAATGACATGACCTGAAACTTAAAATTATCATAACGTGTCCTAAAAGCCATCTTCGGGATGTTCTCCTCTCGGACCCGAATCTGATGATAATTAGAACGCAGGTCAATCTTCGAAAAGAACTGTGCACCCTGCAGCTGATCAAATAAGTCATCTATCCTAGGAAGCGGGTACTTATTCTTGATCATGACTCAGTTGAGCTCACAGTAATCCACGTAGAGCCTCAACGAGCCATCCTTCTTCCCGATGAAGAGTACCGGCGCTCCCCATGGAGAACTGCTCAGACAGATGAATCCCAACTCTCGCAACTCGTCCAACTGCCGCTGCAGCTCTAGTAACCCCATCGGTGTCATACGAAACAGGGTCTTCAAGATAAACGCGGTACCAAGCACAAGATCAATTTGGAACTCAATATGCCGATTAGGTGGCAACCCCAAAATCTCCTGGGACACATCGAAAAAATCATAAACAATCGGCAACTGATCAATAAATGCGGCAATAGGCTCCTCAACAGCGCATGACATCAAGCAAGACAACGACTCTCCTCTGGGCTTGGCAACAAATTGAAACTGTGGCAAGCCTGGTATGTAGAACATGAATGTCCTCATGGAACAGTCCAAGATGGCGTAGTACTTGGCAAGTCAATCCATGCCCAAGATAATGTCCAAATCTAACATCGACAACACATACAAGTCGGCGGGCAAGAAAATCACTCCCACCAACACGGGGCGAGACTAAAAGAAGCGGCCTAACGCTTTAGTCTTCCACAAGGGCGTCGATACGGTCAATCCCTCATTAGTAGACTCTGTCGTCAATCCAGTTGATTGGTAAAAATCCTCAGACATGAATGAGTGTGAAGCACCAGAATCACATATACTAGAGTGATGCATGTAGAGACGGGAAGAATACCCTCCACGACTCCTCCAGATGACCACGGATCCTGCTGAGCAGCGTAGAACCTAGCCTGAGCTGGCTGGGGAGGTGCTTGTGCCCTCTGAGGGTGCTACTGTCGCTGAGGCGGCCGAAACTGCTGTCTCTGTTGTTGTAGCCTCGGAGGCTAGTACTGATGTTGCTATTGAGGAGGCCTCGGTGGTGGGATTTATTGTTGTTGCTGCTGAGGTCGGTGACACTCCTACCAACGGTGTCCTATCCCACCGCATTCATAACAGGTATCAAAAATTTACCTTTGAGGTGGTGCTGCTGGAGGTGCCGATGGTGCTGCTGGTGCTCTGACGGATGGGTGGCTTATGTATCTCTATAGTCGTCGATGCTGCTGGGAGCTACTGGAGGGGGCCTGTCTCTTCCAGTTTCTCATCCAATCATGATTGGTCTGTGTGTCGACCCACTCGATCTTATAAATCTTAGCCCTCCGTACTACCACCTGAAAGGTTAAGAGCTTGTGCCCAATAACATGGCCTCAAAGACCGTAACGTAAGCTGTTTTTGAAACAGCGGGCCTTCCGTCCCTCGTCATCAACTAAATACGGCGCAAACCTCGACAATGCCACAAAACAGGCAGCATACTGCGCCACAGACATGTCCCCTTGCACCAGAGTCTCGAACTCTAACGCTCGTTGCCGACGAATGTGGTCGGGGAAGTGAAAGGGCCTAGCTATATGCCCTAGAGGGGGGGTGAATAGGGCAATGCCAAATAAAACTTATGACAGTGGAATAATAAAAGATATTAAGCACAATGCTGAATATAAAACAATCACAATAGCCTAAAATAAAGAGATTGATACTTTATCAGTTCTAAGGACAACCTTACACCAAAAACCAGAGGTTTAAGGTAGGACAACCTTATTTCTAGAACGTCCTTTGTATCACAAACCAATGAGAAATAAAAAGTAAGGAAATCAAAATAACTTACAGAAAATAAAACCTAAGTTATTACAACATTCATCCACATTTGCTTGAAGTGATTACAACATTCATCCACAAACACTCTCCACAAAACAGAATGAATAAAAGAATGAAAGAGTAAAACACATCCACAACATAACGATATATAGTGGTTCGCCTGTGTGTACACCAACTGTTAACCAACAGCCACACAGATTGCTACTCCACTCCTAATATCCTCACACAGGGGATATTAGCATGCACTATCAAAATAGGTTTCACAGGTTCACCTAAAACCTTCACAATTGTGTCTTTGATCTCGGGCTTACACAATCCAAAAATCCCACAATCTGAGTTTTCTGGCTCTCCTCAGATAACCAATACAATGAGATTTTTCTGGCGAATCTCAAACAAAAACCAGAGAAAGTAAATTACGAAACATGAAAAATACCTGAATCACCTTTCGAAGAAGCCCGGTAGAACCAATTGGAGTAGAAGTTCGATTCAACGTTCAAAGTCCAATACTCACTTTAAGAATGGTTCTAAGTCTAATTGATTTTAAATCAAAAGGGCTAGATCTATTTGATTTTGAATCCAAGAAGAAGGAATATCAGAAATTCCCCTTTTCTAATAAGATTGGAATGTAGATCAAAATCAAATAAGAATAAGCTAGCAAAAGGAATATTAAATAAGCACAAAGCAGCTTAAATAAATACAAACTTATCTCAGAGTATAGCCTAAAGAATGCTTGAATAGAATTGATTTGAAGTACTAAAACTCTAAAGTTCGTGCTCTATTTATAGCCTAAAAAATCCCGTCTAAGACTGGTCTTAGGAACTTAGGACTGGTCGTAGCTCTAAAAATTTTTGAAATATTTCTGCAGGATAATATTTTCTATTCCATGACCGGTCCTGGGTGGTCTACGACCGGTCGTGGGTCACCTACGACTGGTCGTAGGACCCAAAAAATGGTTGCTGGAGTTTGAGTCATAGGTCTACGACCGGTCGAAGGATGAGTCGTAGAACTCACAGGACTGGTCGTAGGATGTCCAGGATTGGTCGTAGGACAGCCAGAAAGATCTGAAAATCTTCAACTACCTAGGACTGGTCCTGAAAAACTTAAGACTGGTCGTAGCAAAGCTAGGACTGGTCTTAGAACACTCCAAATAAGCATAATAAAGTATATGAGTTATGTATCCAGAATGACCTACTGTAAAGCCCAACCTAAGGTCAATCTATGGTCAAACAAACCTTAAAAGTGAGATGGACATTGAAAGTCCGTACACTCAGATGACCCTTAAGAGAAGCTTGAGAATATACAAATCTTGTAGTAGGCCTTCTTGAGCTTGATCTTGACTTGATAAAGTCTTCTACTAAACTTGAACTTGATCGAATCTTGAACATACAAACTTGAAGACTTCAATATTTGAATTCTTCATCCATGTCTTGAAAACTTTCTTCATTTAAGATCTTGTCTTAAAATGCGATGACTTGATTGCAATGAATAGTCTTCAATCATAAAACACAAGATGTACAAGACATAGATATAGGTTTTGGCACCATAAAATTTGACAACCAAAGAGATATGAAATCATAGCACTTACAATCTCCCCCTTTGTCAAATTTGTGACAAAACACATAGCATAAAAGATAATAAAGAATCATGAGCAATGAAATCACAAAATATTCTACTCCCCCTGAGTAATACGAGTGTTGCTCATATAATCAGTATACAACATAAAAACCTCAAGACTTCAATCCACATATCCTTCTCAATCAATCAATTCAAAGAAATTTACTCTCCCTTTCCATACTACTCCCCTTTTAGCTTTAGCTAACTACTCGCCCTTTTTATCACAAATGATAAGGGAAAGGCACAATAGGAAGAGGAATAAACAGATAATGAGAAAGAGATATGAAAGGACATAATATAATCCTGAAGCATCAAGTCATAATCCATAATCCAAAATATAATATCCAAAAGACAATGTTATCAAACCATAATCCATAATACATATCCAAAATAAAAAGATAATGTGATACTATCCAGAAGATAATTCACATAATCTGATCCAGAAGAGGGAGCAGGGATAGTCGGATCAATCTGGTGTAACCCCTTATTAATGCGATGAAGATATTTTCGCATGTACTTAAATCGCATATCATGGGCTATATTCATATTATCAACATTTTCTTCCAATGCACGAAGGCGTGCATCAAAATCAGAAGGATCATAATCTGGATCATTAGGTGAATCAGTTTCTATATCATCAAATATGTCATCCATATTAACATCTTGTTGTGGAAGATCGCCAGCTTCCTCTTCGTTTTCAGCAGCACCACCAATAATACTAACTCCACCTTCATCAACTTATCCAGGGAGCAGATCTAATTTCATCTTATTAAGATTGGAATTGTTGAAAATAAGATGATAAATTGGTGCCTCATTAACAGGTTTATCGACAAGCATGTGAGTGGCTAAAACAGTCATAAGATAACCAAACGGAATATCACTATAACCTGAATGGAGACGAAACTGAATAATAGAATGACAAATCAAAGAGGGAAGGCAGACCTTGGTACTAGAAGCAATAGAATGCAATACACGAACCATGAAAGAAGTCAACTCGATTTTATTACCGGATCGAGGATATACATTTGAAATGAAGAAAAGATGTAACACTCTGTAACTAGGTAACAGATACTTTGCAGGGAGCGCATTCCCTTTGTGAGTCCATTGTACATCAATTTTGCACAAATCTCTAGTTAACATGCATTTTTTCGATTCAGATGGTTTGTCGTATAAAGTATGAATCGGTATTCCTTCATCATTAACAGGTATATCCATAATACCTGATATCAAATGACGGTCTACTTCAAATTTCTCTTCTCTTGTATCAATTGAAAATGTTAAATTATCAAGAGAAAATTCAGAGATGCATGCAACCATTGATTGAGCAATGGACTGGTATGTAGGTCCACCCCAAAGTAAAATATTAGTGCACCCTACAGATTTAAGGAGAGGAATAACACCATATGGAGCAATGTGATTGAAATCAGCGGTATGCTCAACGATAATGTTACGGACACATAAATCTCTTGCATCTTGAGAATCATCGTCGGGTGACCGAAGGTACCGTTTAGTTATCGGTGCAGATCTGGATGAAGATGGACCACGGGATGTTTTCTTTTTTTCTCTAGCATCCATATTCAAAAAGATATACAAAGAGCAAGCAAGATGCACAAAAGAAAGATGGGTTTTCTCTAGATCAGCAAATTGAGAGGAAACCCTTGAAAAACATAATAAGAGATGAAATCTAGCTATACTATGAACAAATCAAAGCATAGAGAGGAAGAATCTTCAAGAAAAATGAAGAAATAGGACTTACCTTGAAGAAAAATAGAAAATCTTATGACTGGTCGAGCCACGACTCGTCGTAGGTGGGTGTGGAAAATGAGGAAGAAGAGGATTTTTTCCAAATATATCACATTTACGAGATCCACGACCGGTCGAGTGTGGTTCACGACCGGTCGAACCACAACTGGTCGTGTACAGCCACGACCGATCGAGTATCGACCAAAAATATATTTTTTAATGAAAAAATTGAAATTTAAACACAAATAATACTAAATATAGTACACTATGATACATGCAAGCAAAAATATTCAATGTAAAATGTACATACCAAGATCAAATTTCAGTTTATTAAACCTGCTTTTGTGTAGCGGTTTAGTAAATATATCAACAAGTTGATTTTCAGTTGATAAATATTCCAAAGAAATAACTTTTTCTTCAACCAACTCACGTATGTAATGATACCTAATGTCAATATGCTTAGTACGTGAATGCTAGATTGGATTTTTTAAAATTTTTATAGCACTGGAATTATCACAATGTAAGATCATTGAATTTTGATTAATTCCATAATCGCTAAGCATGCGTTTCATCCAAACAAGTTGAGTACATGCATATCCAGCTGCAATATACTCAGCCTCAGCAGTGGAGAGCGATATTGAGCTTTGCTTCTTGCTGAACCAAGAGACTAAGCAATTTTCAATGTAAAAACAACCACCACTAGTTGATTTTCTATCATCAATATTACCGGCCCAATCAACATCTGAGTACCCGGATAATTGAACACTAGTATCAAAAGAGTATCATAGACCCAAATTTATAGAACTTGCGACATATTTGATAATTCGTTTAACAGCAGTAAGATATGATTCCTTAGGATTAGACTGATATCTCGCACAAATTCCAACACTAAATGCGATATCAGTCTACTTGCAGTAAGATACAACAAACTACCAATCATACTGCGATATAGTTTAAGATCTATATCTTTACCTGTAAAGTCTTTTGAGAGTCTTAATGTTGTACTCATAGGAGTATCAAAGTTCTTACCATTCTCAAATCCAAATCTCGTAACCAAATTTGAAGCATATTTGGTCTGAGAAATGAAAATTCCATCAGGTTGTTGTTTTACTTACAACCCAAGGAAATAGTTAAGGTTGCCAACCATGCTCATTTCGAACCTTGATTTCATTAACTCTACAAACTCAATAGACATGTTGGAGCAAGTAGATCCATAAATAATATCATCAACATATATTTGAACCATCAAAATATCATTGTTATTCTTCTTAACAAAAAGCATCTTATCGACACTTCCTACTCGAAAGCTATGACTAAGTAAGAATTTAGTCGATTTCTCATACTATGCCCTGGGTGCTTGTTTAAGACCATAGAGAGCCTTTTTGAGATGAAATACATGGTCAGATAGCTTTAGGTCTTCAAACCCTAAAGGTTGTTCTACATACACTTCTTCATGTAAATCGCCATTCAAGAAAGCACTCTTTACATCCATCTGATATATTTTAAATTTTTTAAAGCATGCGATGGAAATAAAAAGTCTGATTGACTCAAGGTGAGCGACTGGAGGAAAGGTTTTATCGTAATCGATACCTTCAATCTGAGTGTACCCTTGTACAACCAGTCTAGCCTTGTTTCGTATAATATTTCCAAGTTCATCAGACTTATTTTTAAAGATCCATTTTGTTTCAATAATGTGTTTATCTTTAGTTCTAGGAACAAGATACCAGACATCATTATGAACAAATTGATTAAGTTCATCCTGCATAGCAACTATCCAATTTTCGTCAGATAGTGCCTCTTTCACATTGATCGGTTCAATTTGGGATGTAAAACAAACATAATTACATATGTTCTCAAATTTTTTATGGGTACGAACTCCAGTGAGAGGGTTTTCAAGTATTTGATTGGTTGGATGATCTTTAACAGTCCTTGGTTCAAATTCTTTTTGACTTGATGAGGTATCTTGATTGTTGATAATAAGAGCTTCCTCATCATCTGAACTCGGAGCTGGTGTATTCAAATGATCATCAATGACCACATTGATGGACTCTTGTATCGCACCTGTTCTTTTATTTGGAACCCTATAAGCTCGACTGTTTAAAGAATAACCGAGAAAAATACCTTCATCACTCTTCGTATCAAAATTTTCTAAATTTTCTCGATCACGCAAAATATAATACTTACTGCCGAAAATTTGAAAGTATTTGACAGTAAGTTTCTTTTCAAACCATAATTCATAAGCAGTCTTATTATCAGATTTACTGATATAAACCTGATTAATAATATAACGTGCCGTATTAACTGCTTCAGCCCAAAGATTTCTAGAGAGCTTCATGCTATTCAACATAACATTAGCCATATCCTGAAGCACTCTATTTTTTCTTTTAACTATACCATTTTGTTGTAGTGTTTTGGGCGCAGAGAATTCATGTGATATTCCCTGATCGCTACAGAATTTCTCAAAACTACTGTTTTTGAATTCGGATCCATGATCACTACGGATCTTACTAACAAGAGACTCTTTCTCATTTTGGATTCATTTGATGACCTTTTTCACTTCATCTAGGGTTTCAGTTTTATCTTTTAAGAACGATACCCAAGTGAATCTGGTATAGTCATCTACGATAACCAAGATGTATTTTTTACCTCCTCGACTCTCCGATCTGGTTGGTCCAATAAGATCCATGTGGAGAAGCTCGAGTGGTCTAGATGTGGTATTGGAGTTCACTTTCTTATGAGAGCTCCTGATCTGTTTGCCCAACTGGCATTCACCACATATTTTGTCTACTTTTTATAATTTGGATAGACCTCTAATTAGTTCTCTTTTGCTCAATCTAAATAAGTTCCGATAATGTACATGTTCAAGGCGTTTATGCCATAATTCAGTCTCATCGGTATGGACCATGTAACATGATTGAGTAGATGAGCTTGCATTACTAACGATGTAGCAGTTTTCAGAAGTTTTGCGACCAGTTAATATAACAGAACCCCTTTTATCAAGTATCTCACAACCTTGATTAGAAAACTTCACATTATGGTTGTTATCGCATATCTGAGAAATGCTTAATAGGTTGTGTTTTAAGCCCTTAACATATAAAACATTCTTAAATAAGGGAAGGTTATAAAGCTGAACTGTACCTTGGCCAATAATCTTGCAATTGCTTCCATCACCAAATGTGACTGACCCGTCAGTCATATCTTTAAGATCAGTGAATAAAGCTTTGTCACCTGTCATATGCCTGGAGCAACCACTATCTAGGTACCACTTTGAATGGCTTGTAGTTTTGAAAGCAGTGTGGGCAACCAAGCTGGCGACTTTAGGAACCCATTTCAGAACTGTTTTGGGTTTAGGAGCATAGATGGTCTTTTTCTGTCTGTTGTTATAGTAGTGACCCATAGAGTTAGACTTTAATAGCTCCTTGAGTAGATCAATTATTTTTTCAGCCAATGGATTTTTGTTTTAAAAATTAAAGTTGACATGGCCACCTTTAGGTTTTTGGAAAGACCTAGAATTTTTGAAAAAACCTTGATAGGTATTCTTTTCTTTTGAGGTCGAAGACTCTCCTTTAACAAATTTAGGAGCAATGTTCTTTTGTTTAGGAGATGTATTTTTATCATAGCCCAACCCGGATCGATCGCCACATTTTCTTGATCCGGATAATAATTTTTCTAATTGTGGATCACCTTGGGCATATCTCCATGTGTCTTTCAAACTCAGAAGAGAGGCTACCTCATTTTTGAGTCTTTCTTTTTCGGATTTCAAATCTTCAATTTGGAAGTTTTTGAAATCTAAATCACATTTGGTTTTTTCAAAAGAATCAGAAATATGAGACTTTTCTAAAACAAGAGACTCATAATCTTCCTTAAGCTTAGAAAATTTTTCTTTTTGTATTTTAAGCTTAACAGCAATTTTATAACTCTCTTTATAAAGGGCATTATAAGCATCTTGAAGATCATCTTCATTATCGCAATCACTATTCAGATTTTCTTCACTAGATATATCATCATGATCTGAATAGGTGATCTTGGCTAGAGTCATAAGGGCTTTAACATCATCGCCCGACTCGGTTTCAGAATCTACTGATTTAGAAGAGGATTCAGAATCAGACGATTCATCCCACGTAGCCATCATGCTTTTCCTTTTTGATTTATCCTTTTTAGGACATTTGTTAGCTAAGTGCCCATACTCTTGACAGTTGTAACATTGACTATCTTTCAATGATTTTCGAGCTCTAGGTTTAAATCGTCTCTTATCATTTGACTTTTGAAAATCAGCTTTTTTCTTATTTTTGAAAATTTTATAAAACCTTTTTGCTAAAAGCGCCATATCATCTTCGGTATTTTCTAAATCCGAAGTACTCTCTTGTGAAGCATTTTTAGATGATTTGAGAGCAATTGATTTTCCTTTAGGAGCCTTAAAGGATAACTCATAGGTTTGAAGTGAACCAACTAGTTCCTCAACCCTCATGGTATCCGTATCACGAAGTTCCTGAATCGTGGTCACTTTAGAATTGAATCGTTCAGGAAGTGAACGTAGTATCTTTCCACACACTTTACTTTCTGAGATTCTATCACCAAGACCCCACATAGAGTTCACAATGTCATTCAATCTAGTATAGAAGTCCATAAACATCTCATTCTCCTCTATATGAATTTCTTCAAATTTAGTTGTGAGGAGTTGGACTTTAGATTTCTTGACAATAGATGTACCCTCGTGTGTCATTTCTAATACATCCCATGCTTGTTTTGCATTTTCACAAGACATGATTCTTTTGAATTCATCTGGTGATAATGCACAAGTAATTGCATTTGGTGCTTTAGCATTGGCATTACTTTCACTTTTCTGAAGTATGGTCCAAAGAGAATAAGCCGTTACTTTCATAGTTTTTGAACCATTGTCATTAGCAACTTCAGTGATAGGAGGATTCCATTCATTCACTGTGGCCATCAACACACTTTCATCCAAGGATTTAAGGAAGATCCTCATCCTGGCTTTTCAATAAGCATAGTTTGTGCCATTGAAAGGTGGTGGCCTAGTGACTGATAGGCTTTCAAAATTTGACATCTTAATATAGCTTAGATCGTTAGCTCAGGAAATAAATCCAATAAATAAACAATAAGCACGAGCTATTAGGCTCTGATACCACTTGAAAGGGCCTAGCTATATGCCCTAGAGGGGGGGGGGGGGGGGGTGAATAGGGCAATGCCAAATAAAACTTATAACAGCGGAATAATAAAAGATATTAAGCACAATGTTGAATATAAAACAATCACAATAGCTTAAAATAAAGAGATTGATACTTTATCAGTTCTAAGGACAACCTTACACCAAAAACCAGAGGTTTAAGGTAGGACAACCTTATTTCTAGAACGTCCTTTGTATCACAAACCAATGAGGAATAAAAAGCAAGGAAATCAAAATAACTTACAGAAAATAAATCCTAAGTTATTACGACATTCATCCACACTTGCTTGAAGTGATTACAACATTCATCCACAAACACTCTCCACAAAACAGAATGAATAAAAGAATGAAAGAGTAAAACACATCCACAACACAACGATATATAGTGGTTCGCCTGTGTGTACACCAACTGTTAACCAATAGCCACACAGATTGCTACTCCACTCCTAATATCCTCACACAGGGGATATTAGCATGCACTATCAAAATAGGTTTCACAAGTTCACCTAAAACCTTCACAATTGTGTCTTTGATCTCGGGCTTACACAATCCAAAAACCCCACAATCTGAGTTTTCTGGCTCTCCTCAGATAACTAATACAATGAGATTTTTCTGGCAAATTTCAAACAAAAATCAGATAAAGTAAATTACAAAACATGTAAAATACCTGAATCACCTTTCGAAGAAGCCCGGTAGAACCAATTGGAGTAGAAGTTCGATTCGACGTTCAAAGTCCAATACTCACTTTAAGAATGGTTCTAAGTCTAATTGATTTTAAATCAAAAGGGCTAGATCTATTTGATTTTGAATCCAAGAAGAAGGAATATCAGAAATTCTCCTTTTTCTAATAAGATTGGAATGTAGATCAAAATCAAATAAGAATAAGCTAGCAAAAGGAATATTTAATAAGCACAAAGCAGCTTAAAATAAACACAAACTTATCTCAGAGTACAGCCTAAAGAATGCTTGAATAGAATTGATTTGAAGTACTAAAACTCTGAAGTTCGTGCTCTATTTATAGCCTAAAAAATCCCGTCTACGACTGGTCTTAAGAACCTAGGACTGGTCGTAGCTCCAAATATTTTCAAAAGATTTCCATGGGATAAGATTTTCTGTTCCACGACCGGTCCTGGGTGGTTTACGATCGGTCTTGGGTCACCTACGACTGGTCGTGAGACACCTACGACCGGTCGTAGGACCCAAAAAATGGTTGCTGGAGTTTGAGTCGTAGGTCTACGACAGGTCGAAGGATGAGTCGTAGAACTCACAGGACTGGTCGTAGGATGTCCAGGACTGGTCGTAGGACAGCCGGAAAGATTCGAAAATCTTCAACTACCTAGGACTGGTCCTAAAAAACTTAAGACTGGTCGTAGCAAAGCTAGGACTGGTCTTGAAGTCCTTAGGACTGGTCTTAAAACACTCCAAACAAGCATAATAAAGTATATGAGTTATGTATCCAGAATGACCTACTGTAAAGCCCAACCTAAGGTCAATCTAAGGTCAAACAAACCTTAAAAGTGAGATGGACATTGAAAGTCCGTACACTCAGATGACCCTTAAGAGAAGCTTGAGAATATACAAATCTTGTAGTAGGCCTTCTTGAGCTTGATCTTGACTTGACAAAGTCTTCTACTAAACTTGAACTTGATCGAATCTTGAACATACAAACTTGAAGACTTCAATACTTGAATTCTTCATCCATGTCTTGAAAACTTTCTTCATTTAAGATCTTGTCTTAAAATGCGATGACTTGATTGCAATGAATAGTCTTCAATCATAAAACACAAGAAGTACAAGACATAGATATAGGTTTTGACACCAAAAAGTTTGACAACCAAAGGGATATGAAATCATAACACTTATAGGAAGTACTGCTACTTGAATTGATCAATAAAATCCTCTCATGTCCAGACAAAATCAAGCCCTGGAACATCGGTAACGGAGGTCCATCATTGCTCGGCCTCACCCTGAAGAAGAAATACGGCCAACCAGACCCACTGATGGGTCGTATATGCCATAGTATCAAAAATATTATCCACATCGGAGCGCCATCTCTCGACTGCAGTCGGATCTGGCTCACCCTAGAAACGCAAAGGATTGAGTTGTCGGAACTCTCGAAGTAGGGCGCTCGCGCGCTTCTACTCTGCCTGTGCTGGTGAAACAACCGAGCGCCTGCCTTATCCTTGAAGGGCAGGCGTCACAGCCTGCAACATTTGCTGTAACTGGGAGACACTCACAGATATGGTCGGATCTGCACCGGTCTCGGTTGAAGGAACGACATCCTCCAGCTGGGGAGCAGGGATCTCTGGGGGTGGAGTGGGAGTCGTAGGTGGTAAAGCGGGAGTCTCAGGTGGTGGAGCGGGAGTCGCTCAGGTCGCTCTCCTGGGCGTCATGTCCTATAGAAATGAACAAAGGCTCCTGTCAATCCTTGAAAACTCTCGAAGGCATGTTAGGGGACTAAATCGGAAGGTTACGCACTCGGAACCTAATTGACCTATACTCATACTAGATATGTGATGTTGTTCTGAGTTGTTCCTAACTTATGCTCTGATACCAACTTCTGTCATGCCCCAAACTCAAAAACCAGGCTCACAAAATTTCTGATCGCCAAATCTGGTGCCAACAGCCTCCGTAGTACCCCATTCTCGGCTCCCGGCACCCATACACTAAGTTTCGATCCTGGGATCCTACGATGAGAATTTTTTTTAACATCAATTTGATTCGTAATGAGCATAACCTTAAGTATAACCCAAGAACAATAAGCATAAGAACATCATCACAAAATCCACTATGATTAAAAACTTTAAAGTACAATGCATATGAAGAAAAATATAAGATAATGATAACAGAAACTCCTGAAGCTCGACTGCACGGTCCTGCTGTGGCGAAGTTACGGCTGCGTCCTGGCATCACCTACACGCATCAATCGTGCATAAGCTTATAGAAAGTTTAGAGAGTGGTGTAAGTGTGTGCGTAATATGAACGTGCTCAGAATGCAATGTCAGAGTAATGCGGAATCATGCTGATGGGTACATGAATGCGATCAGTCATACCAAGGCTATGCAATACAAGATATGAATGTTATCGGCCATATCATGACCATGCGATGCGAGATGCAACTCAAGCATATCAATCCTCATCCAAATCCACATATCAATATAGCTCATCACTAGAGCATCAAATATCAGTGCAATTCTCATTCTGGATAATCACCGGGGTCTAGTACACTCTACGCCAGCTTGTCACCCCTATCTGAATGTACAACTAGGTGAGTGGAAGAATGTGAGGCCCGTATCATATCCCGTGTTGTTTCGTAAACTTCCTCGGTCCTCCCGATCGAATTTCAGCGACCTATGATCTGTTATCGACAGTTGCGCACAACCTTCAGTCATGTCCTGTATTCTAAAGTTAGTTCGACCAGAGACTTATACCCTAGCGACCGTGCCGTCACCATGGTTTTGACGCCGCATCTCGCATGCTGATGTGATACCTGGGCTAGGAGATGTGGGCCCGCTTTCAGTTTGAAAAAAATGCCGCACATTGTAAAATTCAAGAGAAATATCCCATCAATCATCCCATCATGTCAAGTACCCATCCCATCCCTAAGTACAACCACCTTCCCAAAGTCAATACTCTCTTACAACTAAGTACACATCCATCACCCATCGGCTATCTCACACCCATCACTCACCTTTTCACCCATCACCTCTCTCTCTCATTTTTAAAACTCCATCTCTCCAAGCAACCCACGTCCATGGCTTCCAAGGAGAGGAGAAGCTAGTGTGGCCCACCTTCCTACCTCCAATCTCCACCATCCAAAGACCATCTCTACTATTGAAATGTATCTCTTGGAGCTCTAGGATGTGTTGATGGAAGAAGAAGTCCAAGAAGATCAAAGGTGGGTGTTCATCATCTCGTTGTTTTGATTTAGGGCTCACTTGTGATGGGAACCACTTTGATGTACGTGTGATGATCTAAGAGGGGCCCATAGTGGCGGGGTCCCTCAACTACACCACTTCTCTCTATCTCTCTCTTTCTTTCTTTTTTTTTGGTGATGATGTGGGGCCCACCTGTTGTGTACAGCACATTCAGACCATCATGTGAACCCCACTATGATATATGCATTTTATTCATGCCGTCTACATGCGTGGACCCCACCTATCCATTGTGTCCGTCCCCAGACTAGCCTGGACGAGGGAGAAAACAAATATCAGGTTGATCCAACATGTGTGGTTCACCCATGTGGGACCACCGTGATGCATGTGCAAATCCACACCGTCCAGCCTCCTGGACTGTGTGACCCACTCAATGTATGTACCTTTCATCCAGGCCATTCGTCTAGTGCACCTGGATGCTTATATTTTATTTATTTATTTATTTTAAATATAATATTTCTGTGGGCCTTGATGTACGTGGGACCCACCTCATATGGAAGCAGATGGGCTGGTGTAACTCACACGAACTATATGGCTGATGTTACGACATCAGTAGGTCCATGGGACCCACCAAATGTATGGATCTGATCCTGAGGTATGCTGAAGCCACACCGTCCATCTGTAGTGGACGTGGGACCTGCCCCACATGTGTGACACGTGTGGTCAGGTGGGACCCACCTTGCTGTATTTACCACCCACGGCGATTAGATCATCCAGACCGTCCGTTAGACACGGACGTCCAACCTCCTGGAAGATGGATGCTGGACTCCCTTTTCAAATATAATATTATATTATATATATATATATATATATATGTGTGTGTGTGTGTGTGTGTGTGTATAATATTAATATGAATGATATTATATGGTGGGCCCTACGTGGGACCCACCGTGATATATGTACTTTATCCTACTGCAACAGCAGTCGTGGGACCCACGTGTGTGTGGACTCCACGTGATGCATGCGTTGTATCAACGTTGTCCATCTGTTTTACTCCACGCCATCCATCTGATGATGGAGTGGGCCCACCCCACACGTGTGACAAGTGGGGGTAGGTGGGACCCACCTTGATTATGCATTGTATATCCAAGCCGTCTGTCCAGATGCCCGTACGTTGACAGATTTTAAAAAAAATAATGAAATAAAAATAAATCATAATATTTATAATAATAAAATAATATTATATGTGGTGGGCCCCACCTAATATGGAACAGATTGGCTAGTGTACCCTTACACCAGCTACCTAGCTGATGTGTTGATGTTAGCATATGTTGTGGGGGCCACCTTAATGTATGGGTCTTACTTACACCGTCCAGCGGGTCTGGACGGTGGGTACCCACCTTGAGACATGTTTTATATCCAAGCCGCCCATTTGTTGGCTAACCCAGTAGCCTTTGCTGATGTGTTGACGGCAACAAGTTCTATGGGATCCACCGTGCACATGTGGGTGGGGGTTTAGCAACCTGATATCTGTGTTTTACCTTTGCCATCCACCTGTTTTGCCAGATGGGACCACCACGATGTATTTATTTCATCCACACCGTCCAAATTGTGTTGGACGGTGCTGGACGACATTTGGACAGTGCGGATTTACATGGACAATGTCTGGACAACACTAATTTACATGGTCAATGTTTGGGCGATGTTGATCATCATTAGTATGTTACATGGGTCCACCGTGATGTATGTGATTCATCGACACCGTCCACTGTTTGGGATGGGGGATCACCATGATGTATGAGTTGTATACGAAGCTCCCATCCATCTTACCAGTAGGGCCGTGGGCCCCATTATCTTGTGAGATCCACCATGATATATATATATATATATATATATATATATGTGTGTGTGTGTGTGTGTGTGTGTGTGTGTGTGTGTGTGTGTGTGTGTGTGTGTGTGTGTGTGTGTTATATACACTCTGTTCATCCATTTTTTTAAGGACCATGGGCTGCCCAGCGGGCCTACTGTGATGTGTATCCAGGCTTGTCCGTTCTTTGTGACATCCAGTAGGCCCACCCGTTGTGTATGTATGACCCCCATTGATGCAGCCCACTTGATGTGTATGAAGCCCATGTGCAGGGCTCACCTGTGATGTATATTAGGCCCATGTATGGGGCCCACCTATTGTGTATTTGAAGCCCATGGGTTGTGGCCTGTTGTGATGTATACGAGGCCCATGGGTAAGGCCAGATGTGATGTGGTTATGGCCCATATGATGAGGCCCATTGAGATGTATTTTCAGCCCATTCGACTTAGCCCCTTTGAATTGGCCCATTTGTATCGGGCCATTTGACTTAGCCCATTTGATTCAGCCCATTTACTCAGCTCATTTGTATCAGGCCATTTACTTGGCCCATTTACTCGGCTCATTTGTATCGGCCCATTTGGCTTGGCCCATTTGATTCTGCTCATTTACTCGGCTCATTTGATTTGGCCCATTTGTACCGGCCCATTTAATTCGACCCGTTGATACAGCCCAATGTTATATACATTGGCCCATGAGTGAGGCCCAATGTGATGCGTATATGCCCCATAAGCAAGGCCCATGATGGTGTGTATTATACCCTTGTATGAGACCGTTGACCCATTTTACGATTGACCTTATGAGCGTCATTCCTTGGAAGCGATGTTAGTTAAAGCTCCACATTGATGGGCAATGATGGTTGGACATCCACATTGTGACCTTCCCTTAGGCCGATTATCGAGGCTGATTATTGAGGTGGATTCCAATTATCGTGGTCAATTTGCCGATTTTGATTATTGAGGGCGATTATCGATCGATTCTGATTGTCGTGGTCAATTTCTGATTAATGATCGAGGCTGATTATCGTGGCTGATTTACTGATTCCAATTATCGAGGGTGATTATCGATCGATTCCGATTGTCGTGGCCGATTATCGATTAGCGATCGAGACCGATTATTGTAGCCGATTTGCCAATTTTGATTATCGAGGGCAATTATCAATCGATTCTGATTGTCGAGGCCGAGTGTCGATTCCGATTGTTGAGGTCGATTTCGATTGACGAGGCCAATTGTCGAGACCTATATGATGTATATGCGACCCGTAGTTGAGGCCCATTGTGATGTATACTCGGCTTGTATGATGTATATGTGGCCCATTTTTTAGGCCCAATGTGGTGTATATGCGGCCCATTGTGATGTGTATTCAGCCCATATTTCAGGCCTAATGTGATGAATATAAGGTCTATGTGATGAGGCCCATTATGATGTGTATTCAGCCCATGTTTCAGGCCTAATGTGATGAATATAAGGTCTATGTGATGAGTCCCATTGCGATGCATTTGAGGGGTGATGGAGTCTATTGTGATGTATATTAGGCCCATGTGAGAGGCACACCGTGATGCGTATTAAGCTCTTGAGTGAGGCCAATGATGATGTATATTAGGTCCTTGTATGAGGCCATGGGTCCACTATATGTTAGGCCCTATGTGGGTCATCCCTTGGGGACAATATTGGTTAAACGTCCACATTGTCGAGGCCAATTGTTGATGTCAGTTATTAATACCGATTATGAGTATGTGACAGCATAACATCATGATACATGCCCATACGTATCATCTGCATGTTTGTTATGAGATGTGATTGACATTGCATATGTCATTGGGCAGGTTGCTATGAGACTCCTTGATATGCGGAGATTGTCTCACATAAGAGCACGGTATGTGTAGGATGGATGCATGACTGAATTGTATGACTCATGCATTTTGTATTACATGTTGTGAGTATTGTATGCCCTAGCAACATCAGGGTCATGGCCTTCACAGGCATATCATGGATGGCCAAATGGGACACCGAAAATGTTTGGTTCTAACATACGTGCATCATAGATGTCCCTTGATGAAAATTCCTAAACCTTCGTGGCCAGGAGACGCCCCAATGTCGAGACCGAGTGGATATATATAAGCGTATGAGGGCCGTATACCAGTAGGCCCCGTCTCCTACTGTGTCGTGATTAGTTGGGAGGGGGTGCGACCTTATCCGCCTGAGTGAGGGGGCAATATCTAGGTTGAGTCTAACCAACTTGAGGAATGGGTTCGCTATCGATGAACCGGGCCTTATATTGGCAGAAGGATAGTGAGGTCTCTTCCACTTACTCAGTTGTGCGCTCGGATAGGGGTGACAAGCTGGCGTAGAGTGTAATAGACCCCGGTGATGATCCCAGAGAGTAACCGTACTGATATGTGGATTTATTGAGTAGGAGTTGCATACTTATGCATTCATTTCATTCACTATCCACTCATGCTGGTGGTGCGTAATTAATTGTTGTGTACCTTTGCATGGCCAGGATTTTGGTTGAGCGCGTGACTAACCTGAGATCAGGAGTTTACCACATTAAGTCTGACTATCCAAATTTAGGTATGGGACTGGTTTGGATAGAAGTCCCTTGTAGTGGACCCTGTAGCCTGCGATACTACGTACTATCATCCTGACTTCACATTCCAGCTTTCTCATTTCATTCGCATCGCATATTGCATTACATCTGCACGCATATGGCATTTTGGGATTGTTATGTTTCTGCACTTATATGGCCTAAACGGACTCAGTAGGATTTACATATTGCATTGTACCATCAGCATCTGGTATTTGACTCTCTTGAACTGCTCATTTGCATAGCTGAGTTGTATTGCATACTCTAATATTGTATGACTGATGGACTTATCAGTATTTCTAATTACTCTCATATTTATGGTTCGTGGACTTATTAGTACCTCCGTTTACTCTGATATTACATTTTGAGCACGCATATACTGCTTACACACTTACACTATCCTTTAAGATTTTTATAAGTTTATGCATGATAGATGAGTACAGGTGACATTATGATACAACCGAGTTGAGGTAGGAGCGTGCGGTTGAGCTTTCGGAGTTTTTCTTCGATATTTCTATATTGTATTTCCCTTTCAGCATTGTACTCAAATGATTATATTAGTGGATGTGATGATGATGTTGCCTTTGTGATTTGGGTAAACTTGTGGTTATGCTTCTTACGAGATAAATGTACGTTGAAAAATCCTCCTCGTAGGATCCCCTGATCGGAACTTGGCATATAGGCGCTAGGAGTTGAGAATGGAGTACTACGAAGGCTGTCGGTACCGGATTCGGTGATCGAAATTCCTATGAATCCGATTTTCGAGTTTGGGGCATGACAAAGAGACCTCACTATCCGCCTGCCAATATCAGGTCCGGTTTGTCGATAGTAGACCTATTCCTCAAGCTGGTCAAACTCAACCTAGAAATTGCCTCCTCACTCAGGTGGGTAAGGTCACACCCTTTTTCAACCGACTACGATAAAGTGGGAGACGTGGCCTACTGGTATACCGCCCTCGCGCACTCATGTATCCACTTGATCTCGATGTTTGAGTCATCCTCTGGTACCATCGAGTTTAGGAATTTTCACCTAGGGACATCTATGGCGCCCTGATGCTAGAAACAATATTTTCGGTATCCAATCCGGCCATCCACGATGTGTTTGTGGAGGCTATGACCCTGATGTCGCTAGGGCATACAATAATCACAATCACACAAATGCAAAGTGTATGAGTCATGTAGTTCAATCATGCATCAATCCTGTGCATACCGTGCCCTCATGTGGGATAACTCCGCCTATCAGGGAATCCCATAAACCACCTGCACTATGGCATATGCAATGGCCAGTCATATTTCATAACAAACATTCAGATGATGCGAATGGGCATGTATCATGATGTTATGCTGTCACAAACTCATAATCGGCAACGGTAGCTGGTATCGGCAATCAGTACCGATAATCAACATCGATAATCAACCTCAACGCATGTCATGCCCCAAACCTGAAAATCAGATTCATAGGAATCTCGATCACCGAATCCAGTGCCGACAACCTCCGTAGTACCCCATTCTCGGCTCCTAGCATTCATATGCCAGATTCCGATCCTGGGATCCTACAAGGAGGATTTATTTTTTTGTACATTTAACTAGTAATAAGCATAACCACAAGATTATCCAATTCACAAAGGCAACATCAACATCATATATCCACTAATATAATCATTTGATTACAACAATGAAAGGGAAATACATAAATAAAAAATCAAGCTCCAGAAGACCACTGCACGCTCCAAGCTCAACACTACTGCAACCTAACATCACCTGCACGCATCTATCGTGCATAAGCTTATAGAAAGTTTAGAGGATGGTGTAAGTGTGTGCACAAGGTAAGTGTCAAGTATTCAATACAATGTCATAATCATACAATACCGAAAAACTAGTAATCCATAAACCATACAATGTCTGAATAATCAGAAACACTGACAAGAGCAGGAATAATCAGAGTAAGAAGAAATACTAACAAGATATAAATCATACGATGACAGAGTAAGCGGAAGTATGAACAAGTCTATAAGTCAATCAATATCAGAATACGCAATATAGAATAGCTATGCGATAAGGAGTCATAAAGAGCTAAATATCAGATGCTGAGAATGCAATGCAATATACAATTCCTACTAAGTCTGTCTAGGCCATACAAGTGCAGAAACAGAGCAACCCAAGATGCCATATGCCTGCGGGTGTAATGTAATATGCGATGCGAATGAAATAACCATGCTGGAGTGTGAAGTCGGGATGATAGTACGCAATATCGCAGGCTACGGGGTCCACCATAAGAGACTTCTATCCAAACCAGTCCCATACCTAAATTTGGATAGTCAGATTCAACATGGTAAACTCCTAATCTCAGGTTAGTCACGCGCCCAACCGAAATCCTTGCCATAACAAAGGTACATAACAATTTGTTGCGCATCATCAGCCCAAGTGGATAGTGAATGAATGAATGAATGAGCATACAACTCCTACTCAATAAGTCCACATATTAGTACAGTTTCTCTCTGAAAAATCACTGGGGTCTATTACATCCAACCAGATTGTCGCCTCATCGCGCACAACAAGGTGAGTGGAAGAGACCTCACTATCCGCCTGCCAATATCGGGCCCGGCTCTTCGATAGCGGACCCATTCCTCGAGCTGGTCAAACTCAGCCTAGCATTGCCCCCTCCTCTCGGGCAGGTAAGGCCGTACCTCCTTCCAACCGACCACAACACAGTGGGAGACACAGCCTAACGGTATACAGCCCTCATGCGCTCATGCATCCACTCGGTCTATACGTTGGAGCAACCTCTGGAACCAAGAGGGTTTAGAGACTTTCACCCAGGGATATCTATAGCACCTCATGTTGAACAGATTTTCGGTGTCCCATCTGGTCATCCACGAAATTCCTGTGGGGGCTACGACCCTAATGTCGCTAGGGCGTACAGTAACCACAACACGCAATGCAAGATGTATGAGTCATACAATCTAGTCATGCATCAATCCTGTGCATACCATGTACTCATGTGAGACAATCTCTACCTATCAGGGAGGCTCATAACAACATGCTCAATGACATATGCAATGGTCAACCACATCTCATAACAAACATGCAGATGATGCGTATGGGCATGTATCATGATTAACACTGTCTAAACATTGCCCTAGGTAAATTAGCACCATTCAAACATTTATCTATGTAAATCGGCACCATGTAAACGTTGTCCAGCACCATCCAAACATTGAACAACACCTTCCAAATATGTGGATGGTGTGGATGAAATACATATAACATGATGGGATTCATAGCACTCCAACACCGTCCAAACATTGGACGGTATGGATCAAAATACATACATAAAGGCAGGCCCCCACATAATAAAACAGATGGACGACTGGATATATATATCAAGGTAGGTCCTACTTGCCCACATGTGTCAAGCGTGTGGGGCAGGTCCCATGTCCACAACAGATGGACGGGGTGGATATAAAATACATTCATTAAGGTGGGTTCCACCCATTCAACATGTTGGACAGTCTGGATCAGACCCATACATTTGGTGGGTCCCACAGGCTTGTTGATGTCATAACATCAGCCATATAGCTGGTGTGAGTTACAGCAGCCAATCTACTTTCATATGAGGTGGGTCCCACGTACATCAGGGCCCACCATAATATTATATTAAAAAATTATATACATATAATAGAATATTGCATGAGTCCAGCATCCAGGAGCACTGACGGACGGCCTGAATATTGTACAAACGTCAAGGTGGGGTCCACACGCCACATCACATGCATCACGTGATTTCCACGTGTGTGGGGCCTACGCTGTTAAACAGCATAGATAAAACACTTACATCACGTGTGAGGCTCTATAAACGGATGGTGTGCATCAGCACACATCACGGTGGAATTTTCACTACACCGTCTAGAGCCACTACACCGTCCAGACATCTCTGGACGGTGGGGATTAAAAATACATGTATTAAGGTGGTTTGCCACCGTCCAACAGCTGGACGGTGGAGATGAGACCCATACAGTCATGGTAGGCCCACACATGTGGAAGGATGGTAGGCCACACACATGTGGTTCCACACACGTGGATGGATGGATAGAACAGATACATCACTGTGGGGTCTGCATCACAGACGGACGGCGTGGAATGTACATCAGTGGATAGGCTCCACCTACCACCATCCAAGTACGAACGGTGGATATAAAACACTTACATCAAGGTGGGTCCCACCCCACACGTGCAGCTGTGAGGGTGGGTCCCACGTGTCCAGTGAAATGGATGGACGGTGAAAAGAATACATACATTAAGTAGGTCCCACCATCCGACGGTGGATGGACGGTGTTATATCACACATACTTCATGACGGTCCACATAAAGGATGGTGTGTATCAAACATCTGATGGGTCCCACCAATCAAGGTAGACGGACGGAGAGGATATAAAATAAATACATTAAGGTGGCCATGTACGCTGCAGGTGGACCTAGCACCGTCCAAACTGATCCAACACCATCCAGATGACCTGGACGGTGTGGATAAAGTAAATTCATCATGGTGGGGCCATGCTTGGCATGCTAGACAGATGGACGGTTAGGGTGGGATGCGCCCATCAGCAGTGGGTCCCACCATCCAGCTGTGAACGGTGAGGATTTCACCTAACTGGTAAGGGTAGTAGCTGGCGAAAATACAACTGCTACATAGCTGCAACAAGTACACTGGCTGCCAGCCAGCAACTAAGGTGGGTCCCACATGGGGCCCACAGATACATATTGTTTATATATCATAAACAGTGGGCTCCACATGAAATATTATATATCATATATTATATTACAAAATATAATATATCATGTAATATATTATAAAATATATAATTATATATCATACACGTGAGTGTGTGGGAGGGTTGAACTGACTGCCAGATGGTGGGCTTCACATGAATGGACGGTTTGGATGAGAGGTATGTTCATCAAGGTGAGTCCCATGTGGGGCCATCATCATATAAAGTAATATATAATAATAATAATAATAAGGGAGGGGGTGTTTTTCCTCCATGTGTCACCAGCTACATGTGGTCCAGCAGCCTCAGCTGTTGGAGGCTCCATGGCTGGACGTCCATCAAGGTGGGGTCCACATACATGTGGCCCACGATATATATACGTCAAGGTGGCCCCACATCAAGGTGTTAAATGGCATGTATTCACATGTACACCACATGCACCATGGCGGCTCACGGACGGTCTAGATCAAATATATGAACCACACATCACAATAGGGGCCACAAAACTTGGAAATGAGAGAGAGAGAGAAGCACCCACCTTTGTCGTTCCTACTTGGTCCGATGAAACCCCTAGCTCCTCGGCTTCGACTTTAACGGATGATGATGAAGGTTGGACGGCTAAGATGTGAGATTGGGGTAGGAGAGTGGGCCACACCATAACTCTCTTTTTCTCATTGGAAGCCATGGACGTAGGCTCTCTCATGGAGGGGTTGCTTGGGAGAATGGGGAGAGAGAGAATGAGAGAGAGAGATGGGGAGTGATAGGTGAGAGATGGGTGATGGGTGATGGATGTGTACTTGGTTGTAAGAGAGTGTTGACTTTGGGGTTACTTGGGGATGGGTGAAAGGTGATGTGTACTTGACATGAGATGTGATGTGGTACTTGATTGATGGGATCTGATGTGATTGATTTGAAAGATTGTCTTGGGTTTGCAAATGCGTGGTGTTTTCCTCGAACTAAATGCGAGCCCATATCTCCTGGCCTACGTATCGCCTCGGCGTGGGAGACGCGACATCGGAACCGCGGCGACAGCGCGGTCGCTAGGGTACAAGTCTCATGTTTAGCTGACTTTGAAAAATGGGATATGACTCAGGATTGCGCACAAACCCCGATAACAGAACACGGGTCGCCGAAATTCGACCGGGAGGACCACGGAAGCATATGGAACGGTACGGGCTAGGATACGGGTCTTACAACGCAAGGCGGGGTCCATAAATGGACGGCCGATGATAGACAATTAAAATCAATGGGGCCTAAGCATTTAGGTTAACCCACGAGAGAATGATGGGGAAGGGCCTAACAAGGCCTAAGGGAAGGTCACAATGTGGACGTTCAACTATTATTGCCCATAATGTGGTCATTTAACCAACATTGCTCCCAAGGAAGGGCGCTTATAGGGCCAATCATATAGGAGTCCACAGTCTCATACAAGGGTTTAATACACATTAATAAGGGCCTCAATTACATCAAACGGGCTAAATCAAGTATGCCGATCAAATGGGCCGATACAAATGGGTCGAATCAAATGGGCCGAATTAAATGGGTCGAATCGATGAGCCGAATCAAACGGGCCAAATCAAATGGGCCGAATCAATGGGCCGAGTCAAATAGGCCGAATCAAATGGGCCGAATCAATGGGCCGAATCGAATAAGCCGAGTCAAATGAGTCGAGTCGAATGGGCCGAGTCGAATGCGCTGACTCAAATATGCCGAGTCGAATGGGCCGAGTCAAATTGGTCGAGTCGAATGGGCCGAGTCAAATAAGCCGAGCCGAATGGGCCGAGTTGAATAGGTCGGGTCCAATGAGCCAAATCAAATGGGCCGAATCAATTGGGCCTATCAAATGGGCCGATATAAATGGGCCGAATTAAGTAGACCGCACCACTACACCAATTATCTATTATTAGGGATCATTTTAGAGTATTATATAAAAAATGAATCATATCAGAAGATCAACTGGACCATACCACAAATGGCAGTGGAGGTAATGTTTTCCACAGTTTAGACCAGACAAGGCCACCACAACATTTATTTTTCACCCAATCTATTCATGAGGTCACAAGATCTGGCTAAAGAGGAAAAACAAATATCATTTGATTCAGAACTTTTTGGGATCCTTGAAGGTTTTCAATAGTGGACGGTTCATTCTCCACTAACTTCTGTAGTATGGTCCACCTGATAGATCTGCCTCATTATTCTTCTCAAGCCCTAGGACGAGCTCACTGAATGGATGGACGGTTTGGATGAATTACATATATCAGCGGTGGGTCCCAGATGAATGGCTGGGATACATACATCATGATGGTGTCCACCGTCCAGATCGCTGGACGACGGTGGAGATAAGACACATATATCATAGTGTGGTCCACCATCAGATGGTTGGACGCACACCTCTCACGGTGGGTGGGTCCCACGTGGGGCCCACCAGATGAATATAATATATATATTATATAATTATATATTATAACTATAATATATAATTTGATATTATATATAATATACTCATCCAGCATCCAGCCGTCCGTCCATTGCTGGACGCTGGATGTATGGATCATTATAATATATAATATAATATAATATAATATGAATATAATATATATTATATATATATTATTATTATAATATATTATTTAATATTATATATGATATACCCATCAAGCATCCAGCTGTCCGTCCATTGCTGGACGCTGGATGCATGGATGTATGGTTCAGTATAATATATTATATTATATAATATAATATGAATATAATATATATATATATATATATATATATATATATATATATATATATATATATATATATATATATATATATATTGTTAAATATTATAAATAGTATACCCATTCAACATCCAGCCGTCCGTCCATTACTGGACGCTGGATGCATGGATCAGTATAATATATTATATATGTTATATACAAACCATTAAAGTGGGCACACATCAATTTCAACGGTGGGAGCTCATCCTCACTGCTTTCTGCCGAGCAGTCCACTTGACTTTGGACATGCTCGTTTGGGCCAGGCCCTGAATGAGCTGGCAATGAATGGATGGCGAGGGTATAAAACACATTGGCAGGGCCCACTTCATCACAAAGAGATAGAGATAGAGAGAGAGACGCGTGAAGGGGAGGGACCCGCCATTATTGGGCCCTCCCAAATACAATGCATACATCAAGTGGGTCCCACAATAAGTGGGCCTTTAAAATATAAATCAACGGTGGATCACCCACCTATTGCACTCCTCCTTGGTCCCTTGGATTCCTATGCTCTTTGCCTTCAATTTTGATGGAGGTTGATGGAGATTGAAAGGTTGAGATGGGAGATGAGAGAGTGGGAAAGTGGGCCACACATGTTTTGGGAGAGAGAGCTTAGACGTTGGAAGTTCTCATGAGATTTGGGAAATTGCTAGAGAGAGAGAGAGAGAGAGAGAGAGAGAGAGAGAGAGAGAGAGAGAGGAATGATGGATTGATATGGGATGGGTGGAATGGGTGTTGTAAGGAAGGGAATGGGAAAACATGGGTTTATTGAAAATTTTGGTAAAAGAGGGCTGGGTAGGGAGAGAGAGAGTTGACTTGGGAAAAAGGAGGGATGGGTGTTGGTACTTAGGATAGGGTGAGGTAACATTGAGGTATGATGGTGTACTTAACTTGATTTGATGTGACATGTTGTAGAGATTCTCTTGGAATTCGCAACGCGCGGTATTTTTTTGAAATGAACGCGGGCCCATATCTCCTGATCTGGGTATCGGATCAGTGCGCGAGTCACGGCGTTGGAACCGCAGTGACGGCGCGGTCACTAGGGTACAAGTTTCGGGTCGAACCGATTTCGTTATGTAGGATTCGGCTTAGGATCGCAGGTAAACGTCAGATACAGGTCGAGGGTTGCCGGAATTTGACCGAAAGGACCGCGGAAGCCTACGGAATGGTACGAACTATGATACGGGCCTTACAATAAGAGAGCTAGGTATGACTATGTTATTTTATTGTATTGCTCCTTTATTTCTACAGGTAGAAGCTTTCACTACAACTGTCTACCTTATGAATCGACTGCCTACATCTGCCCTTAATTTTGAAACCTCATATTTTGTGTTGCATGGAGCACATCCTATTTACTCTTCACTTTGTAGCTTTGGCTCTAAATGTTTTCCTTACACTTGGGACACACGACGTCACAAATTTGATCTAAAAATACTTCTCTGTATTTTTGGGGGCTACAGTGATAAATACAAGGGATACAAGTGCTTTCATCCTTCAAGCAAAATTATTTTTTTAATCTCTTGGCATGTTGTTTTTGATGAGTTAGTCTTTCCTTATAAGAGTGCTAACACTTCTCACATCACATCTACTAAGCCATAGGTCATTAGCATCTTTGATTCTTGGTTAGCACACACTGACATGCGCTTCCCTGTTGGACCTTCTTTGGCATCTTCAAAACCACCTTGTTTGAGTCCCTTGCCAAGAACAGACATCTATTATCCAACCCCACCATCCCACCATCCCAGTTCCACTGACCTACTAGAATTTCCATCCTCCCTTTCAAAGACTTTTGATATGCTTACTCACAATTATAGCTCGGCACTACCTGAAACGCCTCCGCCGCACTAGTCTCAACCAGTGCCGCTTCCAAAACTCGTGTCTGAACCATCAGAGTTATCTCACCTTACTCCAGTTTCTTCAGCACCAACATCCCATTATATGGTCACTCGATCTAAACTGGGTGTGGTAAAACCCAATCCAAAGTATGCTTTGATTACAACCACATCTATCAATGTACCTCGTGAGCCACATAATATTAGATCTGCCTTGGTACATCTTAGGTGGAAAACTGCCACGCATGAGAAACTTGTGGCATTACATCAAAATCTGTAAGACCCGTATCTTGGTCCGTACCTTTCTTTAGACTTCCGCGGTCTTACCGGTCGAATTCCGGCAACCTTCGACCCTTAACTGATATCGACGCGCGACCCTGATTCATGTGCCGACAACCCGAATCGACTCAACCCAAGACCAATACCATAGCGACCACGCCGTTGTTGCGGTTCCGATGCCGCGACTCGCGCGCCGAGGCGATACCCTGGTCAAGAGATGTGGGCCAACGTTCGGTGCGAGAAAACGCCGCGCGTTGTGAAAACTAAGGGAATCTCTACGATGTGTCACATCAATCACATCAATCCCATCAATCAATCAATCCATCAAGCCATCACATGTTAAGTATACATCACTTTATTCTCTTTTCCCAAGCAACCACAAAAGTCTCCCAAACCCATACCTCTCTTACACAAAAAGCTACAAAAGTCTTCACCACCCATACCTCTCTTACACAAGAGCCTCAAAAGTCAATACTTTCTTACACAACCATCATTCATCCATCCATCCATCTCTCTCTACATCACTCTCTCTCTTTCTCTCTTTCTCATTTCAAAAATCTCTAAGCAAAAGAGCCCATACGTATGGAATTCTCCAAGAATCCCTAAACTCCAAGTGGCCCACCTCTTCATCCCAAGATCTCTCATCTCAACCCTCCATTCTTCATCTCATCCATTGAAGTTGAAGTTAAGGTGCCAAGGAACCCCTAGGAGCAAGAAGATCGGACGGTGGGTGCCTCTATAGGATAGTTTTTCTTGTTTTTATGATGGGCCAAGTGAGGCCCACCGATCCATGGTGTGGATCTCACTTAGGACCCTAATATGTGGCCGATGGACCACTTGGATCATCATGATCATTCCATGATGGGGCCATTCTCCATGGACCCCATCATGATGTTTATTTCATTTAGAAAGGTCATTTAGACCATCCATATTGGTGGGGGAAGGATCCCCACCGTTGATTTTAAGTTTTGATGGTCCCTTATGCTAAATGACCCACTTGTTGTATGATTTATTGCAAGAAAGGGCCCATAGTGTCGGGGTCCCTCCATCACAAGGCGTGTCCCACTCTCCATCTCTCTCTCTCTCTCTCTCTCTTTTATTTCTTTTATTTTATTTTATTTTATTTTATTTTTATGCAATAGGATTGTGTGGCCCACTTGAATGGATCCCACCTTGAGAGTTATTTTGTGCAAGTTTTTATTCAAGTGGGGCCCACCATATGCGTTGTACACACATCACCCATCAGTGGTGGCCCACTTCATCAGGGCCCACCACAAACTATTTTTTTTTTAAGGAAAGCAAACCGTCCAGCGTCTAGGACGCTGGACGTTTCAAAAAAAAAAGAAAGAAAGAAGAAAGAAGAAAGGGAATGAAGGAATGAAGAAGCTTTTAGTGGTCCACTTTCTTAGGCCCCACCGTGATGTATTTAAACAATCCAAGCCATCCATCCTCTTACCTACAGCATTTTAGCCGTTGGGTAGAAGTTTGGGGTTGATTGGAAGACCTGGTGGGCCATGACATCGAAGAACGCATCATTACCATTCAAGGATCCTTTTTCTTATTTTATTCATTTTCTATCATCAAAAAAAATCCAAACTTCGGACTCATTTCGACTGTTTCGGGTCACTGAACGCAATGACCGGGACAGATTTTGGAGAAGCAGGCCTCACGTGCGAAAAACCCCAGAAAAATGGGTTTTTCCTCTTTTTGAAAAACATGATGGCTGAGGCAAAGCCTCTGCCTCTGTCAGCAGGCGTGCGGGCGGGCAGCGCCTGGACACAGGTGCGTGCAGCCGTTGGCATGGGCGGACGGACGCAGCTGCCCACAGCTGCTGCCGTGGGCCCCACCTTGATGTTTATGTGCTACCTAAACCGTTCATATGGTGGGCCACCCTCTGATGTAGACCCACCCCAAGAATGGGCCCGATCTAGATCTCAGGTGGCCCACACCACACAAATCAGTGTGAATTGATTTTTGGGGCCCACAGAAGTTTTGGATCAAGATGAAATTTGTGTATTCCCTTCATCCAGGTCTGAGTGACCTTGTGAACTGGTTGGATTTCAAATAAACATTTAGGTGGGCCCCACGTGGAGCCCACAGTGATGTGCATGTTCTACGCCCACCGTCCAGGCAGACGGTGGTACCCACCGTAACATGTGTTCTACGTCCACAGTCCAGCGGACGGTGGACCCCACTGGGTGTGTGTGTACGTGTGCATGCATGTGGGTGTGTGTGTACGTGTGGGGCCTCCCTTGATGCATGTGCATGTCCAGGCCGTCCAGGGCCTGGACGTTGCATTTTTTTTTAAATAATATTAATATATTATATATTTTTATATTAATATATGATATAATATTACATATTATATTATAATTTTATCTAATATTATAAGTAGTTAAGAAGGGTGGGCCCTACCTGGGACCCACCTCTGCTGTAGTAAAAGCTGCACAACAACAGCTAGTTTTATTAATATATTATATATTTAGTCGCCATATTATGTGTTGTATCCATGCCGTTCAACCATTTGTGAGATTTCTGTACGGCACAGGAAAAGATGAGCCAGATCCATAGTCCAAGTGAACCCCACCTTGGCCTGTTTTGAGGCCCATCTTAACGTAGTTATAGCAGTTCATTGGGGCCACTTTGATGCAGATATAAGGCCCATGTCATGGGGTCATTTGATGTTTTAGGGGCCCATGGGATTAGGCCCATTTGATATGTATAAGGCCCATGGGTCGAGAACCGTTGTGATGCCTTCTAAGGCCCATGGGTCGAGAACCGTTGCAATGCACAGAAGGCCCGTTGGTGCGGCCCATTGATGTGGTCCATTAGATGAGTAAAAGGCCCATTTGACATGGCCCATTTGATGTATTTAAGGCCAATGGGGTGTACCTAAGGTCCATTGCAATGTGTAATCCCAATACCGATTATGTAGCGATGTTTAAGAAGATCGTGCCTTGGGGGCAATGTTGGTTTGACGTCCACATTGCGAGTGTAATGTTGGTTGGATGTCCATATTACGACTCTCCTTAGGGCCCATTACTGGGCCGTACTTATTATGTATAGGTCGTTCAGGTCCATCTGCATTGTAAGATAGTTCATTTTATTATAACATGTTTAGTACAGTTCCATGACTCGTGATCATACGCATCATATGTGTGCTTGACGTGAGAATTGTCTGATCATAGCATTTGCCTTCGGGCAAGTTGTTCATGGGCTCCCGGTTAGGCGGTGTTGCCCTACATGAGCGCACGATATGCGCAGGATTTGATGCATGACTGGATAGCGTGAATCATGCATATCGCATTTGTATGACATGGATATTGTACGCCCTAGCGACATCGGGGTCGTAACTTCCACAGATGTATCGAGGTTGGCAAGATTGGATACCGAAAATCTTGTTCTACATGGGGTACTGTAGATATCCCTGGATGAAAGTCCCTAAACCCTTATGGTACCAAGATGTTGCTCCAACGTTTAGACCGAGTGAGTAGATGAGCGTTGAATGCCGATTACCAGATGGTTACGCTCTCCACTGTGTCGTGGTCGGTTGGAAGGGGGTGCGGCCTTACCCGCCCGAGTGTAGAGGGCAATCCTAGGCTGAGTCTGACCAGCTCGAGGAATGGGTCCGCTATCGACGAGTCGCGCCCGATATTGGCAGACGGATAGTGAGGTCTCTTCCACTTACCTTATTGCGCGCGATGTGGCGACAATCTGGTTTAGAGTGTACTAGACCCCGGTGATATCCCATATTTGAGCTGTATTGATGTGTGGACATATATGAGGATCTGTATGCTTGAGTTGCATTGTACATCGCATGGCCTTGGGATGGCCGATACCATTCATGTCTTGCATCGTATAAGCCTTGGTACGACTCATGATATTATGGTTCCATCTGCATATTCCGCATTACTCTGACATTGCATGTTCATATTACTACCTTGCGCACACACTTTCACCACCCTCTAAGCTTTCTATAAGCTTATGCAAGACCGTTGCGTGCAGGTGACGTTGGTTCGCAATAGTGCTGAGGCAGGAGCACGTTGCAGAACGTTTTGGAGTTTTTGTTCTTTATCATTGTATTTTCCTTTATGCTCATTGTACTTGTAAAGTTTTTTATCATAGTGGAAATGTAATGGATTTCTTGGTTGTTGTTTGTGGGTTATGCCTTTGGTTATCCTTACGAATCAAACTGACATTGAAAATCTTCCTCGTAGCATCCCAGGATCGGAACCTAGCGAATGGGAGCTAGGAGCCGAGAATGGGGTTCTACGGAGGCTGTCGGCGTCGGATTCGGCGATCGGAAATTTTGTGAGCCCGGTATCCGAGTTTGGGGCGTGACAAAATCAAACCTGGAAACTTGTTCCTTGCACATCTAAAATGCACATTATTGGATCTAATTGGGTATTCAAATCAAAACTCAAACCCTGACAGTTCTCTAAATTGACTCAAGGCTCGTCTTGTTATAAAAGGCTATCATCAAATTGATGGTGTAGACTACACTGAAACATTTTCTCCAGTTATCAAACCGGGAACCATTCGCATGATCATTACTGTAGCTCTTGTTCAGCGGTGGCCTCTTCGTCAGCTAGACGTAAAAAAATGCATTCCTGCATGGTCTAATCTCTGAAGATATATATATGTAACAACCTCCAGGACTGACGTATTCTCAACACTCGACATATGTTTGTAAACTCCAAAGAACTCTCTACGGTTTAAAACAAGCACCTCGTGCTTGGTTTGATCGATTCAGTACCTTTCTCCTTAAATACGGGTTCTTTCGCAGTCTAAAAGATCCTTCCTTATTTATTTTTCATTTTGATTATGGAACACTAATTTTGTTTCTTTATGTAGATGATATACTGCTCACAGGATCTGCTTCATTACTTGTTACAAATTTCATTCAACTACTGAGCAGTGGATTCGCAATGAAAGACTTGGGACCAATTCATCATTTTCTTGGCATAGAAATCTCCTCAACTTCCAATGGTCTTCATCTGTCTTAGTCACATTATGCACTTACCATACTTGAACCATCCAACATGGTAGATTGCAAGCCCATGAGTACACCTCTCGAAGCTAAGACAAAAACCTCATCAAATGAAACTCTTATGGAAGACCTTAGTTACTATCACGGACTTGTTGGAGCATTACAGTACCTCACACTAACACGTCCTGATTTTTCATTTAGTGTTAACTATGTATCTCAATTCATGCATGCTCCAACATTGGTACATTTGAAAATGGTTCGACATATCCTACGATATGGCACACGATATGGGGGTCATCTTTGCAACACTATATGCAGAAGTTATTCATGTGGACGAAGCTTGTTCACATCATCGCCTATGGAAAACGTTTTCATCTACTGAAAGTTGGTAAGGCCTTAATCAGTGGAGGTGATAAGGTTGGAGATACGGCCTCAATCAATGGAGGTGATAAGGTTGGAGATACGGCAGCAAATGTTATAGAGATTTGTAAGCCTCAATCAGTGGAGAGACGTTGAAGGATAACGACATCAACAGATTTTATGAAGATTTATATTCATGTTTTCATGTTTAAATTCCTTGACTCTATAAACGCCTAATAGAGAGTGTTCACATTGCAATCAATTGAAATTAAAAAAGGGTATTTTTTCTTTAAAAGTTTCTCATCTTACCGTGTGGGACCGACTGTGATTGGATTTTTATTTTTTTTATGGCATATTATAGTTTTATAAGATGGCCTACCTGATGGTTGGATGAGCTGGATTGGATTTTTGGGTGATCTGTTCAATTTGGTCATGGTGCAACTGTTGCAGGAGTTGGATCTCATAATCACTGTCTGGGCTTTACAATACTTGACTGCATCACCTTTGAAAAAAAATAAAAATGATACAGGAATGCATAAAACAAATTCTTCTCTAGTGATTTAGGGCCCCTTTGGATGCACTTCCACGATAGGGGGTTTTGGAAAAGGTGGTCCAAACCTGCTTTTTCCTATGAGTTGGCACTTGGCAGCCTACTTCTTTGATGATATTTGTGGAAATTAGACTAATTATAGGTAATTTGCATTTGAAACCACTTTCCTGTGCCCCAACATACAGGGAGCTCCCTATGCAGAAGCTCTGTCCATCAATTTCACTGGGATCACGTTAGGACATGATCTCAATCATGATGAGGCAAATCCAAAACTCAAGTGGGCCACATAGTACGAAATCTGATGGACGGAATGGATGTCACACATAGATTGTGGCAGAACACATATAACTACCACCTACTGGAACATCTTCTATGAAGGGCACAGCCAATTTATAGCCATCTTCCACTATTTCTTGTGATGGACAGAGTGAATATAAGAAAAACATCACAGGTTCACTCATTCAATTAAGGTAGGTCACTTCCCCATTGTAGCACTGGCTTTCCCCACTCTGTTTTACTGATAGAAACCATATATCAGCGTTAGGAACATATGTGACATCAGCACTGATGTGAAAATAGAAAATCAGAAAACCAGAATGCTCTTTTAGACATTAATTCTCTGTGCAAGTGGATGGGCATCCAGAATGCTCTGTTAGAAAATCAAAAAACCGTTAAAATAATGTATACAACAAGTCAATACTTTTTTTTTTCTTTTTTTTTTCAGTCTTAAAAATAAGACGGGCAGCACAATCGAAGCCAACTGTATCAACCTTTTCCTATAAATACCCATATCCATCGTAAGTTTGTAACAGACCATAAGCAACAACAGCCATGGCCATACATAAATCTCTCTCCCTAGCTTTTCTCCTCTTTTTCCTACCCTTTCTTTCTTCTTCCCATGCAACAATATCATCTGCAACAGCAGGACTACCAGAAGCAGAGGCTCTCCTGAAATGGAAAGCCAGCCTCTCACCAGCACAAGCTCTCCACTCATGGTCACTTCCTGCTACTAATGCCAGCACCAACACCCTATCTCCATGCAAATGGACTGGGATCTCATGCAACAGCCTTGGAAGTGTAACAGAGATAAGCCTACCGAGTGCAGGCTTGCAAGGTAAGCTCAACAAATTGAGCTTCCCCTCATTTCCAAACCTCCTTCATCTCAATCTCAGTGGCAACACTCTCACTGGTACCATCCCAGCTCATATTGGCGCTCTTTATAAACTCACATCGCTCAATCTGTCTGCAAATAGTATAAGTGGATCAATACCCCTAGATATAGGGAATCTTGTGAATTTGAATGAGCTAGACTTGTCCATTAACCACCTAGATGCTTCTATCCCTTCCACTTTAGGGAACTTGTCAAAGCTTTCCATCTTGTACCTGCACCAAAATCGAATCTCTGGCTCCATTCCTCCACAAATTGGGAATCTAAAAGATCTGGTTCAGTTGTCATTGTTCCAGAACAATCTGACTGGTCCAATTCCTCCTGCTTTGGGTAATTTGAGAAACCTTACACGGTTGTTCCTCCACAGCAATCAAATTTCTGGTCCAATTCCTCTTGCTTTGGGTAATTTGAGAAACCTTACACGGTTGTTCCTCCACAGCAATCAAATTTCTGGTCCAATTCCTCCTGCTTTGGGTAATTTGAGAAAACTTGCAGTGTTGTTCCTCTACAGCAATCAAATTTCTGGTTCAATTCCTCCACAAATTGGGAATTTAATGAATCTTGAGAATCTTGATCTGTCCGATAACATTCTAACAGGTTCTATCCCTTCCACTTTAGGGAACTTGACAAAGCTGACAGTCCTCTACCACTTTCAAAATCAAATTTCTAGTTCTATTCCTCCAGAACTCGGGAATTTAATGAGTCTTAATGAGTTATCATTGTCCCGTAACAATCTGACTGGTCCCATCCCTCCTGCTTTGGGTAATTTGAGAAACCTTGCACATTTGTTCCTCTACAGCAATCAAATTTCTGGTTCAATTCCTCCACAATTTGGGAATTTAATGAATCTCAACATTCTTGATCTGTCCAATAACAGTCTAACAGGTTCTATCCCTTCCACTTTAGGGAACTTAACAAAGCTGACAGTCCTCCAGCTCACTAACAATCAAATTTCTGGGTCTATTCCTCACGAAGCAGGGAATATGGTTAATCTCAAGAGGGTTGACATGTCCATGAACCTTTTAACAGGTTATATCCCTTCTACTTTAGGAAACTTGACCAAGCTTACTGACTTGTCCCTTATTGACTGTCAATTATCTGGTTCCTTGCCTCAAGAAATGACAAACATGACAAATCTTTCTATACTCTACTTGGATGGCAACAGCCTCTCTGGCTATTTACCTCAGTTATGCCAGGGCGGATCTCTTCAAGTCTTCAATGCTGTTGGCAACCATTTCACTGGTGAGATCCCAAAAAGCATCAGAAATTGCACTAGCTTAATAAGAGTGCGACTTAATGGAAACCGACTTGCTGCAAACGTATCGGAAGCCTTTGGTGTATACCCGCATCTCAAATTCATGGACATCAGTGGCAACATGTTGTTTGGTGAACTCTCACGAAATTGGGGAGAAAGCCGAAATTTGACAAGTCTACAATTATCCAGGAACATGATCACCGATAGAATTCCTTCTGAGATAGGGCAGTTGAGGCAGCTACGTGTGCTTGGTCTTTCTTCAAACCAGCTGGTAGGCAAGATTCCAAAGGAATTTGGGAGGCTGATTTCTTTGTTCAAGTTAACTTTAAATGAAAACCAGCTTTCTGGTCAGATACCCCAAGAGATTGGAAAACTATCCAATTTGGAGGTTCTTGACTTGTCAATGAATCACCTAAGTGGTCCAATACCACCTCAATTAGGTGATTGCTTCAAACTCCAATATCTGAAATTGAGCGAAAATGTTTTAAATGGAAGCATTCCTTTTCAGATCGGTAACCTAATATACCTACAGGGTTTACTAGATCTAAGTCATAACTCCCTCAATGGACAGATATCACCACAACTCACGAAATTGATTCGGCTGGAAAAGTTAAACCTCTCCCACAACATGCTATCAGGCTCCATTCCACCTTCTTTTGAAGGGATGCTCAGCTTGCAATCCATTGATTTTTCATTCAATGCTTTGGAAGGTCCTCTTCCCAACAGCAAAAGCTTTCAGAAGGCTCCTGCAGAGGCATTCATAAATAATAAAGGCTTATGTGGTGAAGTGCAAGGTTTGCGACTTTGCAATGCCTCTTCAATCAATCGTGGTGATGCGATGAAAGGTCACAGAGTTGTGATCCTCATTATTCTTCCTGTCTCGGTGGCCTTGTTTCTTTTATTTATAATCATTGGCATTTCTTACATTTATTACCAAAGAAGAAGAAATATAAAGAAAGGGGTTCTTGAGAGGAGCAGCGGAAATCCATTTTCAATATGGAATTATGATGGGATTGCTGTGTTCGAAGACATCGTGGAGGCAACAGAGGGTTTTGACGACAAATACTGCATTGGAATTGGAGGGTATGGAAAAGTTTACAAAGCAAATCTACCATTGGGTCAGGTAGTAGCTGTGAAGAAACTTCACCCGCTCGAAGGAGAGGATCAATCTGATCAAAGAAGTTTTAGAAATGAGATACAAGCATTAACCGAAATCCGCCATCGCAACATAGTGAAGCTTTATGGCTTTTGCTGCCATGCTCGATGCTCGTTTCTCGTCTATGAGTACATGGAAAGGGGAAGCTTGGCAAGTATCTTAAGCAATGATGAAGGAGCTTCACAGTTGGACTGGACTCTAAGGATGAAAATTATCAAAGGTGTGGCATATGCTTTATCTTACATGCACCATGATTGCACCCTGCCAATTGTCCATCGAGACCTATCAAGCAATAATGTTCTGCTGAATTCAGAACTTGAGGCTAGTGTTTCTGATTTTGGCACTGCACGGTTGCTGATACCTGATTCGTCCAATTGGACTATGCTTGCAGGCACTTATGGATACATCGCTCCTGGTTAGTCACTAATATATTCTCAACACTGAATAGTTTTATCATAAATTAGACTTTATTTTTCTTAATATTTTCTATTTTTTGTTGAAATTATTTACTATAAAATTTGTGCATTAGTTATCACACTATTGTCAAATGGGGCAATATTCTAAGGCAGCTGGAATATGAGAAAATTCATGTTTGAAAATCTTAAGATACTTTCACCACATTTTATTAGCTATTAAATTTCTGGCATGGACCATTTTTAACTGTACATTTGTTGGCCACCAATTGGTTGGATAGAATCCTTCCATAATTGTTATTTCTGGGGTCTTCTCTATGTACAACATGGGTCATGTTTCCAGATGGTCTGGATTAATTTACATGCATACCAAGTTTAGATGGATGAGCAACCGGTAGTTTATAAATGATTGAAAAAGCTCATGTCTTCTAGCCCATGCTAGTAAATCTGAGAATGATGATCAGAAACTGGGAATCCGATTGCGTACCGAGTTACTCAGTATGCTTTTATCGTCCTGTGTAAACTTCATTGAGCCCACTGTGAATGTATGTGATTTATCCACACCGTCCATCCATTTTTCCTGCTAAATTTAGGGGTTAAGCACAAAATCCAAGTATATCCAAAGCTCAAGTGGACCATACCCCAGGAAACAATGTCGAATAATGATTTCCACCGTTGAAACCTTCCTAGGGTCCACGGTGATTTTTATTTGTCATCCAACCTGTTCATAATATCACAAAGACATGGATGAAAATAAAACACAAACATCAGCTTGATAAAAAACTTCTGTGGCCTCCAAGAAATTTTCAATGGTAGAGGTTCAATCACACTGTTTACTGTGGTGTGGTCCACTTGAGATTTTAATATGCTTCTGTTTTGGGTTCAAGCCCTAAAATTATCTTTTAAAATGGATGAACGGAGTGAATAAATTAAATAAATAACAGTGAACCCCACTGAGTTTACTCAGTACGCAATCCGCTTCCCAGAAAGGTGGCATCGTGAAATGCTCTACCAAGAGATCCTATAGCATGAGCTTGGGCTTTCACTGTTGTATAAGGGTTCCACAGCTCTATGATCCAGACTGTCCATGTGATGTCTCACACAATGAATGCCCCACACAATAAAAGAAGTTTCTAGATTGGAAAATCCTAGCCATTGAATCTATGATCTTTTTTTTTTTTTAATGTGCGCAATTAGCTTTTTTTTACTGATCATCTATCCGTTGGCCACTAAAATGGTTAGCATTTCCAATTAGAGAATTTCCAATGCGTGAGCCATCCAAATTGGGGCCCACCATGTCAATAGTTTGGATCCTGGAACTATGGATAAGAGTTTGTAGAGATGCCTTGGGACTAGCAAGTACAAAAGCCTAGAAGATATGAAACCTAGATTAAGAAACACAGTTTAGTTTGATATATGGATAAGATTTTATCTATTGATGATTAGCAAAGATTAATAAAGAATATGATTGAACAATCTTCCATCATGTAGAGCTTGCCTATACAATGAGGGTGACTGAGAAATGCGACGTCTATAGCTTTGGTGTTGTGGCACTTGAAGTGATGATTGGAAAGCATCCTGGGCAGCTCATCTCCTCCTTGTCATCACCAAATAGAGATGATACACTGCTAAAGGATATGTTGGACCAACGTCTCTCCAATCCGACAGCGGAGGTTGCACACGAAGTCATATTTGCAGTGTCGATGGCCCTTGCATGCATTCGGCCGGATCCTGATTCTCGGCCAACCATGCACCATGTGGCTCAGGAGCTATCTGTTGGTAGGCCTTCTTTCTCTCTAGAGTCATTTCATGCGCTTACATTTCGTCAACTGATGGATCTCAAGGTATAATTGGGTGTATGAAAATCAGTGAGGTTGTGGGCATGTAGTGGCAATAACATTATTGCTGTGTGTCTATTGTATGAAAATAATCAACTGCGGAGGTGTTTTTCTTGTTATGATGTGTACACAGTTTAGTGTGTGGATTTGATGTTTATATAAAATATATATTTTTAGAATTGGTGATAAAAACCAAAATGTAATAAAAGTAGGATGAAAGAATAAAGATGTTTTCTTGTTTGATGGTTATCTTCCAACCAAAGGTTTTTATGCCCAAGAAGTTAACTTTTAGGGATTGTAATCTTTTTCTGTGATACCTTTAATATGGATGGTTGAGATTGTTTTTGAAAAATAGGTCCAATCAACCATTTGATATGTCGTGGATTGCTTTTATATACACACACACACACAAAGATAGGTGTGCCCATTATAATGTTTATGAGAAATCCACCATTTTTGTTCATTTTTTCTAGTCATGTTAGGACGTGGGAAAAATAATGAAGTATATCTATAATTCAACTGAGCCACACAACAAGAACATGTGAGTAATTAAATGCCTACTGTTGAAACTTGCCTAAGGTCTACCATTATTCTTATATGTCATCTGTACTGTTAACAGGGTCATTCTTACTAGTTGAACTGAAAATACAAAAATATTAGCTCAATCCAAGACTTATGTAACCCACCAATGTTCACCAGCAGACATCCATTCATCACTGTTTCCTATCATGAAGCCTACGTGATTTTCGAATCTGCCCCACTTTTTGTCTCATGCCCTAAAGTGAAATAAAAAATTAGATGGATGGTGTGGATTTTTCACAACATGATGGTGGGCCCTAACTAACTTCCTATCCTATTAAGCTTCCCCGAGAGATTGTCGCACGCATTTTGAATGTTTATCATCCAACGGTTCACGCTAAGAGACAACTCAACTGTATGTTATGGTTCTATGCGCTCGACCTTATAGTACCATTTCCCATATATATATATATATATATATATATATATATATATATATATATATATATATATATATATATATGAATGTTCACCTGCACAACAGTTCTCACCGTGAACTCGTGAAAACATTTTTAAAACCTATCTCCCATAATATGAGTTCAAGATCTAAGCTATCCATGTGATGCTGCACCCCATGAAACTCTGTTGCCGAACTTTCACCCTAACCCAAAACTTTGGTAGGCAATGGAAAAATGAAAAAAAAAATTGCCCATTGATTTGCCTTTCTTTTTCCATGGTCGACCAAAGTATTGGATCAAAGTAAAAGTTGGACCATAGGGATTTCAAGGGGTGCTGCATCACGTGGACAATTTAGATCTTGCACTCAGAACACAAGAGATGAGTTCTCAAAAAGTTCTTATGAGTTCTCGTGAGAACTGGTGGGCAGGTGAGAGGCATGCTCACCTGCACACCTACACACGTGCGCACCTTTGTACACATGTCATGGGCGTCTAATCGGAACAATCCATGTGACATGAAATCTCATGAACCTCAAGGGACAAATTTTCACCTTGATCTAAAATTTTGGTAAGCTACACTAAAGAGAAATGAAAATCGAGGAAACTATTTTCATTTTTCATGGCCCACCAAAGTTTTCGATCAAAGTAAAAATTAGGCCTGGGTGGTTTCATGCGGTGTTGCTTCACGTGGACCGTTCGGTTGGAATATCATAGATGATATTTGCTTCTAACCCAGGTTTATAAGAATTTCTCTTTATTGAGTTTCAGAGAATCGCCATTATCGAGATTCTTGTTATTAGTATTCTTTACTGCATATACTTTGAACAAGAAATTTTCATTTTGTATTTTTTTATCACGGTTGTGAGATTTTTCCTCAATTCGAAAATGTTTCTAAATTTATTCTAGTGTGTAGTCTTCGGTCTTATATAACAACTTATTTCTATAGTCATTCCACTTGGGGGAAACTTTGCAATAATAGGCCTGACATGGAATGACTCATAAAGATCAATTTTAATGGCCCTAATTTTATTTACTATTAGTTATAATTCTTGAATTTGAAGAAGTGATTTATTACCTACCATGTTATAGTCAAAGTATTTAATTATGAGAAATTTGATTGTGCCTTCTTCTTCTTTAGCTCTGTATTTGAACTCCATGGATCTAAATTTCTTTCGTGGACGATTGTTCAAATCAAAATTGACAAATTAGATACCATACGACCATTTACAAATTCTGTTTTTTCTTAGCGTCACAGCAGCTAAGATTTTTAATTTATATCTTATATATCTTTCTGCCACATAACATCATCTGCCACGTAACATCATCTAAGTCATTGGATCTGACACGGTTACTCTGGGCACTAGCTTTTAGAGTATGTGGTTGTTTGACATGGTATGAAAGTGTGTTTGAATGTTGAACATAGCAAATATGCCATATTCTTCCAAGTGGGGCTGGTTATGTTGTGAGTGTTCCTCCACCGACGTGTTAATATTATTATATCTCCTTTAGATGATCGGCCAGGTTCTTTGAACAATGGGCCTAGATCTTAAAACGAACGGTTCATGACACTACTCCCTTTGCAATGCATAGGACCGTACAATTGGATTTGTTTAAAAAAGGACTTAGTTTTCGTTTTATTATCATTCAGACCCCAAGATGAGAAAACTCTGATAAAACATTAAAATTCAGCTAGTCTTTGAGGACACTGGAGATGAGAAAATTTCCAAAATTGCCCTTCACACGTGCATCAAGTGGGTCATCTCCCAAGTACATGTTGAAGAATGCTCTGCACAGTATCTCGCTCTCCACTTCACTGACGATCTCTCCTTTCACTGAAGAATCATAGTTGGTGGGTTATATTATTGAGCCGCATTTGTGCACTTGCTGAGAATAGGGGGCATTATGGTCCATTTTGTAGATAGAAACCACGTGCTATATGGAGCACTAGTGAAAAATCCAAACCGTCCATCACGTGGACCACACTATTCTGATCTTCTGGGCCAAACATCAGCCTATTTCACTCCTCAGGTGGGGCGTAGAGTACAAACGAACGGATGGCTTAAAAAATTATAGCCATCCATTTGGTATTTGCACTGTGGCTGCCTGATTGAAATGGTGAACAGGATGGCCCACCTGATGGAATGCTCAGATCTTTCACATTTGCAACATTGGCCTGTGCCCCTGTGCATGTATAACCCAGCCCATGTAAGGGCCTACCCAAATTAATATGGCATCAATAGCAAAGATCCAAGCCATCCATAAAGTGAGCCCACCGTAGATTTCCATGGACTTAAAAATCAAACAGGTGCCCTCATCAGATGGCCCACGATGTATAAAACAAACAGACGGCATTTTCAGCCGTTCATTATTGCATTCCTTGTGGATGACCGGACTAGGCCTAATTTTTGCATCAGGGGATCTCAAGGTGAGGCCCACCTGATGGACGTCATGGATCTTGCAAACTCAGGCTATAAAATAACCTTAACAAATATCAATAACAATAATCCAATGCTCGGGCTTGTGAGATTTTGCATTACGTTTAGCTTTAGATTTGTGCGAGTGGGGCCTACATTTCAGTGATCCAAACCGTTCATATGATGGGACTTGCCCATGGACTAAATTTTTAATTGGAAGATCCCATCCATAGAATATTTAGCCTTTTAATGTTTTTATCAGTTCTTTAACTTCTTTGTGGGCCACCAATTCAAAGGTTTGGGATTTTTCTATCTCGGATGTTTTTCGTCTGCACCATCCGCGATGGTGTCCGTAGCATCTACTGTTTGGATCTGTAAAAAATGGGTCCATAAGGCCAAAGGAAGAGATTATTAGAAATTTAAAATAACCTTTTCTTTGTAAAATAAAACCAGGAAGCTTGGTAATGCAGATAAAAGAGCCCGCAGGAAGCTCTATATCATCCCTAGCCTCTCATAAAACCCTGCACATTCCATGCCACGTAATCAACGTACCATGTATGCATGCATGTGTATGTATGCATATATCTAGGTATGTATATTTGCATGCATGTGTATGTATGCATGTATCTAGGTATGTATATTTGCATGCATGCATCTATACATATGCATGTTGTAAGAATTTTATGCACCTGCGAATGTATTTTGTATGTATATACCTGCGCATGTATGCAATTAGGAGAATGATCCCATGATGTGTACGTGGAATCTAAACCGTGCATCTGGTCCAACTCTTTATTTTCACCTTGCATATGAGGAATCATCCTGATACAAAACTCAGGTGGGCCACACCAAAGGGAGCGAAGTATGATCACACCTAAAACATATATCTACAGGTGCTGTGGCCCACCTGACTTTTGGAATGCCTATTTTTGGTGCGTCCCTTCAACCTAGCAGGTCTAATAGGTTAGATTAATGCATTTAAACACCCGACCGGATCCAACATTCCATGTGGAAGTTTCTATAGTGGGTCGTCCTCCATTGTTCAGTGGTCCACCTGAGTCAATGGATCGAGCTGGATTGTTCATCAGAGGGACAACGCAAGCTTGTGTGATGAAATGGGCTGTTAGTAGGATGAACGATCTATATTTAACATACACACGCAACCCACCCAATCAACGGTCTGCCTTGATTTTCAGGCCATGGAACATAACAAGTAGTAACGACCTAATGAACAGTCCTGATCTCACAGATGCCAGGGTGGCTCATGTGCTGATGGTAAGATTCAGGATCCTCTGTTATCTGGTTAACAGGGGATTAGGGGATTTCCTGTTATCCTAATGCTCTTTGGTCCACGTCACCACTCACTTAAAAAATAAAAAATAAATACATAAAAGCTTCTGACGCCAAACCATTAGGATAACGGGAAATCCCTGTTGAGCAGATAACAGAGGATCCCGACTCTTCAAATGGTGACCGTCACGTCTGGCCATACACCCAAAGTTATGTGGGACGCGGTTTGGCTAGTGGTCAGTGCTATGTGGACCTCGCGATGATGTATTTGTTTTATCCATGCCGTCCATACATTTTAAAAGATAATTTTAGGCTTGATCCCCAAAAATTAGATACATTTAAATCTCAGGTGGACCACACCATGAGAAAACGGTATTGATTGAATGTCTACCAGTAAAAACCTCCTGGGGCCCACTGTACTAATTATTTGAAATCTAACATGTTGATTATGTCATAAATACTTGGATGAAGGGAAAAATATATATCAGCTTGATCCAAAACTTTTGTGGCCCCAAGAAGCTTTTAATGCTGGGAGTTCAATCAACACTGTGCGGTCCACTAGAGATTTGGATCAACCTCATTTTTGGGCTCATACCATAAAATAATCTAGAAGAATGGGTGGACAGCACGGATGAAACACATACATCATGGTGGGGCCCACAGAGCACCAACCACTATCCATTGGCTAGTGGCCGGGTAAGTAGCCAATCCGTTTCCCCTTATGTGGCCATGTGTGTGTGTGGCCCACCTAGACCACATTGATTACAGTACCTATTGAGGATATCACCATGGTCACCCCCTGCCAGTTTCCTGATGGACGCTCCAAGATTGTCGTTGAAGATCTTCCTCACCATAGGTCCATACGCATGTTCAGGCCGCCAAAGATGATCTCGAGGCGGGCCGCCATGATCAGATCACCGTTGATGACTGAATCATAAATTTCTCGGTTCGGCCCATCGGATCCGCTCCCGAACTTGGGTTTTAGTAGCTCTTTCAATTTCTTGCAATCAGCGTAGATTCCTACAACCGCACATCTTTCATATAAGATGGTGTGCGTACATCCTAAATCCAATCCATTCATAAGGTGGGCCCCTTCAATTTCACCGTCTATACAAGAATTCATGCCGGTAAAAAACAAAGGTGGGCCACACCATAGAGAATGGTGATGGTCAGGGTGGGACTGACTGACTGTGGGGCCATATTGATATATGTGTTGTATATCCATTCCATCCAACCTGTTGATAATGTCAAATACATGTAAATGAAGGGAGCTTATAAATATCAGCTTCATCCAAAAGAAGTTTTTAATGGTCAATCACCACCATTTCCTGTAGCATGGTCCACCTGAGATTTAGATGTACTTCAATTTTGGAGCCACGTCCTAAAACAAGCTGTAAAAATGGATATACAGTATGGATATGCAACACATACATTAAGGTGGGTCCTACAGTTATATCCTAGTAAATCCGGTCCCTTGAAAACTTAGGTGGGCCACACGTGATTTTAAATATTTTAGGCATGATTTTACATGGTCAGGAGTGCACGACGGACTATTGAATGTTATGCACACATCTTAGTGGAACCCACATACTATGTTGTTGATTAAGCTTATTCTACAAACATTGCACAGGAATGGGCTCCTTTGATATCTGGAGATGATCCATCTGATTAAAGAAGAGGTTTCGCATGCAACTAGTTGGACCAGTAGTTACTTTACAATTAGCTTATAATTCCCAAATTAGCATTTTTGCCTGATATCCAATCCCTACAAATGTTTGGCCCATGAACCCACTTATCAAGTAAACCTTAATGAGTGGTCTAATAGGTACTTACTTTTACTCCAGTGGTAGACTCTTAGGAGTTTCAACACTTGGTTGAGGGTTCGATTACCCATAGGTACTGAAATCCCACCATGGTGTGTGTGGTAGTGTGTGTGCATGTGTAAAAAATTAAAAAAAAAATAAAAAATAAAAAAATATGAGTGGTCTAACTCAATATACAAGTATGGCCCACCTAATGAGTGGATTGGAATGATTTTCATTGCAGGCAAGGAAGGCCCCCTAAAAATTGGACGCCAAGTTCATTAGTGGCCAGACTCTGCAGGGACCACCATGATGTATGTGTTTTGAGCATATTGATCATTTTAGGGCATGTCCCTAGAAATAGGGGTGTACACGAACTGAGCTAGCTCGGTTAGCTCGCTTGACTTTGACTCGAAAAAGTTCGATTCGTCTCAGTTCAAACTCAGCTTCAAACCGAGTCGAGCTTATTTTTTGAGCTCGAAAATGAGTGTGAGCTGAGTTCGAGCAGGCCCCAGCTCAACTCAACTCGGATCGAATCCTGCTTGAATCGAACTTGGATCGAACGTGACTCAGTTACTTTGCCATTGATGTTGCTCACCAAGTGTTTGATAACATGACTCAACGAAGTGTGGCTGGTGGCAAGGAAGGTATGTACATGAAACAAATACCCTTTTTTTTTTCTTGGTTTTTATGTTGCTTAGAAGGTGTTTGATAAAATAACTGTAAAACCATTGCTTTAGTTTCACGTACAAATGGATTTTGAAGGTGCAATCCAGGTGTTTGTGGAAACGCCTCAATGGCGAACTCGGCTCGATCTTGTCTCAAACTCGGCCCGAGCTGCTGACCAAACCGAGCCGAGCTAGTCAGTCAGGCTCGAGCACCGAGCTGATCCGAGTTTGAGCTAAGGTCAGCTAATGGTCGAGCTGAGTCGAGCTAAGGCCAACTCGACTCAATTCGGCTCAATGTACACCCTTACCTAAAAATGAGGTCCAAATCTCAAGTGAACCACACCATAAGACAGTGGGGATAATGAAATCTACCTTCAAAACCTTCCTAGGGCCCACTATGGTATTTATTTGCCATTCAACATGTTCATGAGGTCACATCGTTCTGGATGAGAGGAAAACATGAATATCAGCTTCATCCAAAATTTTTGTGGTCTCTAAAAAGTTTTCAATTGTGGGCGTTCAATCTCCTTTGTTTGGTTTGGTGTAGATCTGCCTCTTTTTAAAGTCATGATTTAAAATGATATGGTAAAATAGATGGACGGCATGAATAAAATACATAAATCATAATGGCCCCACACACTGCTAAAAATGAGGCTTACACAATCATCAGGTGGGCCACACCTTTGAAAACAATAGAAACCACCCAATAACCTCCAAATTCAAGTGGTGGTTCCTGATGTGAACCGGCCTGATTGTGGGGCATGGGACCTGCTGGATAGACTGGGTGCCATACAAATACCAAGATGGCCCTACCTTGGAAGGATCTCAGATTATTAGAATGGGGACATGGTTCCATTTTGGAGTTTGTCTGATGTATCTAAAAATCGGATCCTAGGACCCGATTTTAAATCAAACAGGTACTTAATTATGATCAGATTTGGTCCATGACTAGAACCAAGAGCTACATGAGGGAAAGATGCATCAGATCCACCCCATCCATCAGGTGTGCCTACCATTTTCACCTTGGATCCTAGAAATCATTCCAATTCAAGACTTTAGTGGGCCACATCATAAGAAACGGTGTAGATCATCCCTATAACCTCTGAATTCACATGGCGTTACCGTCGTGAGTGTTAGAATGAATTAAATTTTGGAGCGTCCCTTCGGGTTGGTGGGAAGACTTAGATGAATAGATTGGATGGTATATTTACATCGCAGTGGACCCCACATGCAATTTGGATGATTTATTGTTGGTCCCTATCTCAGCCATTCCGTGGTGAGGTCCACCGAATGTTTTAAATCTGCCAAAATTTTGGGCACCAGTCCAACAAAGGGTGGCACACCTGATGGACGGTGTAGATCTCGTTCAAATGAATCTCCTCCATCCACATCAGTGAAATCTCTTTCCCTGTGTAATTAAGTTCCCAACTCTAAACCCGTTAAGACTTGGACCCGACTCACTTAATCGAGTCCAAATATGGGTGCTGTATGGACCCAAAGATTGAACTGTTGATGGATTTGTACCTGTTGGCCAGTGGGCCTCTAGTGGGCCCGTGTAATAAAATGACCCAGGAATTAAATCCAGTGGGTTAGCCGAAGATGAAAAGCGTAAGCTCGCTCGGTTTGACTCGATCTAGCTCGGCTTGATTGACAATTGGAAGCAAGTCAAGCTTTATATGACCTAGCTCGTTTTAAAAATGAGTTGAGTTCAAGCATAATGGAACTTGACTCAACTCGACTTGAACTCAGCTTGAGCTCGAATATATATATATATATATATATATATATATATATATATATATATATATATATATATATATATATATATATATAAGGTATTATATGCTTGACCGTATTATACCTTCCGTAAGGTGGAGCGCTGGTAAGACATTATTCGTTGGAGGCTAAAAGTTTTAAACAACGGGGAGATTTTATAAGAAACCGAAGAATCACGGCGTGAATTAGATACTAAAATAGCTAGAAACGTTATTGAAGTGATATCACAAAGCTCCGTGAGCCCCACCATGATGTATGTTTTATATCCACACCTTCCATCCTTCTAAAGAGATCATTTTAGGGCAATATGCAAAGAATGAGTTAAATCCAAAGCTCCAGTGGACCCAACATAGAAAATAGTGGGGATAGTGAGACCCACCATTGAAAACTCTTAAAGGCCACGAAAGTTTTAGATCAAGCTGATATTTGTGTTTTCTCTTGTTTCATGTCTTTTTTAACTTTTGAATAGGTTGGATTTCAAGTAAACATTATGGTGGGCATTGGGATAGTTTCAATGGTGGGAATCACTCTCCCCATTGTTTTCTATGGTGGGTTCACTAGAGATTTTTATCAGCCTCATTCTTTGACTTATACCCTAAAATGATATTTCAAAATGGATGGACAGTGTGGATACAACACATACATCATAGTGGGGCTCACAAAACTTGGTGACGTAGCTTGAGTAGCCAACTCGCTACTCAACTGTGTGTACATCTACTTCCAGATTAAAAGGGGAAGCAGATTGGCTGGTTAGCAAGTTTTTTTTGGTCTAATCATGAAGTATGTGTTATATATTTCCAAACCGTCCATGCATTTGGTGAGCTTGTTTTAAGGCTTTAGACAAAAAAAAAAAAAATAGATCTAACTATCAATTGGACCATACTACAAAAAGCAGTGTGAGATTGAACGTCTACCATTGAAACCCTTTTTGGGTCACAGAAGTTTTGGATCAGTATGATTTTTTATTTTTTTTCCTCTTCATTCAGGTCCTTTTGACCTTATCAACAGATTGGATAGGAAATAAACGTTATAGTAGGCCCTATAAAATTTTCAACTGTGAAAATCATTATCTCCGCTACTATTTGTGGTCTGTTCTAGATGATCTTTGGATATGATTCATTTTTTGAATAATGCTCTAAAATGATCTCTAAAAATAGATGAACCGTGTAGATATAATAAATACATTAGTGTGGGCCATGTAACTTTGATCTCCTTTAAACCGTCCGTCAGAGGAGCGTCAGTGTATATGGCTGGTGTGAGGTACACTAGCCAATCCCAGGATTGCGTCCTACCACCTATGGGGCCCAACGTGATGTAAGTGTTTTATATCCACTCCGTTCAACGATTTTCTTAAGTCATTTTAATATGTAAACCAAAAATGAGACAGGTCCAAGGCTTAAGTGTACCACAAGGTGGGGATTGAACGTCCTCCATTAAAAACTTCTTACGAGCTGGAGAAGTTTGGGATCAAGCTGATATTTGTGTTTTCACTTCATCCACGTCTACATGACCTTATGAATAGGTTGGATGGTAAAAATTCAATAACAACTTATTTTTCCCTACATAACCATTACAGTGCCACCTAGGAGTTTGTAACGGTAGAAATTCAATAACAACTATTTTCTCATGGTGTGGTCCATCTGAGATTCAGGTATAACTTATTTTTGGTGTAAATCCCTTAAATTATATTTCAAAATGGATGGACGGCATGGATAGAAAATATCGGCATGGATAGAAAATATACATCATGATAGGGTCCACATAGCACCAGTTTTGTTTCTCCAATTTTTCTATAAAATCTCCCCGTTGTTTAAAACTTTTAACATCTGACAAATAATGTGCTGCCAGCACTCGACCTTATGGAAGGTATAATTCGGTCGAGCGTATAGTACCTTCCCCCCCCCCCCCCCCCCCCCCCCCCCCCCCTCCCCCCTCACACACACACATATATATATATTCAATAAAATAAATTAAACTCTACCCGTTAGTCCATTTCTTACCCAACCCGCCGCCTCCGACCTCTCTCTCTCTCTCTCTCTCTCTCTCTCTCTCTCTCTCTCTCTCTCTCTCTCTCTCTCTCTCTCAGGCTACTCGCACGAGATCAACTTAGCGTCTGTCCAACTTGTCTTATCCGTACGGCCTGTACTCGGCCACTTACCCAAGCTCTCCATCTCTCGACACTAGCAATAAAGTACCTCTATTGCTCTATCTTATATTTTATACATATCATTAATTGAATATTTGATTTGGTGGTTCGGTCCGGTAGGGGTTGGGTCAGTTGGGTCGGGTGGCTGGGTTGAGTCGGGTGCAAATTGGATTGGGTTGCTAGGTTGAGTTAGGTGTGGGTTGGGTCGAGTTGGGAGCAGGATCAACTCGATTCGATGTAAGCTCATCTCAGCTTGATCCATCAGCTCAACTCAAATGACTTGAAAAACAAGCCAAGCTCTAATTGTAAGCTCAAGCTTGAACTCAAGGACAGCAAGGAAGAGTCAAGCCAAGCTTGGCCCACTTCAACTCAACTCTGCTTGATGTACAGCCCTAGAAAAGAGGGGACCCATGGCCCATGATCCAAATTACTGGGCTCCACAATCACAAGCCCAAATGCTTAATTTTGTGAATCAAATGTAGAAAGTAGTAAAAGAGAGTGAGATGGTGCCGGTTTTTGAGCTGTGTAAGAATCCAACGGCTAGAAATCGATCGGGGACACATACCACAGGCGTAGATCTTGACAGGAACAAGGCCCACAATCGACTTCTTCCGGACCCCCACTGCACAGAGATCCTGACCATCCTCTAAGAGGAGTGGAAATGCAACCTTTGTATTCTCTTCATACATAACACTCTTTGAGCTCTCTATCACTGATGCACTTGCCATTTTTGGTTAATTAGGGTTCATGACCTTCTATTTATAGCAAAGATGAGTTGTTTGATACTCCAGCGGAGTACGATACTTCAAACACATGCACATAGAAATTATACTGTAACGTCAGTACACCACTCATGTAGTGGGACCCGCAGTGGATGGGGCATAGCTCCAAAATCAGTCTGATTAGGCAAACCTTGGACATTGATTAATGGACGCGTATTTGTTGAAATAGGACCATCAGCTACTTAACATCTTAACCGTTGATTAGATGTCCACCTATCAGATAGTTACTGTACAAGGGATCCGTGATTTGGACTTAATGCCACGTGTACAATATATGAACGCATGTGTATGGAGCATCCAACTCTGCCAGAGCATGGTAGTTTTTCCACCCCTTGACTTGCTGACAACATCAGATAAAATCTGTTTGGGCAGTTACAAGGGATAAGGAAAGATCTAAAACCAATCCCAACTGTTACTGCTGTGTCCATACCCTCTTCTGTTCGCATTCCCAGTCGTACACGTGGCGCGTGTGGATGATATGTGGACCATCATCAGGTGGGCCCCACAATGGACGCTCGCTAGCTACACCATTCATTTTCGAGGTCACAATAGGGCAGTTAAGATCTTAAAATGGAAGGAAATTATGTAGCACGACCCATCAATTAATAAAAGGGGCCCACCATAGGCCAACATGAACCCAATTTATTTAAAGCTAGTGGGCTGAATATTTCAATGGTGGGCCCACCTCGCACGTGCATGATTCCACAGCTCATGGGCTGTGTTCAGCATGGATCAGATGATTGGACTTAGGCCTGAAAAGCCCAATTATCTAATTTTTTGCCCACTTCTCACTCAGCAAATGAATGCAACCGGTGCCATCATCCACCAGTTATGCTAATGGAATCCCTTTTTGGGTAATCCTAACCATTGATATTGATCTGGTGGGTCCTTCATGGTGATGCATTATGCAATAATCTCTCCAGTTGGAAGATGGTAATCCATTGGCTGTGGCCCACAAATAGACAATACCTTTTTAAAAAAGGGTCTTTCAATCAGGAAAACTTGGTGTGTCCACCATCATCTGTGGGGCCCATCAGGCAAACCGTATGGATCACCTAATACATTAATCCCACTTGTACCACATTTCATCATTCAGTCAAACTCCTGCAGCCCTATTCCAATTCACTTAGACCACATGATGGGCTAGGCTTAGGAAAGCCGGGTAGGCCCAAGACCGTCCTATTAAGTTTTGGGCCTGAAATTTAAACACGGTCCATGCCTACCGGCCTGAAAGTTAGGCCCATATCCAGCCCATGGCAAAACAAAACGGATGGTGATTACAGCTCGGACAGTGCCTCATAGAGAAAATGTACCTTCCTACAGCATCCGTAGCTAAATTCAAAGCCTTTCCTAGCTAGGGCTATCCATGGCCTTGAATTGGGCTGGGCCTTGAGTTATTGGGATCACCAATCACCTCCAGCCAGCCGATTCTCCCCCACCGTGTATCACGTGAAGACAACCATCCCACGTATGTGCATTGTCTTGGTCCTGCAGCCGTCCATTTATCTCAATGGTATGGCCCACCTGCTAAATGGACCGGCAGGATTCTTTCAGGGGCTAGGTGATCTTCATAGTGAGGCCCCAACACTTACATGGCTCGGATCTCTTACAGAAGACAGATGGGAGAAACAGCTCAGCAGCAGTCAACATAGGCATTTTAGTGTTTCTTTCTGCATAAAACTACCAGGCTTCTACAAGTGGGACCCACGGCTCGTTTATTCAAACCATTGGCATCTTGGACCCCACGTCTGATAGACCATGCTCCCCACAATCTCCTCACTAGTCTCAAAAATGCCTGTAAATGTAAGCAAGCACTTTCAAAGCTGATTGCCATGTGTCAAGTGATCCTCCATCTGTTTGATTCCAAGCATCCAGACCATTCAGCATGTGGACCCCACGTCAGTTCCAATCATAAACGCTATTTTCGTGTGCATCGACTCATGAATGCCCAAGGTCAGTTCACACATCCACATCAGGCTGAAGAAAGTATGGACAAGGGCTTTGGTTTGTGTCTGGCAGCTCAAAAATCCAAGCATGCAAGCGACAGCCATTTTCACTAATCCAGACCGTCCAAATACCAATACCCGCAGAGAATGGTTACCAAACCAACCATTCAAACAGTCCTAGCCATTGACTCAGCAACCATCAAATGTATTTCTAAAAATGAAAATGGTTAGCTGTCCAAATTCAACTTGCGAAATCAGAACATCAAGGTCATCTATTTAGTGAGGTTTCTCCAGGTTTTGCTCCATCCATGGTAGGATGAATAATTTGGACCGTCTGGATTGAGCTACATGTATGCCACAGGCATGGTGGATGAATCACCACTACTTAAAAACATGGCCAAAACACACCATGATTAACCAGGCCCCTTATTTGAGAAGGGAGACCATACCATAGAGCCAGAAGAAGCAGAATATGGTAGAGCCATATTGCTACAATACACAAGCCAGGATTTGTCCATCTAGTGGGACAATATGCATAGATCAGATGATCCTAGCTAGCAATCTACACAGTGGCATTCAAATGGATGGTGGGAAGGAAAGACAGTTAACGGTCTCAGCATTAAGTGATGGTAAGTAGAGTAATAGCCATGGTCATCCAATAAGTATGATTTCAAATCATTCTCCAGAGGCCCACTAGTTGGACAGCTCATATTGGCAGATAATCCTATACATGTAGAGAGATGGCTCTACCACCTTCAGCTTCTTTCATCTCTACAGTATTATCAGCAACTTAGGGCAGGAGACTTAATATAGCAGAGTCATCTATTCATAGAGATGGCAGGGAGATGGATTAATCCGAGCTGTCCATCTAGGGATGCCTATCATGAATAGCCAACGTTTAAAAACTCAATAAATATCAGACAATTCAATCCATGCTTCTGTTCACGTCGCCCCCACTGAATGTCGACCACTAGCCATTTCTGTTTATTGCAGTCCTTTTGAAGGCAGCTAATTGGATGGCTAGAATCATCTGATGGATATTTATTTTGAACCATTTATCATCCCAGCATAGGGAACTGCCAGGATTGTCCAGATCGATACATCGACCTACCATGTATACCACGAAGAGATGGCTTTACCGTATCCCGATTGTTCCAGCTCGACTGTAACATCTCCCTGATGATAAAATTAAAATGGGCCCACCATTCTGATATAAAAAATGTAAGTTGAGGGGGAAAAGGCATGCCATTTTAACTTTGGAGCCAAAAACAAATAACCATCACCAAGATTTCAGCAATGTATCTTTTTGGCAAATCAACCCATGGAAGAAAGAAAAAAAATAAATAAAATCATGAGGAATTACAACAAAATTTCTCATGTATATAGCAGGACAGGATACATACCTCCCCCAAGCAACACCTTCCAACCATAGATAAGCAACTGCTCAAATGGGAGGATGGATAGTCCAGTCGGGCATGGGCTTCTTGCACTTCATCCAAACAAATCATCATTGTCGTATCCCAAACCAGTATCGAGTCTCTCCAAAGGCTTCAAGGGACTTCCCTTCAGTACCTTTTGTTAAACCAGCTTGATCTTCCCCAGGCTCACCCGATGCATAGGCCCAAGAAGACCCAACTTTGAAATTTCTCAACCATGTGCTGACCGCAAATCTATTACAAATACGCAGTAGTTGGAAATATAAATGGCTGTAAACACTTGCATGGTTGAGAAATTACCCAATTTTCAGGATGTAACAAAACACAAGCAATATAGCTCCTTCATAATCCAATCAAGAGATCTGCAAAGCCCAAACAAGTGTGCAAGGCAGCACACCACATATATGCCAGCATGGCACATTGGAACAAGTTCCAATCCATTAGATGAATTGCACAGGTGAATTTCCCACAAACGTTGCCCACCTAGCTTCGGCAAAAGGCTTTCACAGATAATCTGCTTCCTACAATAACATACGAATGTGGTGGGCCATGCTCGACCGTCACCTTCCAAAAAAATTTTCCGTACAGGAGAAAACACTGAAACACCACGTACTAATCTAGAAGGTTCGGAACTCGAAAGTGGGAAACCGTATTTTCCAGATGAGTGGCAAATCTTAAAGGCTGCGTCTGAATGCACTATCAAATCCAATTACATCTATTTGTCGAGTTTTCCCAATCCCACACGCCTGTAAAAGTTAGCTAATGTCCACGTCAGCATATATGTCATCATGGCAAACAGGTGAAAGATCCAAGCCATCCATTAGGTGAACCTCACTATATAGGTGTTACTAACCAAAGATAAAGGTGATCCATTCAATAGGTGTGCTATGATATTGGAAATAAGTCGACGGATTACAAAACTTCAGATCATCTTTTCACAACCGTACATTTCTGTAGTTAATGGTGGCCCATCAGACTAGTAGGCCAATCAGATTCTTGGAATTGGGAATCTATGTTGTGGTTTCCTTCTGATGGATGGCTTGGATATTGCACCGGTGGGCCACAAAGGGATATTTGGTTGCATGCTCATTAATTGACTGATACATACATGTGGGCTTAGCAAAGCTTCTATTTGTGTAATGACTAATGATCAATGCCCAGACTGTATTATTGATTGGGACAGGCTTAAGCAGTCAGGCCTGCACCACCCTCAGGGTGGTGTGGTGACGGTGGCCAGATGTGATTCGCAGGCAGTGGATTAGCTGCCGCCCCACATTGAAGCATGTATTCTATATCTAAGCCGTCCATCCGTTTTGCAAAATAATTTTAGAGCATGACCAAAATAAAACAGATATAATTCTCAGGTGGAACATACCAATAGAAAATAGTGGTGATTGATCATTTATAAAAGTTTTGGATTAATCTGATATTCGTCATTTTCCCTTCATCCAGGTTTACGTGACCTTATCAACAGGTTCGATGGCTCAAAGTGTTAATTGTGCTATTTCTCATATGTGATCCGGACTGTTTATTTTCTACACAATTGATTCTTTGGTTGAAAAATTCCAGCTCATTTATTTATTTCTTTTTTAGTAGCCCATTAGATGTATGCCAGATCTAATGGATGGTCTAGATCGATCAATTGAGCTGTCCAAAAGCCCATTGCAGCTAGTAGTACAACAAGATTTCTGATCATGGCACCATCCGATATGTTGCCCATGTGCTTGATCAAAACTTTCCATTAGGTAGACTCATACTCTTGAGAACTTCTAACCTTACAATTATGCCCTTTCACATCTTGGGTATGTCACTACATCTAAACAAATAAATAACTAAAAAAAATTTATATATTTTAAATGTCACTTTATTTTGTCTATTGAAGACCACTTGAATAGAGAAATTAGCCATTATTTTTAGAGCATGGTAGGCTAGGGCATGTCATCCAACCGTCTAGAAGAGTCGCCCCACTTAGAGATTTTAATGACCCAAACTTCATGATGATCCAACAATCATGTGGGCCACCAGGTGAGTTTGGATGTTTTTTTTTATGGTTGTGTATTGTTTTTTATGATATGATTCATTTAACGATTGTATATGCTTGATTTTAAAAAATAAATAATAAAAATCATATAATAGGAATTAGTTGAGAAAAATACTCAGCAGAGTGTGATGGATGATAAGCACGCAGGTAGAAATTATTGAGAAATTGATACCGGGCATGGAATACATGGTCCAAATTATATGTACCAGTTTAGATGCTTCATGATTAAAAAACTAATTTTATTTGAATATGTTAGATTGTAAGATATTTTTTGGACGGTTAAAAATGAATATATATCCTAGGACCTTATTTTAAAAATCAGATGTCAATGAATAAGACGTTTAGATTGTTTAATTAATCTGATTTTCAGATTGTAAGCTAGGGATGGCAGGCGTATCCTATTTTTGAGTGCCAGTGTATCCACGTCATAAAAAGTCAGAGTATCAAATAACTTCCCTCACGTGATTGACGGGTCAGATGGCTTATAAACAACATAGTGGGCCCCACTATATAAAGCCATTGACATCCATCTAAAAACCCTTCAAATAATTCACCTGAAGGTTTTTGGACCTGACGATAGCTCACATGATATATGGATGGGCCTGATTCAACTTTCATGTTTCATGGTGGGGCGACACTATTTTAACAATTGCTTTGCATAGAATAAAAGCTTATGGTTCAAAACTCAGTGAGTCAACTCGAAGCTCAGGCAGATTTCTAACCGAGTTTCATGAAAATTCATAGCACGGCTGAAAAGACCCACTGCCACTTAGGTGACTGGACGGTCCATAGAGTTACCCACAGGGCAGGAAAAGAAAGACTCAAATTATTTAATGGATGGGATTCAAACCCATAACCTCCAGCAAAGGTACCAAGCGTGGTAGGACAACCTTGCATATTTCCGAGGCATCCTATTTTTTAAGGGGACAAGCTTATTAGATGTGTAAGATAGTCATGCAAACACCATGGGGAACCCACATATTAATTAGTTGGACATATAACTAATTGTTTTAGGACCTCTATTTGGTGGCCCCACATACCAATTAGTTGGACATACAAATAGTCATTTTAAGACCTCTATTTGGTAGGCCCCACATGATGATCAGGCTAGATCATATGAAGATCAGGTCATTCCTTGCGCAAAAATTAATGGCTTCTCAAGATACGATTATTCTTATTTTTAATTTATCTTATCTTCATTATTAATGTAAAGATAATTCATTAATCCACAAATTAAGTATAACAGGTATATTCTTTATTTTAAATATTATTTAATTAATTTATTAAATATTCAGTTCAGGCAATTGAATCTTCGAGTATACCTGACCTGATTGGACACCGTCGTGTCAAATTTTTTAGTTTTTAAATTATGAAAAAACCCTAATAATCCCAAGCGCAACACTTATAAAATACATTAGTTTATCTTGCAAACACTTATATAGAAACACTAGCCACCCCCGCCCGTCTCCAGCCCCCCGAACGGGTAGTTCTGTGGGCGGGCCCACTGTGATATATCTGTTTGTAACGCTTGATATACAGGCACTTAAAAATGGTAAGCGTAGTATATATTAACCAAAATTAATCCGATTAAATATTAGATCTCACTGTCTTTAATTTACATTATGAAATTCAGATTTTCTGAAGAGTTCTATTCCACTGATTCCTTGACATTTTTATTTAGAACCGTTCAATAAATGTCCATAAATCTAACACTTAGATAATCGAATGATAGTAATTTGTGGTTAATAATACATCTAAACCGATCCACACGTAACAACGACAGTTTATTTGTAAATAATAATAATAGTTGTCTGCGTATCATCACTCACAGTACGCTAGAGTATAAAGTATTCATGAAACCAATACATTCGCCGAATACACTCACAGGTACACTATCCTCTCTCGCGGAAAAAGGGGTGCACGTGTGTGATATCGCAGCCTTTAATCAGGCGGTCCACGATGCGTGGATTCCATGAGTTAGAAAATAAGATTGATTCAGTTTACATATGGGCCCCAAGCACTCAAAAGATCTAACGGTTGGAAATTGACCAACACTCCATATTTTGAAATCCATTCATCTAACTCTTATGATCAAGTCGATCAACGTACAAAAATGGAAATCGCCAGATGAAAGGATCAGATTTCAAACTCGGGTGCCTAGGTTCCACGTGTGTAAGGTAAGCGCACTTCGCATTTCTCATCAAGAGTTTCTAGGGCGATGCGATACTTATGGACGCTCTTAGTACACTTCAGCGTGTGCACTAGAGCTGGGCATCGGACCGAGTCGAATCAGATTAGGCCCAACAATCCAATCATAACCCATGTGGCCCTGGACCGATCCAAGTCAGACTCGGTCAGGAAAAGCGAGTCGGATCGGATTGGCCCAGGTTCAGATCCGATCCAAGAAAAAAAAAAAGAGGGAGAGAGATTTTGTACCTTGATATGGCATCGCTTCTTTTTATTGAATCTGAGGAAGAGAGAGGGTCATTGCAGCTCTTCTTTTCTTCTTCTTAACAACCTTGCTATCCTAACAACCTCAAGGACTCCACAACATCTGATCTGCTGTAAGATAAGGTCATTTTCATACATTCCAGGAAGGTGCTTACTGTTTGGGATTATGAATCTGATGAAGTGGGGTGTGGTGTTTTCCAACTGTTACATCAGTTTGAACAGTTGCCCCTACAAGCATTTCAGAGAATTTAAAATCTGCAGAGGTGAAGAAGAACCTGAGAAAGCATTTCCAAACGCATATCAAGAGCCCCAAATTTATCTGACATGCTAACCAATGTTTTAAAACCCAGACCAGTTTGGACTGGAACCAGTGGCCTATCCAGCCCTAGTCCCTATAGGAACTATTTTTTGGACTTGGACCAACTGGGTCACACTCCAATTGTCAAACCTTTCGGCTAGAGTGACCAGCCTTCATTTTTTATTTTTTTTCTGATTTTTTAAGTAATATTGATAAACTTATTGACGATGTCATAGACATGGAAGGAATCCCATTCCCTGTCTACATTTTAAAACATTGATGCTAACTGAGATGTTCTTTCTATCGGTTGTCATATGGAAGTTTTCAGGATTTTTTTTCAGTAGTATCTGAAACAAGATTGCTTATATGGATTTGATAAAATAATAATTAAAAATAATAATAATAAAGGGAAAATTAAATTTAAAAAAAAAAAAAAAAAAAAAAAACTCTTCTTCATTCAAACTAGATCTACATTTGCACATTATCTTGTTAAATGCATAAATTTCCTAGGGTTCCTGCCATTCCAAATCTTTGTTTTCAAGTCTTCTCGCCTAGTTGTATAAACGTCTCACAGGTGCCGAACTTTAATGTTAAGAATCATGTTGCTTTTTCTAATTATTTATTTTACACATAAATACCTAAAAACAGGTGACAGATTTTCCTTGGAATTGATTAGAAAGAACAAAGAACCTGCAGTATGTAGGTATGGGTAGGAGTGCTGCATATATGACACTGACTTCAAAAGAATGAGTATATGCTTAGGCATCAGTACAGCTTGCTGGAAATAGGTGTAACTTGAGTATGCCCGCAAGGTTGGGCAATACCTTCTTGTGCGCATCATGGGAAAATCCTCCAAAACACAAGAAAGTTCCTAAAATTGAGTTGCCATGCATAAATGGGTGGAAAGATAATATTTCTCCAAAAAAAAAAATGAGTGGAAAGAGAGTATTTCTTCGAAAAAATGGGTGGAAAAAGAAAATGCACCAATGGAACCATAGAAGTCTATGGATATGTACCGGTGGTACATCCTTGGCATCAATATAGTTTGTTGGATATACATTTAGAGTTGTCTGCCCATGACGATGGGTAATATCTTCTTGTGCACATACGTTCCACAAGAAATCCCCCAAAGTACAAGAAATATCCTAAACTTGGGTTTCCATGCATAAATGAGCGGAAATGGGCATGTAATGTGCCAAGCGGATGTGCACTAGTGGAACCATGGAAGTGCCTAGAAATGACATATCTTCAGAAGTGATAGGCACATGCCATGTGGCGGTGTTAGATGGCCATTTGAACATAAAACCCCAATCTCTGAGGAAGCAATCAGCCTTCTACCCAAATTTCCAGTACAGGTAAAATAAGAACAGAAACAGGTGAAGAAGACAGGGTTCTATTAGAAACATCCACACTTAAGTTGAAGCAATAAACATTGTACCTAGATTTCCAACACAGGCTAGAAAAAGAACAACAACAGATGCAGATCAATTCAAGTGAGTAGTAAATAACATGTAGGCATACTCTTTAAGTTTGAAAAAATAAAAACAGCATTAGAAGATTTAGAGAACAGTAAATCAGATTTGAATTGAATATAGAAGAGTAAGTAATGACCCCTAAGCATTCAAGCAGTATATTCTCAATTTGTTTTAGCACAAAAAACCAAGTGTAGACCATGATCAGAATCCAGAAGATGTGGATCAGGTAATCAAATAAAACATCTTCAAAATCAATAAAGAGATCTATAGTTTAAGATTCTGACAACACAAGTAAATTGATGGAATTAGTGAAACAACATTGTATAGTTTTTTCTTTTTTACTTTACCTTTTACTTTTTCTTTTTAAAAGGTAACCATCACTTTACACCCACCAAATTAACTCTCTAATGACCCTATCATATGCTTTCTCTGAGTAAATAAAGACCATGTGGAGATCCTTCCTCCTCTCCCTATAGTTTCAGTAAGAAAATATTCAAGAACCAATCAAACAATGACAGGCTTTAAAAAAAAAATCCAAGAGTACAGATGTCATGAATAGCATATTCCTTACAATTCCTTCTTCGTTTTAGATCAGACAATTACAACAAGCAATTAACTCATGAAAAAAAAAGTAAAAATCAAATGACATAAACCTACACCAGCATAAGAATCTCATTGACGCAAATCATTCACCGATTTAAAATCAAATGGCAGCAATCGAACCGTCCGTCTATCCCATAAAAATTAAGACCCAGTGAGGAAAACAGACTGCGAAACTATTCATCAGATCGCATCCCTTGCCACAGACTAAAATTCACAAAGATTGCACAAATCCCACACATCCAATTAATGGCTAGAGCTGTACACAAGTCAAACCGAGATTTCATGACTAATCAGTCTAATTTGGTGCAGATTTTCATGAAATTTGGTACCAAACACACTTTAAGCTAAAATTTAAAAAATAATAAAGAAAGAAAGAAAAAAAAAAAAAAGATTAGGTAAAACTTGCACATACTGACATAAACCATGTCCAACATCAAAAGTAAAAAAACCTAACATGAATATACTGACATATAGATTAGGTAAAATTTTCATACATTCAATACCCTTTATATGATGAATGCCTTTGTGGCATGTAATTATATGAACCTTATCCGTAATAGTAACCCCCTCCTCCACCTCCACCTTCGTAACCAGATTCATCCTTCGGTTCTCTTTTTATAAATTCAACTACATGAGAACTCTTGGGCGACTCCAAACTGGATGTGTCCAACAAATGGTCGTTCACCTCTGCTGAATCGGATGGTGGGGATCTCTTCCCATCGTCCTCATTCACAGATGCAAGAACTTTTTTCAGACGCTTTTTATGATCTGATTTGTAAGGGATTCCCAATAGCCTATAAAATACTGCAAGACTTTTAACAAACTTTGATGGTTTACTTGTGCCTGCTTCAGCATGTTGTCTCGGAGGTGAATGTTGTTGTCTAGTACTTCTTGATCTGTATGCCATTTGCATACTTTCTTTGACGGCCTCTTTAAAATCTCGTTCTTCTTGCTCCCTTAAAATTCTCTCTTGTTCTTCTTCTCTACTAATTGTGGTTGTGGAAGGCCTGGAACTAGAGCTAGAGGCAGTTGTAGTTCCTCTGCTAAACCCTTCTTCATTTATAATAGACCTACTTTTATATATTCTTTGGTTAGTTGTATTGGTTGTAGTTGAAGGGTGAGGGGTGTGGAAAGTCTTTGTATTAGAATCGACAATGGCTCCAAATAAATCTTGGACCTCCTGAGAAGCTTTGCTACAAGATGCAGCGTCTCCTCCCCAACAAGCCAAATGTAATTTGAGTCGATTTGTTTTGTTGACAAACTGTTTTTCACACAACTTACATTTCAACTTTATCTTTTCATCTTGGGTGTAGGTTTGGACTCCATAATCCCAAATATCTGTCGATGCATCATCTTTCGATGACATATCTATTGTACATCTGGTTAGCTTAGGACGAAAAAAAAAAATTTAAGTTATGAATGAACGCAAGTACTTAATAATATAATAAGATATTTAAAAAACATTATCTGATTAAATATTGCTAATGAAAAAAGAGAAATATTCATCCACCCATAAACATAACCATAAAACTTCAATGTAACTGTTTTAACAAAATTACAAATAACATGATATAACAAAATTAGAAGGCATCAAAATCATATTGCAGCTACAGGCACTGTCTCTTCAATCTTGTCACTCTCCTCTTCATTGAACTCCTCATCAATAGAGGTCTCTTTCCCCCACATTGGACGCAGTCAATCCTGGGTACAAATGAGCGCTTCAATTGATTCAGGTGTAAGTGAGCTTCTATACTTGCTTACGACCCTACTCCCTGCACTTAAAGCGGATTCTGAAGCCACGGTTGAAATTGGAATTGATAATATGTCGCGTGCCATTAACAAGAGCACAGGGTACTGCAACTTACCAGATCTCGACCTCCACCACTCCAAAACATCAAAATCTTCGCCTTTGTTTAGAACTAGAATATCTTCCTTGAGATACTCTTCAAGTTCTGATCTATGCATCTGTACTTGAGTCCCTTTCAGCTGTGTATAATAAGACATGAAATCATCTATCGTGTCTTTTTGCAATTCATCAACAACAGAAGCTGCAAAACTAGAACCCACATGAGGAGATTATTCTTTTGCGGCACACGCATACAAATTGTACAATTCATTGGCTGTACCAGAAATCTTTTCAACTTCAGCAACACCCATCACACCATACAACCTATTACATATGAAGCTAACCATAAACATCTTGTACCGGGGATCAAGAACGACCGCAAAACCCATTACCAGACTACACTCAGACCAATACTTATCAAACTTTACCTGCATACCCATGGTCATGAATTGTAAAAAGTCTTGTCCATTACTGCTTTTGCGCAAGGCATCTTATACTTTCCAAAGTTTAGGTAAAAATATATTTGCTGTTGGATACTTGCAGCCCGAAAATTTCTTTGTGCAGTTGTAAAAAACAGAAAGGAACTTACGAACTGATACAGCTCTTGACCAATCATCTTCAGAAGGCAGCCAAATATACGCACTATCATACTCCACATAGTAAGAGAAGGCAGGTCTCAAATCTATCGCTGAATCCAACATTTCAAAAGTTAAATTCCAACGTGTCGTGACATCCAACTTCATCATTCTCTGAGTTGACAAATTCAATAGCTTCACGATCTCATTTCATACATTTAATCGTGAAGGTGACCCCCGTATGTACTTCACACTCTCTCTTATGTATTCGATCATGGGGTCGATTGTTTTAAGGCCTTCTTGTACAATCAAGTTTAGGATGTGGGCACAACACCTAACTTGAAATATCTTTTCACCAAAATACAAGTCACCGGTGGCCTTAAACTGGCTGCGCAAATTCATTATCATGCTATCATTTGCGGACGCATTGTCTAGTGTAATTGTCGAGATCTTCTTCTCAATTCCCCACTCCATTAGACATCTGTGTATGCAGTCTGAAATCATCAAACCACTATGAGAAGACACAAGATAATGGAAGTTTATTATTCTCTTACAAAGCCTCCATTCAGCATCAACATAGTGAGTAGTTAGGGACATATACCCCTTTCGTTGATTAGATGCCGTCTACAAATCTGATGTCAGGATAATTCGAAAAATCGTGGCCAACTCTCCTTTCAACTTGACCTTCTTGCCTTCATACATTTTCATACACACCCTCTTGATTGTTGTACGAGAGACCTTCTCATATTTGGGGTTAAGGCATTTGGCTAGTCCAATAAAAATAGGACCTCTACTATCTGAAATGGTCTTTCATCTAAAATAATTAACTTAGTCATCCACTCATTCACCAACTCTTTCTCATACTTGTAGATGGACACTAACGGACCCCCTGCAGATTGTGAAAATGAAAGTGTTTGTTGCCTTAGCCCACTTCTCACTTTTTTAAGACACTTTGTTAGATGTTTCTTCAATGTTGTGGTCGAACCATCTGATTGCTTAGTGTACTGACTCTTGCAGTGCTTACATTGTATCTTTACTTGGCCATTCTTCAGGGTTACTTCTTCAAAATCTTCTTAAACTGCCGACCTTTTTTCGTAGTTCCCGTAACATTTGACTGTGTGGTACTAGTATCAACCACATCGACGGACACCTCTCTATGTTCAAGACCTAATCCTTCATCTTCAAGGATCATATGCGATGTAATTGATCGACCACCAAGGGCCGGGGACAGGGTATTGGAAAGACCTTCGCTTTCTATTTGATAGTTGAAATATACTAGATCATATTAGCATTAGCAATCTAATGCTAACAGAGTTATACTAAATCATAAATTAGTTACTCATCCAAGGTTAGATAGATTATAATACTTTCATATTCCCATTTAAACGTCCATGCCGAAAATCCGGCAGCATCTCCCCATGCCTCTCCAGATAAGTTGATGTTACGTTACATTCCGATGTCAAATATCTAAAGCAATGTGAAGATATTTGGTATTGGATACAAAACGAAAGAAACATATCCAGAGAGAAACGAGGAGGTGGACTGTGGATCAGGCATGAACATTTAAATAGGTTATATGAAAGCATACTATCCATCTAACCTTGAACTGTCTAAAAAGGGACAATTTGAGCGATTTCTATGCCACCAAAAACACACTATATATATATATATATATATATATATATATATATATATATATATATATATATATATATATATATATATATATGTATGTATGGCTACATAAAAATTCTCAAACGGGTAACTAATTATCTAACTTACAACTAACAATTAAATCCTAAATTAGTTACTTATCCAAGGTTGGATAGATTGTAATACTTTCATATTTCCATTTAAACGTTCACGCCAAAAATTCGGCAGCATCTCCTCATGCCTCTCCAGATAAGTTGATCTTACGTTACATTCTGATGTCAAATATCTAAAGTAATGTAAAGATATTTGACATTGGATACGAAACGAAAGAAACATATCCAGAGAGAAACGAGGAGATGAAACGCGGATCAGGCATGAACATTTAAATAAGTTATCTAAAAGAAAACCATCCATCTAACCTTGAACTGTCCAAAAAGGGACAATTTGAGCGATTTCTATGCTACGAAAAACACACTATATTTATTTATAGTCACATAGAAATCCTTAAACGAGTAACTAATTATCTAACTTACAACTAACAATTAAATCCTAAATTAGTTACCCATCCAAGGTTGGATAGATTGTAATACTTTCATATTCCCATTTAAACGTCCACGCCGAAAATTCGGCAGCATCTCTCCATGCCTCTCCAGATAAGTTGATCTTACGTTACATTCCGATGTCAAATATCTAACGTAATATAAAGATATTTGGCATTGGATACGAAAAGAAAGAAACATATTTAGAGAGAAACGAAGAGATGAAACGCGGATCAGGCATGAACATTTAAATAAGTTATATGAAAGCAAACCATCCATCTAACCTTAAACTGTCCAAAAAGGGACAATTTGAGCGATTTCTATGCCACCAAAAACACACTATATCTATGTATGGTCACATAGAAATCCTCAAACGGATAATTAATTATTTAACTTACGAATCACAATCACAAGTCACAAGTTACAGTAATAATCTAAGCAAAGAAAGCAATAATGAGATAATATAACTGACATTAAAGTATTTTTTTGCATTAAGACAAAAAATAAAGAGAGGATAAAAATAAAAATAACTGACCTTACAAAAGGCAAAATAAGGGACTGCTAAAACCGAATACGACTCCGAAATCTCAGGTTGCTCCTCTGCTTCAAGCGTTCAACCTGAAAAAGAAACAAAAACAAATAAAAATTAATATATTGCGATAAATGATTAAAAGAAAGCAATGTCAAACATATAACCATATTCATTGGTTTATGTTGCTCTTCTTTATCAATAGGTGTTTTTATTTTGGTGGTCATTACCCACCACCACCCATCATAAGCTGATAAGGCCACAGATTTTGTACTGTCATAGATCAAATAGAGAAAGGAAGTGCCCCTCTAGTGTTGTTTCTACATGGTCCATCCATTGTAACATAATTCATCATGTAGATCCATTTAGGGTGAGCCTAAATATCATGTAGATCCAACACTCAAGTGAGCCACACAACTTACAATAGTGGTATTGAATGCCCACTGTTAAATTACATTCATTGTTGTGTAGCCTATTATGATGTTTTTGAGAATCCAACCTATCTAAAAAAAACAAAAAAAAAAAAAAAAAAAAAAAAAAGAGTTTACCATCATGATGTTTTTGAAAAATCTACTCTATCTACCATTTTTATCCGCTCATTTTAGGCCACATTGGCATGTGGTGGCACACCCTCATACCCACACACACCACATGGGCACCTGAACCAAATATAAGACAGATCCAACACTCAATTAGGCTACACTACTTGATAAGTGGCATTGAACCTGCAATGTTGAAATAGTCACAAGGCCTGTATTGATTTTTTTTTAATTTTTTTTTAATAATTATCCACTTTTTCTTTTATACACCCCCATACCCACACACACTAGATGGGTGCCCGAACCCATGATGAGAGTAATCTTTACATGATATATAAACCTTCCCCCAAACTCAATATACTCCTTGGCAGAGATGAAGGAGAGATTTTATACTCTACTTTATCACAAGGAACTCGAGGTTTTGATGGTCAACCTCTCCCCTCTTAAGGCAATTTATGGGAGAAACTGCCTAAAGGTATAACTTATTTCAAGAAAGTAAGGAATCATTGTTACATAGTATGGAGAATCATTGTTACATGGTATGGAGATCGAACTTGATAAAAGTTTTGAGGACAGAGTTTCAAAATCTCTTAAAAGTACTCTTGGTGGGTGCCTCCAAATAGGAATGAATTTTCTGTGAAGAGAATCAGAACAGTATCACAAGGGTCCTATCACTATCCAATCTATGCCTATCTTACTTTGTTAACTTTATTAGTAAAGAGGCATTAGGTGCAGACCCGGCCTCACCCAACACATGCAGTGCCGCTGACCGTACGGCCCACCTTGATGTATGTATTGTATATATCCACTGTCCATCCATTTTTCCAGCTCCTTTTAAGGTATGAGCCCGAAAATAAATCAAACCCAAATCTCAGGTGGACCGGACCACAGGAAACAGTGGTGATTGGACGCCCACCATTAAAAACTTCCTATGGTCCAACCGTAACGTTTGTTTTCCATTCAATCCGTTGAAAAGTTCACAGTTCTGGATGAAGGACAATAAAAAATATTTAAAAAAAAAAAAACAAATATCAGCTTGATACAAAACTTTTGTGACCCACAGGAAGTTTTTAACAGTTAATCATCACTGTTCCTGTGTTGTGGTCCACCTGATATTTTGATCTGCTTAAGTTTTGGGTTCATGCTCTAAAATGAGCTCTCTAAACGGATGGATGGCATGGATATACATTAAATACAAGGTGGTCCCCGCGGTCAGGGCCGCACCTAATCCCCTATCAACGGACATGGATTGGCCAGTGACACCGCCAGTGGCCAGTGGCTACTAGTCGGTGCTCTGTGGGCCCTACCATGGTCTCTGTGTTTCATCCACGTTGTTCATCCATTTTTCCAAGATCATTTCATGGTTTGAGCCCCAAAATGAGGTAGAATCAAATCTCAAGTAGACCACATCACCGGAAATAGTGTTGATTGAACGCCCACCATTAAAACCTTCTTGGGGCACAAAAGTTCTGGATCAAACTGATATTTATTTATTTTCCCTTCATCCGTCAACAGGTTGGATGTCAAATAAGCATTACAGTGGGCCAGGAGGTTTTTAATGGTGGACATTCAATCACTACTGTTTTCCTATGGTGTGGCTCACTTGAGATTTAGATCATCCTCATTTTTGGGATTAGGTAATACAATGATCTTAGAAAAATGGATGGACGGCGTGGATAAAACACAAACATCATGGTAAGGCGCACAAAACACCGACCCTACTTGGCCAGCTACAGCGTCACTAGCCACACCGCGTCCTCGGCGACCCACTTGCTAAGCACGCGGAGGTCCCTGCGTTAATTGATCAGACAAACATGCATCAGATCCGTCCCTGCCATCTTTTCGCCAGGTATCCCAACAGTCAGTCAGATAAAAGGCTTAGGTGGGCCACACCATAGAGGACGGTGTAAACTCGTGCCTTAAAAATAAAGAGGGAAAAAAAGGGTTGGAGGGCATATGCACGACCCCACACACAATTTGGATGATTTTAACGGCAGAACTTCCATCTCAATTGGTTCCGATGGTGTAGCCCACCTGAGGAAGTTTTGGTGGCGGGACGTCGACGCTGAAGAAGAAGAGGAAGAAGATCGTCCGACGGGCAGCGATCGACGATCGTCCGTCGTTCAGGTTGGGTTAGGCCGTTAGGGTAAGAAAAGAGGGTAAAAGGGAGAGTCGCTGTAAAAACAGGTAGGGTAAAGGGAAAGTTAGGGTTTTAAAAAAAAAAAAAAAAAAACTTACCCGATCGATGCAGAGAAGGACGGGCGGATGACACTGTAAAATCTACGGTGGGACGTCAGCGCTGAAGAAGAAGAGGAAGAAGATTGTCCGACAGGCAGCGATCGACGATCGTCCGTCGTTCGAGTTGGTTTAGGCCGTTAGGGTAAGAAAAGAGGATAAAAGGGAGAGTTGCTGTAAAAATGGGTAGGGTAAAGGAAAAGTTAGGGTTTAAAAAAAAAAATAATTTAACTTATATTACCAGCTCACCCGGGTTGGGTCTGTTCGGGTCGGGTCGGGTCTTTTAGGTTCGGGTATATGGGTCGGGTCGGTCCGGACAGAGGTTTATCTGGACCCGAATCGAAAATCAAACGGATCTGAACTTTCAAACCCGATCAGGCCTGATCTTGGCCGTCGGTTCTGTTCGGAATGGGCCGGATCAGGTCTAATCGGGTCGGATCTGGCGGATCGGGTAACAAATGCCCAGCGGCAACTACGGATTAGGTGCGTCCCGGGTGACAGATTAGTGGGTCAGCCGCTGACCATGGGGCCCACTTAGATGTATATTTTATATATCCATGCCGTTCATCCATTTTTTCCAGATCATTTTAGAACATGGCTCAAAAACGAAGATCCAAATCTCAGGTGGAACACACCACAGGACAATAGTAATTGACTGTTAAAAAAATTTCATGGGCCATAAAAGTTTTGATCAAGTTGATATTTGTGTTTTCCATTTATTCAGGTCTCCGTGACCTTATCAAAAGATTGTACGGAAAGAAAACATTACGGTGGACCCTAGAAATATTTTAATGGTGGATATTCATTGACCATTATTTCCTTTATTGTGGCCCACCTGAGATTTTGATATTCTTCATTTTTCATAACATGCCTAAAATGATCTGAATAAACGGATGGACGGAGTGGATATACAACACATACATCGAGGTGAGCCCCACGGTCAGGAACTCACCTATTTTGCTCTTACGCTGGACACCTAATTCGCGTCCTTTTTGCCCAACCTGTCACACGTGGAAATGTGCCATGCCTGACCTAGATCAAAGCCGTTCATCAACACAAGCCCTAGTGTGGATTCCTTGTCTCTGACCACCGGCCAACACGATCATCAGGTGACCCACATGTGTCCAAAGGAAATGGACGGTTGTGACAAGCAGTCCAAATCATCATACACCTGTGGCCCACCAGATGATTATTACTTTGATTTTGACATGGAGAATCTACACATAGAGTCTCCACAGGTGATACTCTCAAATCATTCACACGTGTTCCAAAAGTACCACGTGGAAGGAGCGAGTGCCAAAACGCGCACCGGCTCAATATCCACACCGTTTCTAACGCGCTGCCCACACAAGCCACCGAGGCTACATACATGTCGCACGGAACTTGGAGCCCTCGTGGGGCCGCACCATTGGCGGATAGCTGCAATCTGATAGCGAATATAAAAAAATCTCAGATACTCTGGAAGAGTGTGATGGATGGTACGCCGGACTTAGGAAGTATCTAAGAATTGCGTGGCACTCATGTAATTCAAATTAGACCGTCCAGATTAGCTGTCCCAATTTAGATTTATCAATGGACCAAGATTACGGTTATTTCATTATAAATTAGAGTTATTTGATCATCCGACTATCAGACGGTGGGTATTCATTGGACGGTTTTAAAAAAATACGATTGTCCTGTTCCACCAGAAACCGTCCATGAATCTAAAAAGTCAGGATTGGTCAGCCAGACGCAGATTACGCACTGACCAAACCCTGTAGGGGCCACATGTGATGTGTGTTTTATCCAGGCCGTCCATCAATTTTTCCATGAGCCTAAAATTAAAACATCTTCCAGCTCAAGTGGTTCACAAAGGAAGCCGGCAGCTGTATGGTTTTATTTATACCATTTATCCATTTTTCTAGATCATTTTAGGACACGAGGGAAAAAGAAAATGAGGCAGATCGAATGGCGCAAGTGGACCACACATTAGGGATTGAACTTCCACCATTAAAATTTCTTGTGAGCCGCATAAGCTTTTGATCAATCTGATATTTGTGTTTAACCCTCATGCATGTCTTTATAACCTTGTGAACAAGTAAACATCACTGCAGCCCGTATGGAGGTTTCAAGCCGCTGCTTTATGTGGAGCAGTCCACTTGAGCATTGGATATACCTACTCATACCCTAAAATGATATGAAAATTTGAATAGACAGCGTGGATAAAACCCAATATAGTGGGCCCTATAGAGATCATGCCTAGGCAGTAGGACACAATCCAAATTACAATTCAAGAAACAGAGGGAAGAGCAGTGTCTATGGTTGAAACTTTCCCAAGGCCCAAGGTAATATTATTTGTCATCTGGTCTATTTACGAGGATGCAGATAGAGGAAAAACATAAATGTAAGATTGATATTAGAATTATGTGGGCTCGAGAAATTTTCAACCATATATCCTCAATTCTAATTATTTTGCATTAGCTTCAATTTTACACTCATGCCCTAAAATGATACGAAATGATAGATTTAAGACTTGGATGAGACATGAGCTTTTCATATGTTTCAATTTTGACCTTGTGCCCTAAAATGAAACGATATGAAAAAACAGCTTGAAGACATGGATGAGACACATATATCACGATGGGCCCCACAGAATTTAAAAAGACTGTTCCCAGTTGACAATGGTTCCACGATTTAGCCCATTTAACTCAACTTAGCAAACTTCACGCATGCGATTTTTGAGTGCCTGTGTATCAACATCATGACATGTTATAGTATCAAATAACTGTCTTCTATGAATAAACTAGTATGCCCTTACAAGATCTTAAAGTGCGGTTAGTTTAGTAATTATCTGCCAGCTAAAATCCTTATTCATTTCAAATATCCTTTTTAATGTGGATTAGAAACAAGGTCGTCCAACGGTCAGGATCGGACCAGCCAAGGTCAATCGCACTTAATAGAACTTAAGCCCAAGCTTAAGTCCAAGTCTACGTGTAAATTAATATCAGCTCATTTTAGAGCATAAGTCCAAAATTGAAATTTATCAAAAGCTCTGGTGGACCACATCAGAGAAAATAGCGGGGTAATGATGTCCGCCATTGAAACCTTCTTAGAGCCACACAGACATGGATGAAAGCAAATGTAATATTTGATTGATCCAAAACTGCTGCGACCCCAAGACGTTTTCCACTGTAGGGGTTCAATTTTCACCATTTCCTGTAGTGGGTCTACATGAACTTGATCTCATGCCCTAAAATGAGCTGATAAATTTGATGGATGGTGTGGATAAGATGCATGCATCAATGTGGTCCTATAGAGCTTACTTAAGACCGTACATATTAAAAAAAAAAAAAAAATCTCTGATACTCTGGCAGAGTGTGATAGATGGTACACTGGATTAAGAGGTACCTCAGAATTTCGTACGTGGCACAATGTGATTCAAATTCATAGTTTCACATTTTAGTTAGTTTAACTTGACTCGGCGAATTCCAGGTATGCAATTTTTGAGTGCCTGTGTATCAACATCATGCGATGTTACAGTATCAAATAACTCTTCTTGGGAATAAAATAATGTGCTCCGAAAAGTTTGGTATCTTAAAGTGCGATTTGCTTAAGAACCAACTGTCACCTAAAATAAATATCCATTCCAAATATCTTTTATAACCTGGGTTAGAGTTAGGCCTGTCAAAGGGCCCAAATATCTTTTATAACCTGGGTTAGAGATAGGCCTGTCAAAGGGCCGGGTTCTAACTAGCCAAGGTCTGTCCAGCATTTGGGTCCAGCTCCATGACTTAGTGGTAGACAATTTTTGTTTGGACAATCTTTATTTCAACACTGAGATGGTGGGATTAAGTGTGTGTGTGTGTGTATATAGCGTGGGTGCGTGTTTCAAAAAAAGAAGAAAAAGTTCACTCCAGTCTACAATGAACTAAAATGGTAGCTAATCTAATCTAGGCCCAATCCATATGTAAGTTCAACCTATTCACCATATTTAGATATGAAATAATCATCTAAAATAATGTTAATTACTATTAATATTCTTCCATGAAAATGTTATAGTTATTTGGAATTTCAATTTGAAGGGATGCGGGTTGCCTACCGATGTGGGCTACTAGACAATGCACCTTAGGTCCTTCAGTGATGTATGTATTTTATCCATTTTTTCTAAATCATTTTAGGGTATGAATCCAAAAATGTGATAGATCCAAATCTCATATAGACCACATTAGAAGAAATAGTGGTGATTGAAAGCCCGCTATTGAAAACTTTTTAAGGGCTACAAAAGTTTTGGATGAAGCTGATAGTTGTGTTTTCCTTTCACCCAAGTTTATATAACCTAATAAACAAGTTAGATGACATATAAACGTTACAGTGGGCCATAGGAAGTTTTTAATGGAAGCCATTTAATCACTATCGTTTTCTTGTAGTATGGGCCGCTTGAGATTTGGATCTGCCTCATTTTTTAGCTCATGAACTAAAATGATATGAAAAATTAAATGGAGAACATAGATAAAACACATATATTAGCGACTGGCTACTAGCAGCTTCAGTAGGCAATCCGCATCCAAATTGGAATGGTCATCTACTAAAATATTAATTAATATTAATAAATTATTTAATTTAAATTAGAGATTAAATATTATATATATGAGAAAAAGTGCTATACACTCGACCACATTATTCGTGGGATGGTGAAAATTTTAAACATACCCCGAAATTTTATAGGACCGCGAGTAATTTATGTACAAGCCTTTCGATGTTTATGTGCAAGGATTCTACGTGGGGCCTACTATGATGTTTGTGATAAATCCAATCCGTCCATCCATTTTTCAAAATCATTTTAGGACATGCAACAAAAAATGAGGAGGATCCAAAAATTAAATGGACCACATGAGAGGAAACAGTGGGGATTCAATGACCACAGTTGAAACATTCATATGACTACAAAAGTTTTGTATTGATTTATGTTGGTAGTGTTTTCATTTCATATCAGTGAAAATGACCTTATTCAATCCATGGACTTACCAAGAGGGGATACTACGATAATTTTCTTATCTAATCGTGCAGATGATATACCAAGTGAGCATACGAAGAAATAAGATATAAATGAATATGTAGCTCTTGAATCAAATAATGATCTGTCAAGAGAGGCGTAAGCCAAGATAGTACCTTCCACCATATCATTAGTAACTTCAGCACCATGTTGAGGGGTGATATCTGCAGGTTGTGCTGGGTCCTCGTAAGCAGAAGCGGTAGTCTTATACATCTGTGCAGCATCATCTTGAGGTGGCTTTGGATCATCATATCTTCGATTTGGATCATCATACTCCTGAGGTGCATACTCCTAAAGTTGGGTTGGATCATTTGTGAATGATGATAAAGCGTAAACACGTCCTTGAGCTTAGGGTCGGGGCACCTAACTTTCCTACCTCAGTTGCTGATATTGGAGAGGCTTAACCTGTTATTGCAATTGTTGAGGTGGTCTCAGATAAGCTTGAGGGGGTCTAGGTCGCTGGGATCGTAGATGTAACTGTGCAGGCCTCTGAGGATAAGGTTGTGATGGTCTCGCAGCTGACTGAATCATCTGAGGGGGCGGCCAAGGTCGTTGATATGAAGTAGTCGACAGTGCATAATGAGGAGGCGGCTTGTAAAATGATCGTGGTGGTCTTTGAATCCCTGAATATTGATGACGAGGTGGTAAAAAACAATGGTGGGCAGGATAGTTTTTGGGGCACGTGGTATCGAAAAAAGGAGTATCGATAGATCCATCGAAAGTCGAAGCAGTGTTAAATTTGGAGTAGCCCACCAATGTGACAGAAGTACGCAGTTTTCTCGAATCAGCTGGTTATTATAGAAGGTTCATTAGGGATTCTCTAAGATAGCAAAGGCGCTGACTAACTCGACCAAGAAGGGCAATTCTTTTAAATGGAATGAAAATTGCGTGCAGGAATAATGCTCTGGCAAGAGAGGCGTACGCCAAGATAGTACCTTCCACCACATCATTAGTAGCTTCAGCACCATGTTAAGGGGTGATATCTACAGGTTGTGTTGGGTCCTCGTAAGCAAAAACGGCAGTCTAATACATCTGTGTAGCATCATTTTGAGGTGGCATTGGATCATCATAACTTCGATTTGGATCCTCATACTCCTGAGGTGCATACCTCTGAAGTTGGGCTAGATCATTTGTGAATGATGATAAAGCGTAAACACATCCTTGAGCTTAGGGTCGGGGCACCTGACTTTCTGGCCTCGGTTGTAGATTCCAACTGAGGACCTAGGTTGTATTTCAAATTAGTGACCCAAACATAAAGCCCCTTGCTTGCAAGAAAAAAAATAAAATAAAAATAAAAATAAATAATAATAATAATAATACTTAAAATATAAGCTTAGGAACCATTTGAATCTATGTTGACATTAAATATGATCTTATTTAAGCTTAACATTGAACTAATAGCCTAAATTTGGACCATAAGGAATTTTTAAGAATTTTTAGACCACTACGGTACGTTGGACAACAATAGTAAGCAAAAAACACCTAAATTACAAAAATCATAACTAATTAATTATAACTCCGTTTAAGGTGATTCAAAATCTCAATCATAGAATGACAAGTATAGTTTTAGAAAAAAATAATACAAAAATGTAAATATATGTTTCTCCTATACTGATTTTAAGTTAGACGTATACTAGTCAGAAATCATTTGCTTCTGGGCAGACCTAATTTTTTGAATTTAAGGATTTTTTTTGTAAATTTTGGATTAAACTAAAATTTTATAGAGTTATAATAGACTAATAGATGCATCGTTATAAAAAGTTTTAAACAAATTCAATACCTAAAAATACCAGAAACATTAGCAGGAACAATATCCTCAAAATCTAGAAAAAAAAATTTGCACTACAACCTTAGTACATATCTCAGCTCTTATTCTCTTTATCTTCTTGTGTAAGTCTTTTAGACTATTTAATCTTCCTTACAATCTTACAAAATCTTTAACGTACAAAAATAAAAAATAAAAATTAGACCAATCCATTGTTTGAAACTATTCAATGCATTAAATGGAACAAAACATTCAACATCAGAAATTTCTGTAATTCAACTTCGATATATATCTCAACACCATCCCTTTGAACGATTTCATATACCAACCCCAACCACTAAATCCTTCCTTGGAAATTCAATAAATATTTTGTGAAGCATATTTTCAACCGATCATAGATTGTACTTGTAAACAACTCGAGTCATGTCACTCTATCATGAATGCCTGACCTGATGCCTTTAGAGTAGATCACTTGCAAATAGAGTAGGTAGGACCTAAAGTATTTTTAGGTTGCTATGGTTAGCTCGACCGTGATCACACTTCTACATCCCTACTATCAAAATCCTGCTACAATTGTGGATATTAGGACCATGTTGGATGTCTATGCACGACTCTTTCCTCTTCGCTAACCGTAAAATCAGGGACCACCTAAGCAAGTTTATAGGCCACCTCCACAGAATGGGTTGTCATTCATGTATCAAAGATCTGCACTGCACTCTTTAGCGCGGCCATCATCTGGAGATCACTTCCACCATATTTTCAAAAATGTCGTGGTCATAACTGAGGTTACGACAGTAAGGATACCCACAGTACATCTCAAGGTCACCCTAGTAACCACATCGATAGCCAAGGCTAAGAAGGACCTCTCCAACATCGATAGCCAAGGCCAGGAAGGGCATAAGCCACAATCTCAAACTTAGGAACATATCAACGCCATGATTCCACCCTCAGACCACGCAAATAACCTTACATATACGGAAGACTCATTAAGAAGTTATGACAACCCATCACTACAACATAATGATGCGATGTAGGAGTGCAATGCTACTATACTACAATGCAAGGACTCAACACACCAATGAAAAGAATTCCGCAACTAAGTACTAAGATTCAACCTGGAACAAGATCACACCAACCGTTGAACAACAGATCAAGTGAAGAAGTAGTGGACATTATCGACCTCGCACTAAAAGTGACAACATTTGAAGTTAGCCGCAAAATTCGGAATCACAACCATAACACTTGAAGACTCAACCATAGGAATGGGTTCTCCACGGCCATACTAAGTATCTCAGCAATAACCATCGCCGTACACGTCACATTGTAGTCATATTAAGGACCGCGTCGACAATCTCAACAACTACCTCAACCATATCAACAACAACAACAATGGCAGCATCATAAGTCTTCACGATGCTCATATTAGCCCAAGGATAAAACTGCCACAACACGAGAGAATGAATAAATTTCAACACACTGGTATGTCAGCCACCATTTGAGGAAACACGATAGCTAAAGGAAGCGCCAACACCAACCGCACCATCTACGATGAGATTCAAGTGTAGTTGATAGTATGGTAAATTTCAAGGACAAAATTTTATTAAGAGGGGTAGAATGTAACATCCCATTTTCTTTTCAACGGTAGGTATCCCAAACCTCATTGTTTCTTACGGTGTGTCCCACTTGAGCTTTAGATCAGTCTCATTTTTGGGCCCGTGTCCTAACATGCTCGGCCAAACCTGATTGATGGAGTGGATTTGCCTTTTCATTATATAGAGCCCACTATGAAAAAAAGAGTCTAGTGACGTGTAGACACACAATTACCCCACAAACTCCTCTCCCGACTCCTACTCCCTCTGGGCTTCTCTCTCCCGAAAATACCGACTAAGAGTCCCGCACCTGTCACCGACTTCGGCTACCCATCTTGATGGGCCCCACATGATCCAAGCAATTTATCTAAGCTAACTCCATTGAGGTTTCAATGACAACCATTCATTCCCTACTATTTCATGTCACACAGCCCACCTGAATCATAAATATGCTCCACTCTTCAACTCATATTCCATCTCAATCCGAAGAATCTGATGAACGAATGGGATTTCACCCAAACATCAGGGCGGACCCCACCTCACTTCGCGTTATAGAGAAAACTATGAATGAGTTAGTAGGAAACCGCACCCCACGTCGTCTCCTCTCCGATCTTCTCTCTTGTAACTTATAGAAGAAAAATAACAACCTGGACCTTGGATCAATCTGAACCATCCAATCATCATCAGAATCACCCCCACATCCTTCCTGGGTTCCAACTAAACCAAGAATACCTCGTTTTCCTTGATTATCATGGCTATGTGCGGTGGGCAGCTAAATGGCTTGAGATCATAACCCACCAGATAAATGGCATTGTAACTCTGAAAACTAGAGTCCACAAGCTTCATGTCATTGATCTACATCGATCAGAAGAAACGACACAAAGAAAAATACCATGTACACAAATTTTCCATGATCGGCCGCTCTTCCTCTTCACTGAATGCACCACCATTGACTCTCAGATAACTAGCGATATCAAGATTCGAACTGGCAATGAAGTGGACCATTCAATTACATCAAACCAGCTTTACTTAAATAAAAAACCTCTTGCAAAAAGAAGCAACTTCAGACCTAAACAATGTCCAAATCACATTGCCGCACCGATCAACTTCAACCCATTCGCAAGTCCTTATACAGATGGATTTTAGAACTCTCCAAACTCTTTAAGAGCTTCCTCCAGCATCAAAAGTTAGGGGTAACAATAGTGAGAGAGGAACAGAAACAGAAGAGAGAGAGAGAGAGAGAGAGAGAGAGAGAGAGAGAGAGAGATCATGAGAAACCCAACGAGTCACTGACTTGTTGAGCTACAAGTTTTTCATGAAAGGTTGTTGGACGTGATCTAAAGGAAGTAACATAGGAGAAAATGAAGGAAAGTCACAACAGGCAATAATAGAAGAAAAGAGGGAGAAGAAGAGAAGTAACGAGGAAAAAGATAGGAGAGAATCACCGCTGAATTGATTCATCGATTCGACCCGTTGAGTCTTCACATTCAACAAATTCCAAGTTTAATCCAAATCTTGTATGCGATCCCTGACAGGTAGACTATCTTCTAACCCATCTGATTCAAAATAGTACTCTAGTTAGGGTTGATGCTATTGATTCATTAAGTCAACTCACTGAATTAAGTCAGTGAGTCATTAGGTTGAGTACTTAGATTTTGTCTGGAAAATAGAAACGTTAGTTTAATCTATGTATGATCAACAATTGTAATTTTATGACAGATGACTTCATCAATTTACATAAAAACTATAAAGAGTCATACTAAGTCACTTAGTATATAATGCGTTCAACTGAGTCAAACTGGAGCAGAGTCGGATCGTCGACACATTAAGACCAATCATACATCAAATTCTAATACACTAGATCAGGTAGGTAATCTTCCCTGTTGAAAATTTTACGTTAACATATAAATTGATTTGATTATTTGTTATATATTCAATTTATTTGATTATTGTCATTAATTACATATTATTTTATTTTATTTCTTAGTTACATACTGTAAAAATAATTTATTTGAGTTATTAATTGATCGACTTCATTCTATGGCGTGCTTAAATTATAATTATTTTTTATTATTACGTAATGATGATAAAGAATGTAAATTTTCAATCTTAGCCTTATTTTTCTATAGCCTTATGTTTTATATAAAAGCCATGGTGGGATTGTTACAGTTACCTAACAAAAGTAATTCTTCATAAATGTATGCAATCCACGAAGGGTCCTAATTAGAAATAAACGGTTAAACTTATTTTCTATGTAAACAATATTGACCGTCCGTATTAAAGGCCATGGATCAAATGGTTAATATTCATCAATTTGCGTGATGTTCACATGGTAGCCGATGAAATGTGTGTTCGCGAGGCATCCAAAGAAGGGCCCACAAGAGTCGTGGTGTTGATTTGCCAACTGTACAACCGTGTGCATAGAGAGCACATGCTACCATATGTCAACATGTGGAAGGTGTTGATCGTGCCACGTCAACTCATACCGAGTCCTACGTTGCTACGTCCACGTATAAAATGTACACAGACAAGAAGGCAACGGGAAGGTGGAAAATCCAAAATAACACGAATTGCATGGAGAATGCAGAGAACGGGAGTATATTTTATTATGGGAACCATTCATGCTGCCACGGGGCACCAGATCGTGCTATGTTGACTTGTCCATACTGGCTTCAACGGTACAGCTGGTTGCCGTCCGTCGCCTATTTCTTATAGAGACGCTTGCGTACCTGGCGTTGGTACTTACCAGGGTAATTTTTTTTAACGTGGGTAAGACGACCTAGTCGTGCATGAAATCCACGCCGTCCATCAGGTGTATCAACCACTCTTTTAGTTTAATCCGAAACGTCAGACTGAATCAACATTCAGTTGGTATGTCCCACCTTAGTTTTGGAATACTGCCAATTTTGGGTTATTCTTTCATTCAGACAGGAACATCAGATGAATGGATTAGATGGCATATATAATCCACTATAGGTTGCGTCCGATCCCAAATTCCTACGGTGCGGCGTCCGACCTGTGTTCTGTATGGTTATGATTTTTGGCTACTAAAGTCAACTACATGAGTTAGCGTACCTGATGAAGTACCAAGAAAGTAACAAAGTTGAAACACCTTTTCGTTTTCATCATGCTCAAGTATTGTATTTCTAACAATAACCATTGGAGGCCAGACGATCTCATGGTCAGTTACAGTCTCACGTAGACCCTGCCATTTACCAAATAACTCACCAGCCGGAATTACCGAAGTTCTCCTCCTATGCAGTTCCTCATCCAAGAGTTCAGCAAGATCCCGATGTAGCTTCACCCTTTATGCACCTTTCGTATCTGCATGAGTAATAAGAGGCTATAGACCTCGATACCAGTCAATAGCACCTGGGCCATCATGGCATGCTGGGCAGTGTCACTGCCCTGATGGCTTATTTATCTGCTCTATTGAGGAGAAGCTTTCAATCTTCAAGTGTTCATGTTGCTCGACCAGTCGTGGAGGAGCCACGATTGGTCGTGAGAGGCGCTCGACCGGTCGTAGGTTCGAGCCCTGGCACGACTCGAAGTCCAGCGAGTTATGCTGTTTTTTTTTTAGGCCTAGGACCAATCGTAGGAGAGCTACGACCGGTCGTAGGTTACGCAGATTCGTTCCACAATTTTGTGCGGATTACGGATTTTGAGTCCTTTCGCAACTGGGATGCGAAAGGAAGTTGCCTAAACTATAAATAGGTGTTCTTAGAGTTTTTCTAGGGTAATGAGAAAGCTTTCTAAAGGGGTTCCAAGGAAATTAAATGGTATAGTAAGGGTGAGATTCGAGATTGTTCGAATCGGGTAAGTCTTTTCTCTTTGTAATTTCTGTTTTCATAGTGGAGATCTGTCGCTTTGTGTCGTGGTTTTTGTTCCGCAAGGATTTTTTACGTTAAATCTGGGTGTTCTCTGTGTTCTCTTGTATGCTTGGTGCCATTGAATTGCTATCCTAGATCTAGATCTGTGTGATTCCGCAGGTCAAAATCCCCAACAAGTGATATCAGAGCTAAAGTTGGGGCACAGATCTGAATCTGAGGGATTAGTAATAATGGCGAGCGCCAGGTATGAGTTTGAGAAGTACTCAGGGAAATATAATTTTGAGTTATGGAAGGTTAAGATGATTAACCTGTTAACCAAGCAAGGCGAAAATGGTGCTCTTGAGGAGCGGAAGTCTACTATGACTGATGCTGATTGGAATACTCTTGATAAGAAAGCTTTATCATCGATCCATTTATGTCTCACGGATGAGGTTCTCTACAACGTCATGAGGGAGAAAACTGCGGTTGATTTGTGGGCGAAGTTAGAGGATGTCTATGCGAAGAAATCCTCAAAAAATCGCCTACACTTGAAGCGGCAGTGGTATAACTTCAAGATGGCAGAGGGTGGAGATCTGGAGGCTCACATCAGCAACTTTAATAAATTGATTTGCAAATTGCTGGATATGGAGGAAGTGATGAAAGATGAAGAACAAGCATATATGTTGTTGAATTCTCTCCCGGCGTCCTATGAGGCATTCAAGGACACTATGTGTAGCATGAATAAAACCCTGAGTGTCGACACAGTTATCTCAGCCCTTCAAGGGAAGGCTATGAGACAATTAAATAGTGACATGGGGACGTCTTCTGATGCACTGTTTATAGTGGGTAGAAATTCTGGACAAGGTACAGGTTCTTCTGGTTTTAGATCCAAATCCAGGGGCAAGGGCAAAGGAAAGGCAAAGTGTTGGAATTATGAGAAAGAAGGACATGTGAAGAGGGATTGTGAAAATCCTAAATCGAAGAGGGAAGATTCTGAGGCTTCATACAGGGAGGCCAATATTGTCACGTCAGATGGATCGAGTGGATGTGATGGTGATATTTTATTTGTATTTTCGCTCAGACGGTCATACGATAATCGTAAGGATGAGTGGATGCTAGACACAGGAGCATCTTTTCACATGACTCCTCATCGGAGTTGGTTCACTAGATACAGGGAGTGCGATGGTGGACAAGTAGTTATGGGCAATGACATTGCCTGTAATGTTGTGGCTATTGGTTCTGTGAGCATCAGGATATTTGATGGGGTGGAGCTTACCTTGATAGATGTGAGGCACGTTCCTGATTTGAAGCAGAATCTGATTTCTCTTGGTGTGCTTGAGGAAAAAGGATGCAAGTACACAAGTATTGATGGTGCTCTTAAAGTATCCAAGGGGGCACAGGTAATCATGAAAGTGCAACGACTCGATAACTTGTACAAGTTGATCGGGAGCACTTCAAAAGGTGGAGCTACGGTGAATGTAGCGGATTTCACCTCTGCACGTGTGTGGCATGTTGGGCATGACTACATGAGCGGGCAGGGTAGGAAGGCTGAACCGTACGGACAAGGATACGGAGCAGGTGGAGCAGCCACCTGTGTGAAGAATCACACGGCATGATCGCAGGACATCGGCGAGGTACATGGATGACTCCAATATCACAGGAGATTCATCTTCTATTCAGATGGCTCTAGGTGAGCCTGGTGCTGAAAAGTGAAAGGTGACTGTAGGTGATGTGATGGATTCATTGTACCAGATCGACATCTGAGAACGGGTGGAGCTTCCAGTGGGTCGGAAAGCGGTTGGATGTATGTGGATCTTCAGAAAGATACATCATAGATACATGGCGAGGTTGGTGGCGATGGGTTATGCTAAGGGAGAAGGGATTGACTTCTCAGAGATATTCGCGCCGATGGTATAGCAGGTGTCTATTAGATCAGTGATTGGCGCTGGTTGGCCAATGTGATCTTGAGCTGGAAGGATGGAGTGGAGTCTGCACTTCTGTAAGGAAAATTGGAAGATTAGATCTACATGAAGCAACCAGGGCGTTTCGAAGTTAAAGAGGCTGAGAAAAGACTTTGCAGGAGGTCGTTGTTCGGCCTGTCGCTTAGGCAGTGGTTTGATTCGTTCATGGTGGGTCAGGTATTGTATGTTGATGACATGTAGATCGTCAATTGTGACATGTCTGAAATCAATGTACTGAAGACTCAATGAATGATCGAGGGGTCTGTAAAGATGGTTCTTGGCATTGAGACTAAAGGAGGAGTATGCTTTGGTAATCACAGCAGGAATACCTTATGTGTAGGTATTGGTCAAGGATGTGATGGGCCAGGTAAAGCCGGAGAGCGTTCCCTACGCGTCTCTCCTCAAGTTTTCCTCTGGATATGTCCGAAAACATATAAGGAAAAGCAGGATATCTCATGACCCTTATTCGAATGCGGTGGGCAATGTATGTCAGGGTCTGGATTAGACTGGTTATTTCACAGGCTATCAGTATTGTGAGCAAGTACCCCAGCAAGCAATATTGGATAGCGGTGAGATGGTAAGAAGACTACATTTTTTCTTTTGAGAAGACAGGAGCAAATGAGGTGGAGCACGTGAATTTTGATCCGATAGACATGCTCATTTAGATCGTTCCTGCAGAGAAGTTCAAGTTCTGTGTAACTTCTCTGGGCCCGACGATGGCGAAAAAGAAAGACGGGGTATGTACAAGGAGCTATGATGAGATGTAGAAATAAGAGAAGAGGTCACGTCTACACGGTTGAAGAATGAAGACTTGGTGGAGATTGTTGAGGAGAAGCTTTCAATCTTCAAGTGTTCATGTTGCTCGACCGGTCGTGGGCGAGCCACGACTGGCCGTGGGAGGCGCTCGACCGGTCGTAGGTTCGAGCCCTGACACGACTCGAAGTCCAGCGAGTTGTGATGTTTTTTTTCGAGGCCTAGGACCAGTTGTAGGAGAGTTACGACCATCCGTAGGGGTCTACGACCAGTCGTAGGAGAACTACGACCGGTCGTAGGTTACGCAGATTCGTTCTGCAATTTTGTGCGGATTGCGGATTTTGAGTCCTTTCGCAACTGGGATGCGGAAGGAAGTTGCCTAAACTATAAATAGGTGTTCCTAAGGTTTTTCTAGGGTAATGGGAAAGCTTTCTAAAGGGGTTCCAGGGAAATTAAAGGGTGTAGAAAGGGTGAAATTCGAGATTCTTCGAATCGGGTAAGTCTTTTCTCTTTGTAATTTCTGTTTTCATAGTGGAGATCTGTCGCTTTGTGCCGTGGTTCTTTTCCCGCAAAGGTTTTCCACGTTAAATCTGGGTGTTCTCTGTGTTCTCTCGTGTGCTTGGTGCCATTGAATTGCTATCCTAGATCTAGATCTGTGTGATTCCGCAGGTCAAAATCCCCAACATGCTCAACAGTCAAACTGTCCAATGCTTTAAAGCCATGTCTCGTGGCCCTTTTTTTTTTTATTTAAGGAAAGTGGGACGGAGCCACTTGAATATCATTCATCTGAAACGTCATGTAGAGTCTCTCGGGAGGGTCCGAACAAAAAGAAAACGGACCATTCCTATCAGGTAAACCAAAATAGAAAAAACACAAGAAACACAAAGAGAGACAACAGGCAGCCTGTCTCATGGCCCTTTGAATGGGGTCAATTTGTTCCATCTGTCTATGGCTTATGAGACATAAATCACATGGTTAGAATCATCAAATCAAAGTGTTACTTTAGAATCATAAGAAATACAAAGAGCGGTCTATTACTAGATGCTTCAAAATGATGGATCTATTTTGTTTCTCCGGTTGACTGTCTATTTTCATGCTATTGATTGGAAGCTTAAGATCACCTGATTGACATGTCTTTTTTTTTTTGGCACCATAGCTTGCTCGTTGTTGGATGAGGAGCAGTCTAATTTCTGTAGAGTAACCTCCTAGAACTTGAAATTACAAACTTAACACCAAAATATTGCAAGATTATCCCCATTTCATATATAGATGTGAGACAATTCAGTCAATTAGAACTTACATAATGATCAAGAATGGGAATGAAGGGTAGGGAGAAACAAAACAAGAATTGACTGTGGTAGGGAGAAACAAAACAAGAATTGACTGTATTCTTGAGCTCTGCATTCACTAGTCCTTCGACCTTCTTTCTCCCTTTCTTCAATAAAACTTTGTTAATTATAAAAAGACAGAACAAGAACACGGATTCGTAGGAATACTTGGTGTGCGAGGTTCCAGTGAACATCTTCTGTTTTGCTGATAGAAACCATCTTCTGCAAATAATCTCAGTGGCAACACTCTCACTAGCCAAGAACATCTTCTGTTTTACTGATAGAAACCATATATCAGCGTTAGGAACATATGTGACATCAGCACTGATGTGAAAATAGAAAATCAGAAAACCAGAATGCTCTGTTAGACATTAATTCCCTGTGCAACTGCACAGTCCTCATCCAAACCGTTAAAATAAGATGGGCAGCCCAATGGAAGCCGTCTGTATCAACCTTTTCCTATAAATACCCATACATCCGTCGTAAGTTTGTAACAGACCATTAGCAACAACAGCCATGGCCATACATAAATCTCTCTCCCTCGCTTTTCTCCTCTTTTTCCTACCCTTTCTTTCTTCTTCCCATGCAACAATATCATCTGCAACAGCAGGACTGCCAGAAGCAGAGGCTCTCCTGAAATGGAAAGCCAGCCTCTCACCAGCACAAGCTCTCCACTCATGGTCACTTCCTGCTACTAATGCCAGCACCAACACCCTATCTCCATGCAAATGGACTGGGATCTCATGCAACAGCCTTGGAAGTGTAACAGAGATAAGCCTACCGAGTGCAGGCTTGCAAGGTAAGCTCGACAACTTGAGCTTCCCCACATTTCCAAACCTCGTTCATCTCAATCTCAGTGGCAACACTCTCGCTGGAACCATCCCAGCCCATATTGGCGCTCTTTATAAACTCAAATCACTCAATCTGTCTGCAAATAGTATAAGTGGATCAATACCCCTAGATATAGGGAATCTTGTGAATTTGAATGAGCTAGACTTGTCCATTAACCACCTAGATGCTTCTATCCCTTCCACTTTAGGGAACTTGTCAAAGCTTTCCATCTTGTACCTGGACCAAAATCGAATCTCTGGCTCCATTCCTCCACAAATTGGGAATCTAAAAGATCTGGTTCTGTTGTCATTGTTCCAGAACAATCTGACCGGTCCAATTCCTCCTGCTTTGGGTAATTTGAGAAACCTTACAGGGTTGCTCCTCTACCGCAATCAAATTTCTGGTTCAATTCCTCCTGCTTTGGGTAATTTGAGAAACCTTAAATGGTTGTCCCTCTACAGCAATCAAATTTCTGGTTCAATTCCTCCACAATTTGGGAATTTAATGAATCTTGAAAATCTTGAACTGTCCAATAACTTTCTAACAGGTTCTATCCCTTCCACTTTAGGGAACTTGACAAAGCTGACAGTCCTCTACGTCAATCAAAATCAAATTTCTAGTTCTATTCCTCCAGAACTCGGGAATTTAATGAGTCTCAATGGGTTAGCATTGTACCGTAACAATCTGACTGGTCCCATCCCTCCTGCTTTGGGTAATTTGAGAAACCTTACAATTTTGAATCTCCACAGCAACCAAATTTCTGGTTCAATTCCTCCACAATTTGGGAATTTAATGAATCTCAACATTCTTGATCTGTCTATTAACATTCTAACAGATTCTATCCCTCCTACTTTAGGAAAGTTAACCAAGCTTACTGTATTGTCCCTTATTGACTGTCAATTATCTGGTTCGTTGCCTCAAGAAATGACAAACATGACAAATCTTTCTCAACTCTACTTGAGTGGTAACAGCCTCTCTGGCTATTTACCTCAGTTATGCCAGGGCAGATCTCTTCACGTCTTCAATGCCTATGGCAACCATTTCACTGGTGAGATCCCAAAAAGCATCAGAAATTGCACTAGCTTAACAAGAGTGCGACTTAATGGAAACCGACTTGCTGCAAATGTATCAGCAGCCTTTGGTGTATACCCGCATCTCATATTCATGGACATCAGTGACAACATGTTGTTTGGTGAACTCTCACCAAATTGGGGAGAATGCCGAAATTTGACAAAGCTACAATTATCCGGGAACATGATCACCGGTAGAATTCCTCCTGAGATAGGGCAGTTGACGCAGCTAAGTGTGCTTGGTCTTTCTTCAAACCAGCTGGTAGGTGAGATTCCAAAGGAATTTGGGTGGCTAACTTCTTTGTTCAACTTAACTTTAAATGAAAACCAGCTTTCTGGTCAGATACCCCAAGAGATTGGAAAACTATCCAATTTGGAGGTTCTTGACTTGTCAATGAATCACCTAAGTGGTCCAATACCACCTCAATTAGGTGATTGCTTCAAACTCCAATATCTGAAATTGAGCGAAAATATTTTAAATGGAAGCATTCCTTTTCAGATCGGTAACCTAGTATACCTACAGGGTTTACTAGATCTAAGTCATAACTCCCTCAATGGACAGATATCACCACAACTCACGAAATTGATTCGGCTTGAAAAGTTAAACCTCTCCCACAACATGCTGTCAGGCTCCATTCCACCTTCTTTTGAAGGGATGTTCAGCTTGCAATCCATTGATTTTTCATTCAATGCTTTGGAAGGTCCTCTTCCCAACAGCAAAAGCTTTCAGAAGACTCCTGCAGAGGCATTCATAAATAATAAAGGCTTATGTGGTGAAGTACAAGGTTTGAGACCTTGCAATGACTCTTCAATCAGTCATGGTGATGCGATGAAAAGTCATAGAGTTGTGATCCTCATTATTCTTCCTATCTCAGTGGCTTTGTTTCTTTTATTTGTAATCATTGGCATTTCTTGCATTTATTACCAAAGAAGAAAAAATATAAAGAAAGGGGTTCTTGAGAGGAGAAGTGAAAATCCATTTTTAATATGGAATTATGATGGGATTGCTGTGTTCGAAGACATCGTGAAGGCAACAGAGGGTTTTGACGACAAATACTGCATTGGAATTGGAGGGTATGGAAAAGTTTACAAAGCAAATCTACTAGTGGGTCAAGTAGTAGCTGTGAAGAAATTTCACCCACTAGAAGGAGGGGATCAATCTGATCAAAGAAGTTTTAGAAATGAGATACAAGCATTAACCGAAATCCACCATCGCAACATAGTGAAACTTTATGGCTTTTGCTGCCATGCTCGATGCTCGTTTCTCGTCTATGAGTACATGGAAAGGGGAAGCTTGGCTAGTATCCTAAGCAATGATGAAGGAGCTGCACAATTGGACTGGACTCTAAGGGTGAAGATTATTAAAGGCGTGGCCCATGCTTTATCTTACATGCACCATGATTGCACCCTACCAATTGTCCATCGAGACCTATCAAGCAACAACGTTCTACTGAATTCAGAACTTGAGGCTAGTGTTTCTGATTTTGGCACTGCACGATTGCTAATACCTGATTCATCCAATCGGACTATGCTTGCAGGCACTTATGGATACATCGCTCCTGGTTAGTCACTAATGTATTCTCAACACAAAATAGTTTTATCATAAATTAGCCTTTATTTTTCTTAATATTTTCTATTTTTTGTTGAAATTATTTACTATAAAATTTGTGCATTAGTTACCACACTATTGTCAAATGGGGCAATATTCTAGGGCAACTGGAATATGAGAAAATTCATATTTGAAAATCTTAAGAAACTTTCACCACATTTTATTAGCTGTTAAATTTCTGGCATTGACCATTTTTAACTCTACATTTGTTGGCCACCAATTGGTTGGATAGAATCCTTCCATATATGAGTGTTATTTATGGGACAATCTCTATCTACAACATGGGTCATGTTTTCAGGTGGTCTGGTTTGATTTACATGCATACCAAGTTTAGATGGATGAGCAACGGGTAGTTAATAAATGATTGAAAAAGCTCATGTCTTCTAGCCAATGCTAGTAATGCATCAGGAAATGGAAATCGGAATGCGCACTGAGTTACTAGTATGCTTTTATCCTATACTAAGTAAACTTAGTTGAGCCCACTGTGAATGAATGTGGTTTATCCACACCGTCCATCCATTTTTCTGGCTAAATTTAGGGGTTCAACACAAAATGGAAGTATATCCAAAGCTCAAGTGGACCATATCACAGGAAACAATGTGCAATAATGATTTCCACTGTTGAAACCTTCCTAGGGTCCACAGTGATTTTTATTTGTCATCCAACCTGTTCATAATATCACAAAGACATGGATGAAGAGAAAACACAAACATCACCTTGATAAAAAAAACTTCTGTGGCCTCCAAGAAATTACTGTGGTGTGCTCCAGTTGAGATTTCGATATGCTTCTGTTTTAGGCTCAAGCCCTAAAATTATCTTTTAAAATGAATGAACGGAGTGGATAGGTTAAATAAATAACAGTGGACCCCACAGAGTTTACTCATTACGCTACCGATACTGAGTTACTCAATACGCCAATCCGCTTCCCAGGAAATGTGGCATCGTGAAATGCTCTACCAAGAGATCCTATAGCATGAGCTTGGGCTTTCCCTGTTGTATAAGGGTTCCGCTGCTCTAAGATCCAGACTGTCCATGTGATGTCTCACACAATGAATGCCCCACACAACAAAGGAAGTTTCTAGATTGGAAAATCCTAGCCATTGAATCTATGTTCTTTTTTGTTGAACGTGCACAATTACCTTTTTTTTTCTTGATCATCTATCCGTTGGCCACTAAAATGGTTAGGATTTCCAATTAGAGAATTGCCAATGCGTGAGCCCTCCAAATTGGGGCCCACCATGTCAATGGTTTGGATCCTGGAACTATGGACCTCACTAGTATAGACTTAAAACCTTAGATACTCTTGAGCAGTTTGTTGGTTGTTTCCTTTACTTCCTACGGAGAGACAGAGTTTATCTATTGATGATTAGTAAAGAATAAAGAATATGATTGAACAATCTTCTATTATCATGTAGAGCTTGCATATACAATGAGGGTGACTGAGAAATGCGACGTCTATAGCTTTGGTGTTGTCGCACTTGAAGTGATGATTGGAAGGCATCCTGGGCAGCTCATCTCCTCCTTGTCATCACCAAATAGAGATGATACACTAGTAAAGAATATGTTGGACCAACGTCTCTCCAATCCGACGGCGGAGGTTGCACACGAAGTCATATTTGCAATGTCCATGGCCCTTGCATGCATTCGGCCGGATCCTGACTCTCGGCCAACCATGCACCATGTGGCTCAGGAGCTATCTGTTGGTGGGCCTTCTTTCTCTCTAGAGTCATTTCATGCACTTACATTTCGTCAACTGATGGATCTCAAGGTATAATTGGGTGTATGAAAATCAGTGAGGTTGTGGGCATGTAGTGGCAAGAACATTATTTTTGTGTGTCTATTGTATGAAAATAATCAACCACGGAGGTGTTTTTTATGTTATGATGTGTACACAGTTCAGTGTGTGGATTTGATGTTTATATAGAATATATATTTCTAGAATTGGTGATAAAAACCAAAATGTAATAAAAGTAGGATGAAAGAATAAAGATGTTTTCTTGTTTGATGGTTATCTTCTAACCCAAGGTTTTTATGCCCAAGAAGTTAACTTCTAGGGATTGTGATCCTTTCTTGTGATACCTTTAATATGGATGGTTGAGATTGTTTTTGAAAAATAGGTCCAATCAACCATTTGATATGTCATGGATTGCTTATATATATATATATATATATATATATATATATATATATATATATATATATATATATGGGAAAAGGTACTATACGCTCGACCATATTATACGTTCCATAAGGTCGAGTGCTGGCGGCACATTATTGGTCAAATGTTAGAAGTTTTAAACAACGAAGAGATTTTATAGGAAACCGAAGAAACACGGCGTGGATTAGATACTAAAATAGCTAAAACGTTATTGAAGTGACGTCACCAAGTTCCGTGAGCCCCACCATGATGTATGTTTTGTATCCACACCTTCCATCCATTTGGCGAGATCATTTTAGGGCAATATGCAAAGAATGAGTTAAATCCAAAGCTCCAATGGACCCAACATAGAAAACAGTGGGGATAGTGAGGCCTACCATTGAAAACTTCTAAAGGCCACGAAAGTTTTAGATCAAGCTGATATTTGTGTTTTCTCTTATTTCATGTCTTTTTTAACTTTTGAACAGGTTGGATTTCAAATAAACATTATGGTAGGCCTTGGGATAGTTTCAATGGTGGGAATCACTCTCCCCACTGTTTTCTATGGTGGGTCCAGTACAGATTTTTCTCTGCCTCATTCTTTGACACATGTCTTAAAATGATATTTCAAAATAGATGGACGGCGCGGATAAAACACATACATCATAGTGGGGCTCATAAAACTTGGTGACGTAGCTTCAATAGCTGACTCGCTACTCACCAGTGCGTACATCTACTTCATATTAAAAGGGGAAGCGGATTGGCTAGTGTACTTCACCCTGTGTTGACGTTAGCAAGTTTTTTTAGTCTAATCATGAGGTATGTGTAATATATATCCAAACTGTCCATCCATTTGGTGAGCTCGTTTTAAGGCTTTGAACGAAAAATAAGACAGATCTAACTATCAATTGGACCACACTACAAAAAGTTGTGTGAGATTGAACGTCTACCACTGAAACCCTTTTTGGGTCACAAAAGTTTTCGATCAGTATGAAATTTTTTTTTCCTCTTCATTCAGGTCCTTTTGACCTTATGAACAGATTGGATAGAAAATAAACATTATGGTAGGCCTTACAAATTTTTCAATGGTGAAAATCATTATCTTCGCTGCTATTTGTGGTGTGGTCCAAATGATCTTTGGATATGATTCATTTTTTGAATAATGATCTAAAATGATCTCTAAAATTAGATGAACCGTGTAGTATAATAAATACATCAGTGTGCGCCATTTAACTTTGAACTCCTTTAAACCATTCGTACAACTCGGAGCTGAAGGAGCGTCTATGCTCGTCTCGCATGACACATACCTACAGTAGCTATATGGCTAGCGTGAGGTACACTAACCAATCCCAATCCGCTTCCATTAGAACGCGGATTGCGTCCTACCACCTCCCAGACGGTAATCCTTTCGGGAAGGGCTCTGTGGGGCCCAACGTGATGTAATTGTTTTATATCCACGCCATTCAATAATTTTCTCAGATCATTTTAATAAAAAATTGACGCAGGTCCAATGCTTAAGTGGACCACAAGGTGGGGATTGAACGTCCACCATTAAAAACTTCTTACGAGCTAGAGAAGTTTGGGATCAAGCTGATATTTTTGTTTTCACTTCATCCATGTCTACATGACCTTATGAATAGGTTGGATGGTAAAAATTCAATAACAACTTATTTTCCCCTACATAGCCATTACAGTGCGCCCTAGGAGTTTATAACAGTAGAAATTCAATAACAACTGTTTTCCCATGGTGTGGTCCATCTGAGATTCAGATATAACTTATTTTTGGTGTAAATCCCTTAAATTATATTTCAAAATGAATGGACGGCATAAATACAAAATATACATCATGGTGGGGTCCACATAGCACCAATTTTGTTTCTCCAGATTTCCAATAAAATCCACGTCGTGTTTCTTCAGTTTCCTATAAAATCTCCCCGTTGTTTAAAACTTTTAACATCTGACCAATAATGTGCCACTAGCACTCGACCACGGTTGAGCCCATAGTACCTTTTCCCTATATATATATATATATATATATATATATATATATATATATATATATATATATATATATATATATATATATATATATATATATATATATATATATATATATATATATATATATATATAAAAAGGTACAATGCGCTCGACCTCACGGCTCCGTCCCATGCGGTCGAGCTGTGTGGGCCCCACCGTGATGCCTTTTGAACATCTACCCCATCAGTCAGATGCGTCATTCCACCGTGGACCTAGGTCTTAAAAATCAAGTCAATCCGTGACTTGTGTGGGCCACACCACATACAGAAGTGGAGAGGAGCCGTGTAACCATTAAAACATTCATAATCATTTTTGGGGCCCACAAAAGATGTGGTTTGCAAATCCAGCCCATCCATTATGTGTCTCCCACTTGTATGAGGGTTCAAACCAAGTTTCGGTAGCATTCAAAACTCAGGTGGGCCCCGCCAAGTGCTTTTATATGTTTTAATGGTGTCTTCACATGATTTTAGATGGTATGGCCCACTTGAGTTCTGTATACGGCTGATTTTTGGGATATCCCATTATTTAAAGGGGAACCACCAAATGCACGGTGTTGATGGTCTACATGCATCATGGTGGGGCCCACACAGCACGACCTCACGATAAGCTTATTGTGAGCTCGAGCGCATAATACCTTTTCCCATATATATATATATATATATATATATATATATATATATATATATAGGTGGGCCCATTATAATGTTTATGAGAAATCCACCATTTTTGTTCATTTTTTCTGATCATGTTAGGACATGGGAAAAATAATGAGGTATATTTATAATTCAACCGGGCCACACAACAAGAAAATGTGAGTAGTTAAATGCCTACTATCGAAACCTTCCTAAGGTCTACCATTTTTCTTATATGCCATTTATACTGTTAACAAGGTCATTCTTACTAAGATGAATTGAAAATACAAAAATATTAGCTCAATCCAAAACTTCTGTTAACAAGGTCATTCTTACTAAGATGAATTGAAAATACAAAAATATTAGCTCAATGCAAAACTTCTGTAGCCCACCAATGTTCACCGGTAGACATCCATTCCTCACTATTTCCTATCGTGAAGCCTATGTGATTTTCGGATTTGCCCCACTTTTTGTCTCATGCCCTAACGTGAAATAAAAAAACAGATGGACAGTGTGGATTTCTCACAACATGATGGTGGGCCCTAACTAACGTCCTATCATATTAAGCTTCCCCGAGAGGTTATCGCTAGAGTTGGTCATTGGTCCGAATCAGATTGAATTGGGCCTAACTCGATCCGATCTGAAATCCCAATAGTTTGACCCGAACTCAATCCAATTTAAGGCCGAGTCTGGGTCACCTGACTCGGACCGATCCGATGCATGATTAGCTTGACCCGAACCGAGTCCGACTCGGTCAGGGAAACCAAGTCGGATCGGGTTGGGTATGATTCGGATCGTTTGATATGGTGTGGTCCACTTCAATCTTCAATATATCGTACTTTTGTATTCGAGGCCTAAAATGATATGTCAAAATGGATGAACGGCTTAGATAAAACATATACATCAAGGTGGGCCCCATATGACTATAAAAGAACTGAATCTGCACTTTCTCTATACTTATTATAGTGTTGACGTGCACTGCACGCTTCCTTTTCACACAAGTATAGACTTGCTGTATTGAGGTTAGCAAGTTCTATGGGGCTGATCATGGGGTATGTGTTATATCCAAACCGTCCATCCATTTGGCGAGCTCGTCTTAAGGCTTGAGACGAAAAATAAGACAGATCTAACTATCATGTGGACCACACAAATTATTTAACGGTGAAAATCATTCTTTGTTGTTATTTGTGGTGTGGTCCAGATGATCTTTGGATATTATTCATTTTTTGGACAATGCTCTATAATGGTCTCTAAAAATATATGAACGATGTGGATATAAGAAATACATCACTGTGGGGCCCATGTAACTTTGATATCCTTTGAACCGTTCGTACAACTCAGAGCTCGAGGAGCGTCAGTGCTCGTCTTCGCACGACACATACTACACCAGCTGGAGTGGATGTCAGATAGACATCATGGTGGGCGCACAGAGAGGGAAACGGATTGGCTACTCCCCCTGACATGGTCGGTGCTATGTGGGCCCCACCATGACGTATGTGTTTCATCCATGCTGTCCATCTATTTTTCAGATCATTTTACTATGTAAGTCCAAAAATGAGGTATATCCAAATCTCAAGTGGACCACATTACAGGAAACAGTGTTGAATGAGAGTCAACCATTAAAAACATTTTAAGAGCCATAAAAGTTTTAGATCAAGCTGACCTTTGTTTTTTCTCTTCATTTGGGACTATATGACCTAACCAACAGATTTTGGATGTCAAATAAACAGTATAATAGGCCTTAGGAGGATTTTAATGGTGGATATCCAACCGCTATTGTTTTCATGTGGTGTGGTCCACCTGAGATTTATTTTCCTCTCATTTTTGGTATCCAGCCATGACATGATCTTTAAAAATGGATGAATGGAATGGACGAAACAGATACATCATGGTGGGTCCCACAGAGCACCGACCACCAGCTACAGAGCTGGTGGTAGGGGGAGTAGCCAATCCATTTCCCACAGGAGCAAGTGTTACAGAGAATTTTGGTCCTCTAAATTCAATACTCTTGTGCAGTAGCTTGTGCTTTCTCCTGGCTATTTGGAAGTGAGCGAAGCTAATCCGATATGGTTACGAAGCCACCTCCACACCAACAGTAATGGGATAATCATCATGTTCAGCAAATCCTTCTCTCCTTTCCCACACAATACGTATAGAAGCTATATCGCAGGAACGGTGCCAACAAATGCATGTGGTTTGTTCACTCCGAATCGGGTCAGGTCAGATCGGATCGGATCAGATTCCGGATCAGATTGGTCCGGGTAGGCATGAATCCGAACTCGACCCGAAAATCTTTCAGATCTAAACTGCCCTACTCGATTCGCACCGACCCAGGCCGTCGGATCGGTTCGGATTGGGTCGAATCTGGTCGGATCGGGTCGGATCTACCGGATCGGGTCAAGATTGCCTAGCTCTAGTTGTCGCATCTTCCTGCACATTTTGAATGTTTATCATCCAATGGCTCACGCTAAGACACGACTTGACCATATGTTATGGTTCTATCTGCTCGACCTTATAGTACCATTTCCCATACACACACACACACGAATGCTCACCTGCGCAACAGTTCTCACTGGGAACTCGTGAAAACATTTTTAAAACCTATCTCCCATGATATGAGTTCAAGATCTAAACTATTCATGCGATGCAGCACCCCATGAATGTCACGCCCCAAAATTTAGGTACCCGAATAAGGTATTCAAGACCCGAATTCCAGGGTGTGAGTTATAAAATTTTTCTCATTTATTTCAGACCAGATGATTTAATCAAGCTCAATAATAATCAGCGTCATCTAAAAGAAATACAACTGAATATTTATTAAATTCAACTCTTTGATAGCTTCCATTTCTACATCGAAATTATGTACATAAACTATACCTAAATAACAAAACAAAAAAAAATATAAAATAGCATAAAATAAATCTGAATTGAATTAAAACTAAAGTAAATTTTTCTACAAATAACGCTAATAGTAGAGGCCCGCCTGCTCATAGTATTCCAGCTCTGCACCTGTACATTTGTTTAGTAGGATGAGCATAACAACCCAGTAGGGTCATCTCTTACCCAAAATTCAACATGTTCAGATAATATCAATTTTATAACAATGGAGAAAATAAAATACAGTTAATAAAATTTAACAACAGAAGTGTGAAAATGCGATGCATGCGATATTTTCATCATGAATACTCATAACATTTATATTATTTCTCACAACACCGTACCAAGTGGATGGTCACGTTGCATTAACGCCCACGCACTGGTACCTCATGGTGATAGACCCATTTATACGTTAGCTGGTCAGACTACTGCTCCAGTTGTACATCTAACGTATGTCCACGCACACAATTGTACTCATACGCCGTACACAAAGGAGACTCCAAAAGATCCTATGGGTTCTAGGGTCTTTCACCCAAGGGACACAATTGTCCTACTTGCTGACTTTAGGGTCTCTCACCCAAGGGACACAATTGCCCTACTTGCTGATACCATTATCATTCATTGACTTCCTTTTCTTTTTCCATAATTCCATAATTAAAATAGATGAATGCATGTCATGAGTTATTCTAAAATCAATAGCAAACGATTTATCATTCAAATTTTCATACAAAACGTGTAGCAACCCGATGTCATTAAAATTAAATTCGTGAAATTTACTGAAACATCAAGTTGCTTCCTGTAACAGTGCTATAAATTTTTATTTATTTATTTATTTTTGTAAATACCATTGAAATACCTTATATATCCTAAAATCATAATTTATTTATTTATCTAATTATGTACAGATATAAGCTAATAATTTCATTCTAAATTCTAATTTTCAAAATTTCAAAATAATTATATGGACCTTATATTCGGATTATTTTATTTTTTTTAAATCAGAGTTTAAGTTAGTATGAATTGAAAGTTTAATTTAACATTGGGTTAAAATTTGATTTAAATAATTTAAATAATCATCCAAATTAGATCATATTAATTCTAAATGCTTAAATTAGACTTATAATGATTTAATTTGATCTTAACAAGTGGGATTTTAAAACTTCTAAATTAGAATATAAACTTAGTAAAATTATTTTATTATTATTATTTTACCTGGACATGTTGAAAGTGTGGATTGTATGGTAGATTCCCAGACTTATACACGTGTGTTATATTTCGCATGTGGAGACGAATAAGATTGTAGTCATACTCGCATTTCTCGCACTAGCAAAATCCCATTAAAAAAAAAATGTCCAGTTCAACTAGTTGGAAACATTATGGTCCACCAAGTAAATAACTTCTAATCTTTAATATAAGTGTAAAAAAAAAAATTCTAACCCATTCAATAGGTCTATTAGAATATTAAGATCACTTACAAGAAACACTTACAATCACTAATTAAAATGTTGAAAGTGTGGATTGTATGGTAGATTCCCAAACTTATACACGTGTGTTATATTTCGCATGTGGAGACGAATAAGATTGTAGTCATACTCGCATTTCTCGCACTAGCAGAATCCCATTAAAAAAAAATGTCCAGTTTAACTAGTTGGAAACATTATGGTCCACCAAGTAAATAACTTCTAATCTTTAATATAAGTGTAAAAAAAAAAAATCTAACCCATTCAATAGGTCTATTATAATATTAAGATCACTTACAAGAAACACTTACAATCACTAATTAAATTGATAATATTATTTATCAACAATTATAAGTTATTTTTTTATTTTTATTTTTGTGGGTATCCTGACTAGTATATAAGAATGATTTTTCATTAAAGTGATCTTCATGTGATTTTAAACGTATTAGAAGGGTTGGATTTTGTATAAAGTTATTAGGTCATAAATCTATTGCTGGGTGGACCTTAACTTGTGGTCCAGCTTGATGAACTTGAAACCTTCTCCATTATAGTAATCTCATGAGGAGTTATTTAATACTCTGCCAGAATATGATGATAGGCACTCTGAAATTTACAAATGTGGCATATGATAACACAAATATTTTTTTTATATTTAGAGTTTATAAATTAAAATATAAAACCTAAATAAATTGTTTATTTTATTATATAAATTTATTTTATATATATATATATATATATTATTTTAACCTTAAATATTAGAAATTTTATTTATATAAATTATTTCAACATAAATACCAGAAATATATAAAAATAGAATTTTATAAATAAATAATCAACTGACAATTAGCATAATAATTAATTGAAAATGCTAAATCTCAAGATAAGATCACCTACCTTAAAGTTTGATGATCCGGCTTCGCTCTAATCTCTCTCACTCTCTTGATCTACAGAGCTCTCTCTCTTGATCTACCCGGTTCTCTCTCTCCCTTTTGGATACGATTAAAACTTATTTATATTTTTCCTTCTTTTTTAGTGGATGTGAGGAATAAGGCGGAAGAGTGGGAGACGTGGGAAGTTTTGTTTTGTGGGAGGGTTTGGCAGCTATTACCGCACAAAAAGGAGGAAAGTGGAAGAAGTGGTTTAGTTGCGGAAGATTAATTTTTATTTATTTTTACTTTATTTTTATTTTTATTTTTTTTTAAGATGCGGTGGATCCTATATAAATCCACTCCGTCCATCATCTTGGCCAGGCCAAGAGAAAACATAAGGCCAAAAATGAGGTCGATCCAAAACTCAGGTGGGCCACACGGAAGTGGACGGTGGGGTTAGTTCCCACAAAAAAAAAGGGGGTTGTTACAATAAAACTCTCTTACTGAACTTTTACCCTAACCCAAAACTTTGGTAGACAATGGAAAAATGAAAAAAATTTCCCCCTTGATTTGCCTTTCTTTTTCCATGGCCAACCAAAGTATTGGATCAAAGTAAAAGTTGGACCATAGGGATTTCATGGGGTGCTGCATCACATGAACAATTCAAATCTTGCACTCATAACATAAGAGATGAATTCTCAAAAAGTTCTCATGAGTTCTCGTGAGAACTGGTGAGCAGGTGAGAGGCATGCTCACCCGCGCTCCTACGCACGTGCGCACCTTTGTACATGTGTCATGGGCGTCTAATCTGAACAGTCCATGTGACATGGAATCCCATGAAACCCCAACGGACAAATTTTCACCATGATCTAAAATTCTGATGAGCCATACCAAAGAGAAATGAAAATCGAGGAAATTATTTTCATTTTTCATGGCCAACCAAAGTTTTTGATCAAAGTAAAAAATTAAGCCTGGGTAGTTTCATGAGGTGTTGCTTCACGTGGACCGTTCAGTTGGAATATCATAGATGAGACTTGCATCTAACACAGGTTTATGAGAATTTCTTTTTATTGAGTTTCAGGGAATCGTTCTTATTGGGATTCTTGTTATTAGTATTTGCTACTGCATGTACTTTGAACAAGAAATTTCTATTTTCCATCTTTTTATCACGGTTGTGAGATTTTTCCTCAATTCGAAGATGTTTCTAGATTTGTCCTAATGTGTAGTCTTGAGTCTTATATAACAAATTCTTTCTATAGTCATTACATATCGGGAGAAACTTTGCGATAATAGGCTTGACATGGAATGACTCATGAAGATCAATTTTAATGGCTTTGATTTTATTTACTATTAGTTTCAATTCTTAGATTTGAGGTAGAAGTGATTTATTATCTATCATGTTATAATAAAGTACCTGGTTATGAGGAATTTGATTTTACCTTCTTCTTCTTCAGATCTCTATTTGAACTGCAGGGCGATTCAAAATTTCTTTTGCAGACGATCGTTCAAACCAAAATGGACAAACGGATACCATAGGGACCATTTACAAATTCTGATTTTTCTTAGCCATCACAGCAGCTAAGATTTTTAATTTATATCTTATATAAATCTTACTCCATGTAACATCATCTAAGTCATTGGATCTGACACGGTTACTATGGGCTCGAGCTTTTAGAGAATGTGGTTGTTTTACATGGTATGAAAGTGTGTTTGAATCTTGAACATCGCAAATATGTCATATTCTTCCATGTGGGGCTGGTTATGTTGTGAGTGTTCCTCCACCCACATGTTAATATTATTACATCTCCTTTAGATGATCGGCCAGGATCTTTGAACAATGGGCCTAGATCTTCAAACGGACGGTTCAGAACACTACTCCCTTTGCAATGCATCAGGACCGTTCAATTGAATATGTTTAAAAAAGGACTTAGTTTTCGTTTTATTATTATTCAGACCCCAAGATGAGAAAACGCAGATTAAACATTAAAATTCAGCTAGTCTTTGAGGACATTGGAGATGAGGAAATTTCCAAAATTACCTTTGGCACGTGCATCAAGTGGGTCATCTAAGAATGCTTTGCACAGTGTCGCTCTCTCCACTTCACTGACGACCTCTCGTTTCACTGAAGAATCATAGTAAAGAAGATGTCAGTAGGGCCCACCGAAGTTGGACCTACCTAATATAGTGGGTCATATTCATTGAGCAGCATTTGTACACTTGCTGAGAATCAAGAGGGCATTATGGTCCATTTTGTAGATGGAAACCCACGTGCGATATGGATCGAAAAATCCAAACCGTTCATTACCTGGGCCACACTATTCTGATCTTCTGGGCCAAACATCAGCCTATTTCGCTCCTCAGGTGGGGCGTGGAGTACAAACGAACGGATGGCTTAAAAAATTCTAGCCGTCCATTTGGTATTAATTTGCACTGTGGCTGTCTGATTGAAATTGTAAACAGGATAGCCCACCTGATGGAATGCTTGGATCTTTCACATTTGCAATATTGGCCTGTGCCCTTGTGCATGTATAACCCAGCCCATGAAAGGGCCCACCCAAGTTAATATGGCATCAGTTGGGAAGATCCAATCCGTCCATAAGGCGAGCCCACCGGAGATTTCCTTGGACTTAAAAATCAAACAGGTGCCCTCATCAGATGGCCCACACCGTACAAAACAAACAGACAGCATTTTCAGCCGTTCATTATTGCATTCCTTGTGGATGACCGGGCTAGGCCTAATTTTTGCATCAGGGGATCTCAAGGTGAGGCCCACCTGATGGACGTCATGGATCTTGCAAACTCAGGCTATAAAATAACCTTAACAAATATCAGCAACAATAATACTATGCTGGGCTGTGAGATTTTTCATTACGTTCAGGTTTAGATTTGCGCGAGTGGGGCCTACATTTCAGTGATCGAAACCGTTCATATGATGGGACTGGCCCATGGACTAAAATTTTAATTGGAAGATCAAATCCGTAGAATATTTAGCTTTTTAATGTTTTATCAGTTCTTTAACCTCTTTGTGTGCCACCAATTCAAAGGTTTGGGATTTTTCTATCTCGGATATTTTTCATATCCGCACCATCCGTGGTGGTGTCCGTAACATCAGCGGTTTGGATCTGTAAAAAATGGGTCCATAAGGCTAAAGGAAGAGATTAGAAATTTAAAATAACCTTTTGCCTGTAAAATAAAACCAGGAAGCTTGGTAATTCAGATAACTGTGCCAGCAGGAAGCTTTATATCATCCCTAGCCTCTCCTAAAACCCTGCACATTCCATGCCACGTAATCATCATACCTTGTATGTATGCATGCATGCATGTACATATGTATCTAGGTATGTATATTTGCATGCATGTATCTATACATACGCATGTTGTAAGTATCATGAATCTGCTTATGTATTTTGTATGTATATATGTATGCATGCGTATATCTGTGCATGTACGCAATTAGGAGAATGATCCCATGATATGTTCGTAGAATCTAAACCGTGCATCTGGTGCAACTCTTCATTTTCACCTTACATTCAAAGAATCATCTTGATACAAAATTCAGATGGGCCACACCAAAGGGAGAGAAGTATGATCACATTTAAAACATATATCTTCACGTGCTGTGGCCCACCTGACTTTTCGAATGGCCTATTTTTCGTGCATCCCTTCAACCTTGCATTTAAACACCCAGCCGGATCCAACATTCAATGTGGAGATTTCTATAGTGGGTCCCCCATCGTTCAGTGGTCCACCTGAGTCAATGGATCGGGCTGGATTGTTCATCAGACGGACCAAACTTGTGTGATGAAATGGACGGTTAGTACGATGAACGATCTATATTTAACATACACACCTAATCAACGGTCTGCCTCTATTTTTAGGCCATGCAACATAAAAAGTAATAACAACCTATTGAACAGTCCTGATCTTACAGATGCCACGGTGGCTCGTATGCTGATGGTAAGATTCAGATAGCGACTGTCACGTCTGGCCATACACCCTTATGGGATGCGGATTTCCTGCCAAAGCCTTGAACCCAAGTGGGGCCTACCGTAGTGTTTGTGAGAAATCCACCCTGTCCATCAGTTTTGTGAGCTCATTTAAGGACACGAAGCCAAAATCTAGCCGGATCCAGTACTCAAGTGGGCGAAAACGTGAGGATTGAATGTCCACAGTTGAAATATTCATGTGGCCACAGAAGTTTTGAATCAGTCTGAGATTTTTGTTTTCAGTTAATCCCAGTAGGAATGAAGTTATGAACGGTATGGATGGCATGTTAACATCACAGTCGACTCAGGGAGGTTTCAACGGTAGTAATTTCCCTATCCACCTTTACCTTTAATGCATCCCACCTGAGTCTTGGATTTTTCTCACTTTTGCTGTCATGTCCTAAAATGATCTCACAAAACGGATGTACGGGGTAGATTTCTCACAAACATCATGGTGGGCCCCACCTGGGTTTCCAGCGCACAGGAACTTTCCGCGTCCCCCCTTATGTGGCATGTGTGTGTGGGGCCCACCTAGAGCAGATTGATTAAAGTACCTATTGAGGATATCACCGTGGTCACCCCCTGCGAGTTTCCTGATGGACGCTACAAGATCGTCGTTGAAGATCTTCCTCACCATCCGCATATTCAGGCCGCCAAAGACGATCTCGAGGCGGGCCGCCATGATCAGATCACCGTTGATTGCTGCATCATACATTTCTCAGTTCGCCCATCGGTACCGTTCCCGAAGTTGGGTAGTTCTATCAATTTCTTGCAATCAGCATAGATCCCTGCAACCGCACATCTTTAGTAATTTTTTTTCTTCATAGAACAAGCTTATTGTATAAGATGGTGTGTGAAGCCCACATCCAATCCATTCATAAGGTGGAACCCTTCAAGTTCACCGTCTATACAAGAATTCAGACCGATACAAAACAAAGGTGGGCCACACCATAGAGAACAGTTGTGATGTGGACGGTCACCATTGCGACCTTCCAGATTGTATGGAGTCCAAACCTATTTTGTATATGCCTTCCAATCCATTTAGAAGATATGTCCCATCAGGATGTGTGGACACCCCAAAAAATTAGGCCACTCCAAGACCGCACATTTGGTCAGGTTAGGACTGACAGTGGGGCCCACATTGATATATGTGTTGTATATCCATACCATCCAACCTGGTGATAAGGTCAAATATATATATGGATGAAGAGAGCATATAAATATCAGCTTCATCAAAGAGAAGTTTTTAATGGTCAATCACCACCATTTCCTGTAGCATGGTCCACCTGAGATTTTGTTGTACTTCATTTTTTTGGAGCCACGTCTTAAAATCAGCTGGAACCACATGAGAATTTGTTGTAATATGGATGTACAAGATATATATTAAGGTGGGCACCTGTTGTTACATTTCAATTAGCTTTTTTCTTCTTTTTTTTACACATGCGCACACACCCCCACACACTCACGCCATGGTGGGATTTCACCGCTAAGGGATACTCAAAAGCTTGAGCAGGTGTTGAAACTCCTAAGAATCTACCACTGAGCAAGAGTAAGGATCCAACTTTCCAATTAGCTTATAATTCCCAAATTAGCATGTTTGTGTGATATCTAACATGTACAAAAGTTTGGCCCATGAACCAACTTATCAGGTAAGCTTCAATGAGTGGTCTAACTCAATATACAAGTATGACCCACATAATGAGTGGATTGGACTGATTTTCATGGCCGGTGATCTTCATGGCAAAGAAGGGCCCCAAAATTTGGACGCCCATGGCTGGGGCTGTACACGAACCGAGTTAGCTCAGTTAGCTCACTCAACTCGACTCGAAAAAGCTTGATTTGACTCAATTCAAAACTGAGTTTAAGCTGTGTAGAGCTGATTTTTTGAGCTCAAAAAAATTTCAAACCGAGTTCGAGCTTGCCCAAGCTCTACTTGACTTGGATCGAACCCTAAGTCGAATCGAACTCGGATCGAACTAGTTCAATGACTCAGTTACTTTGATATTGATGTTGCTCACCAAGTGTTTGATGAAATGACTCAATGAAGTGTTAGTGAGTGGCAAGAAAGGTATATATATAAAGCAAATATCTTTTCTCTTGAATTTGACGTTGCGTACAAGGTGTTTGAAGAAATACCTGTAAAACTGTTGTTGTTGTTTTATATATAGTGAGAATATGAAGGTATAATTTATGTGTTTGTGAAAATGTTGTATAGGCAAACTCGGCTCAATCTCGGCTCGAACCGGCCTGAGTTACTGACCAAACCAAGCCGAGCTGGCCAGTCAAGCTTGAGGATCGAGCCGAGCCGAGTTCGAGCTAGGATCAGCTAATGGACGCGCCAAGTCGAGCTTGGTTCGACTAATGTACACCTATACCCATGGCCTCGAGATCACTCGTGAGCAACACTGTAGGGCCCACCATGATGTATGTATTTTGAGGATGCTAGTCATTTATTTTGCCATATCGTTTTAAGGCATGTGCTTAAAAATGAGGGATCTAAAGGTCAATCGAGCCACATTACAGGAAACAGTTGAAACCTTCCTAGGGCCCACCATGATGTTTATTTGCCATTCAACGTGTTCAAAAGGTCACATACACTGGAATGAGAGGAAAATACAAATATCAGCTTCATCCAAAACTTCCATGATCTTTAAAAAGCTTTCAACAGTGTTTCCTGTGGTGTGGTCCACTTGAGCTTTGGATCCACGTCTTTTTAATTAATGTCATGCTCTAAAATGATGCGGCAAAATAAATAGATGGTGTGAATAAAATACAAAAATCATAATGGCCCTGCGCACCTATAAAATTGAAGCTTACACAATCATCAGTTGGCCACACCATACAAAAGAATAGAGACCACCCATAACCTCGAAATTCAATTGGTGGAACCGGCCTGATTGTGAGGCATGGGACTTGCTGGGTGCCATACAAATACCATGATGGCCCCATCTTGGAAGGATCTCAGATTATTAGAGTGGGGGACAAGGTTCCATTTTGGAGACTGTTTATCTGATGTATCTAAAAATCGGATTGTAGGACCCGATTTTAAATCAAACGGGTACTTAATTATGTTCAGATTCAGTCCATGACTTGAAGTAAGATCTACATAAGGGGAAGATGCATCGGATCCACCACATCCAACAGGTGCAGACCATTTTCACATGGATCCTAGAAATCATTCCAATTTAAACTTTAGTGGGCCACACCATAAGAAACAGTATAACCTCTGAATTCACATGGCGTTACCCACGTGAGTGTTAGAATGAATTGAATTTTGGAGCGTCCCTTCGTCCCGGTGGGAAGACTTAGATGAATAGATGGGATGGTATATTTACATCGCAGTGGACCCCACACGCAATTTAGATGATTTATTTTTGGTCCCTGTCTCAGCCATTCCGTAGTGAGGCCCACCCAATATTTTAAATCGGTCAAAATTTTGGGTGCTAGTCCAACAAAGGGTGGTACATCTGATGAACGGCATAGATCTCATTCAGATGAAGCTGCTCCATCCACATCAGCGAAATTGCTCTCCCTGTGTAATTAAGTTCCCAACTCTGAACCCGTTAAGACATGGACCCGATTCCTTTAGTCGGGTCCAAATATGGGTGCAGCAAGGACCCCGGAGATTGAACGTTTGATGGATTTGTACCCGTTGGCTACTGGGCCTCCTAGTGGGCCCATGTAATAAAATGACCAGCATAAAAAACCCGAGAATCAAATCCAGTGGGTTAGCCAAAGACGATATGCCCAAGCTAAAAATCCATCAATGCAAACGAAAGTAGGGCTGTACACAAGCCATGCTAGCTCGAAAAGTTACGTTCGGTTTGACTCAATCTAGCTTAGCTTGATTGACTATTCAAAGTGGGCCAAGCTATATATGACTTAGCTTTTTTGAAAACGAGCACAATGAAGCTTACTCAAACTCTGCACTAGCTCAAATATATATATATATACACTCACCTGCAAACCTACATACAAATTTTTTTGAAAACTCATTATATCTGATGATTCTCGCAAATCTGAATGATCCACATGAAGCAGAACATCATCAAACCTCTTGGTACTAATTTTTACTTTGATCCAAAACTTCGGTGGGCTATGAAAAATGCAAACAGTTTCTTCCCTTGATTTGAGTTTCTCTTTGCTATGGCCCACCAGAATCTTAGATCAGTATGAAAATTTGCCTCCTAAGGTTTCATGGGATTCCGCATCTTATGGACCGTTCGGATTTAACACCTATGACACGTGTACAAAGGTGCACATGTGCATAGGTGCGTAAGAGAGCATGCCTCTCTCTCTCTCTCTCTCTCTCTCTCTCTCTCTCTCCCCTCAGCTACTCACCCAAGCTTGACTCAGCATTTGCTTGACTTGTCTGAGCTGTACGGCCTATACTTGGCCACTTTTTGGAGTTCTCCCTCTCTCAACACTTACAACAAAGTACCTTTATTGCTCTATCTAATATTTTATGTATATTATTAATTGAATATTTGATTTGGGGTTGGGTCGGATGCGAGTTGAGTTAGTTGGGTTAGGTTGTTAGGTTGAGTTACGTGTGAGTTGCTCGACTCAATTCGACATAAGCTTGCCTCGACTCGATTCAATATAAGCTTGCCTCGACTCAATTTATAAGCTTGCATAAGCTCGCATCGATCTCAACTAGAAAGGCTTAGAAAACAATTCAAGCTCCAATGGTAAGCTTGAGCTCGAGCTCAAACTCAAGGAGAGCAAGGACAAGCAAAGCTAGGCTTGGACCACCTCAACTTGACTATGCTCGATGTACAACCCTAGAAAAGAAGGGACCCATGGCCCATGATCCAATAACTGGGCTTCACAATCACAGGCCCAAAATGCTTAATTTTGTGAATCTAATGTAGAAAGTTCTAAAAGAGAGCAAGATGGTGCCAGTTTTTGAGCTGTGTAAGAATCCAACGGCTAGAAATGACACATACCAAAGGCGTAGATCTTGACAGGAACGAGGCCCACAATCAACTTCTTCCGGACCCCCACTGCACAGAGATCCTGACCATCCTCTAAGAGGAGTGGAAATGCAACCTTTGTATTCTCTTCGTACATAACACTCTTTGAGCTCTCCATCACTGATGCACTTGCCATTTTTGGTTAATTAGTGTTCATGATGTCTATTTATAGCAAAGATGAGTTGTTTGATACTCTGGCAAAGTACGATACTTCATACACATACAGATAGAAATTATACTGTAAGGTCACTACACCACTCAAGTACTGGGATCCGCAGAGGATGGAGCATAGCCTCAAAATCAGTCTGATTAGGCAACCCTGGACATTGATTAATGGACACATGTTTGTTGAAATATGATCATCAGCTACTTAGCATCTTAACCGTTGATTAGATGTACACCTATCAGATAGTTACTGGACTCGGGATCCATGATTTGGACTTAATGCCACGTGTACACTATATGAGCGCATGTGTATGGAGCATCCAACTCTGCCAGATCATGGTAGCTTTTCTACCCCTTTACGTGCTGACAACATCACATAAAATCTGTTTGGGCAGTTACAAGGGATAAGGAAAGATCCAGAACCAATCCCAACTCCGACTACTGTGTCCATACCCTCTTCTGTTCGCATCCCGAGTCGTACACGTGGCACGTGTGGATGATATCTGGGCCATCATCAGGTGGGCCCCACAATGGACGGTCGCTGGCTACAGCATCCATTTTCGAGGTCACAACAGGACAGTTAAGATCTTAAAATGGAAGGAAATTATGTAGCAGGACTCATCAATAAAATGGGCCCACCATAGGGCAAATGAACCCAATTTATTTAAAGCTGGTGGGCTGAATATTTCAATGGTGGGCCCACCTTGCCCGTGCCTGATTCAATGGCTCATGGGCTGTGTTCAGCATGTATCGGATGATTGGACTTGGGCCTGAAAAGCCTAATTATCTAATTTTTAGACCACTTCTCACCCACTAAATGAATGCAACCGGTGCCATCATCCACTAGTCTTGCTAATGGAACCCCTTTTTGGGTAATCCTAACCATTGATCTGGTGGGTCCTTCGTGGTGATGCATTATGCAATAATCTCTCAAGTTGGAATATGGTAATCCATTGGCTGTGGCCTACAAATAGACAGTTTCTTTTAAAAAAAGGTCTTTCAATCAGGAAAAGTCATGTCCGCCATCATCTGTGGGGCCCATCAGGCAAACCGTCTGGATCATCTAATACTTTGATCCCACTTGTACCACATTTCATCTTTCATGCAAACTCCTATATCCCTAATCCAATTCAATTCACTTAGACCACATGATGGGCTAGCCTTAGGAAAGCCAGGCGGGCCCAAGACCGTTCAATTAAGTTTAATTTAAACAGTCTGACCGGATTCAATTTTGGGTTGATTCGGGTCAAGTTACTGCGTAACTCGAACTTGACTCGGTATACTTCGGGTTGAGTTAGGTCTGACCAAGTCTGATGAGTCGAGTCATCCCCTGCCCAGCTCTCCTGGTCCATCGGTCTAAAAGTTAGGACCATATATATCCAGCCCGTTGAAAACCAAAACGGACGGTGATTACAGCTCGGACACAGAAAATGTACCCTCCGATAGCATCCGTAGCTAAATTCGAAGCCTTTCTTAGCTAGGGCTGTCCATGGGCTTTGAGTTGAGCTGGGCCTCACAAACACAAACAGACCAGTTCAAGACGATCGTGACCCATGCTCAAGTTATTGGGATAAACAATCACCTCCAGCCAGCCGTTTCTCCCCCACCGTGTATCATGTGAAGACACCCATCCCACGTATGTCATTGTCTTGGTCCTGCAGCCGTCCATTTATCTCAATGGTATGGCCCACCTGCTAAATGGACCGGCAGGATTCTTTCAGGGGCTAGGTGATCTTCATAGTGAGGCCCAACACTTGCATGGCTCGGATCTCTTACAGAAGACAGATGGGAGAAAAGCTCAGCAGCAGTCAACATAGGCATTTTAGTGTTTCTTTCTGCATAAAACTACCAGGCTTCGACAAGCGGGACCCACGGCTCGTTGTTTCATACCATTGGCATCTTGGACCCCACGTCTGATAGACCATGCTCCCCACAATCTCCTCACTAGTCTCAAAAATGCCTGCAAATGTAAGCAATCACTTTCAAATCTGCTTGCCATGTGTCAAGTGATCCTCCCATGTGTTTGATTCCAAGCATCCAGACCATTCAGCATGTGGAGCCCACGTCAGTTCCAATCATAAACCCTACTTTCGTGTGCATCGATCGACTCATGAATGCCCAAGGTCAGTTCACACATCCACATCAGGATGAAGAAAGAATGGACAAGGGCTTTGGTTTGTGTTTGGCAGCTCAAAAATCCAAGCATGCAAGTTACAGCCATTTTCACTAATCCAGACCGTCCAAATACCAATACCAGCAGAGAAATGGTTACCCAACTAACCAATCAAACAGTCCTAGCCATTGACTCAGCAACCATCAAATGTATTTCTAAAAATGAAAATGATCAGCTGTCCAAACTCAACTTCCGAAATCAGAACATCAAGGTCATCTGATTAGTGAGGTTTCCAGGCTATGCTCCATCCATGATAGGACGAATAATTTGGACAGTCTGGATTGAGCTACATGTATGCCACAGGCATGGCGGATGAATCACACTACCTAAACACATGGCAAAAACACACCATGATTAACCAGGCCCCTTGATTGAGAAGGGAGACCATACCATAGAGCCAGAAGAAGCAGAATATGGTAGAGCCATATTGCTACAATACACAAGCCAGGATTTGTCCATCTAGTGGAACAATATGCATAGATCAGATGATCCTAGCAATCTACACAGTGGCCTTCAAATGGATGGTGAGAAGGAAAGACTGTGGATAGTCTGAAAATTAAGTGATGGTAAGTAGAGGAATAGCCATGGTTTTCTAGTAAGTAAGATTTTCAAATCATTCTCCATCCATATTGAGGCCCACTAGTTGGACAGCTCATATTGGCAGATAAACCCATACATGTAGAGAGAGGGCTCTACCACCTTCAGCTTCTTCCATCTCTACAGTGTAATCAGCAACTTAGCAGGACAATAAAATTATGGCCTACCATTCTGATATAAAAAATGTAAGTTGAGGGGGAAAAGGCATGCCATTTTAACTTTGGAGCCAAAAACAAATAACCATCACCAAGATTTCAGTAATGTATCTTTTTGGCAAATCAACCCATGGAAGAAAGGAAAAAAAAATCATGAGGAATTACAACAAAATTTCTCATGTATATAGCAGGACAGAGTACATACCTCCCCCAAGCAATACCTTCCAACCATAGACAAGCAACTGCTCAAATGGGAGGATGGATAGTCCGGTCGTGCATGGGCTTCTTGCACTTCATCCAAACAAATCATCATTGTCATATCCCAAACCAGTATCGAGTTTCTCTCCAGAGGCATCAAGGGACTTCCCTTCAGTACCTTTTGTTAAACCAGCTCGATCTTCCCCAGGCTCACCCGATGCATAGGCCCAAGAAGACCCGACTTTGACGGGAACGGCATCTCCATATAGGTCGTCATAAATACTGCCCTTTGGAGCGCCTTTGACCTTGTTCAAAACTTGTTGTAGTTTATCTGTCACCCCTTTCGGGGAAATACTGTCTTCCTTAGAAGGGATTGGTGCTTCTTTCCCTTTGGGTATTACTGTGGTTTGTACAAGGGATTCATACTTCCCAACAAGACTGCCTTCTTTTACACCAACCGGACCGGGTTCAGTTTCAACATCGGCACCATCTGAAATTCCAACTACCTCAACCAACTCACCGCCCACCTGGTCTCTGAAAGCCACCCTCGTTTTCTTGAGTCTCTTAGCGGGCCTCTCCGGCTGCTGGCTGCCGTCCGTTTCGCTAGATGAACTTCCAGAATCTTTTCCAGATTTGGACAATATGTCAGATTTGCTCAGACCAAAACGGTTGAGAATTGTGTTATACGCAAGAACGGCTTCTTCATCGGAAGGGTCTGGAGGGGAAGGTAGATTAATTTCGGTGGGGCGTGGAGGGGTGGGGAAAAGAGCAGCGGTGTTCTTTCTAAGAATGTAACTTCGGGTCGATGCAGCAAATCTCAGCGACTGTCCTACTTCAAGCTCAACCGGGTTTTCTTTCGTCAGCCGCTCATTTGCAACAAACGTACCATGTGCTGACCCCAAATCTATTACAAATACGCTGCAGTTCGAAATATAAATGGCTGTAAATGCTTGCATGGTTGAGAAATTACCCAATTTTCAGGATGTAACAAAACACAAGCAATATAGCTCCTTCATTATCCAATCAAGAGATTTGCAAAGCCCAAACAAGCATGCAAGGCAGCACACCACACATATGCCAGCAAGGCACATTGGTACAAGATCCAATCCATTCGTCAGAGGATTACCAGTATGTAGATGCTCTCGCCCGAAAATCAGGTCAGTACACTTGTCAGGTAGGTCCATGGTTTATGAACAAATGCATGGCCGAATTAAAAACAAAAATTAAAAAAAGGCTCATCTTACCCATTCAATTTCTTATAACATCATGGCCACCCAACTACTGAAAAAAACAGATTTCTTATTTGGGTAGGACATCTACATGGCCAGACCCAACTGATGGTGATGGACAGCTTAGGCATTGCACCTGTGGTCCATGCTGGCACATGTGATGGCATGTACATGAGCTGTTTTGTTCATACGTGTAGGATTGGCATGTACATGAGCTGTTGTGTTCATATGTGTAGGATTGGCATGTACATGAGCTGATTTGTTCGTACGTGTAGGATTTGCAAAGCTCTCCAGTCAATAATCAATACGCATAAATACATTCATGCATGCATAGATACATACCTACATGAGAAAAACTTGACACACTGGTAGAGTGATGGACAATGTGCAAGCAATTAGAAATTACTCGAAATTGCATATATGGCATGCAAGAAATTCAAATTAAATTAGCAAAATTATGGGTCCCAGAATAGATGTGTCATGACCCAAAAATTTTACTTATTTGATTGTATCTTACTGTCGGTTTTGTAGACATTTATTGGATGGTTAAAATAAAAAATTCCCACTGGTAATTCTATATTTAAAAAAAATAATAATAATAATGGTCAAAATTTAACAAACAAGCATCCACTAATGCAGGCCCACTGCTCACTGCAAGGCCCAAAATCTGCTGATTTTGGACTGTTTATTTATAGATTTGAGGCCTAAATATCAAGATATGCAATTTACTATGGGTGAAAATATGAGAGCTGATTTAAAGATGTGATAGAAGATATGAGGAGATGTGATTACAGATATAGGGGCTAATTTGAAGCTTTGGAGAATTATTTTCTAGATTTGCATTTACTATTATTAAGCTTTTACTTACCATCTTAGGTAAATTAGATTGCTTTGAAATCAATCAGTTAGGAAATTGTCATTGAAGATTCATTTAGGGTCTAGGGGGTTAGGCATTCCAAAATTTTCTAAATATGAGTTTATATATATATGTATATATATATATATATATATATATATATATAGAGAGAGAGAGAGAGAGAGAATTGTAAGAAGTTCGATATCAATAAAGTATTTCTCCCTTTCTACTCAAATATTCTTGTGGGTATACTCTTGTCTATTTCTTTGTAATTCCGGTGTCAAGATATCATTGACTCGATAACTGGGTGCACCATTTTGGTATCAGAGCGGGTAATTATAGGACTATCAACTCTACATCATCTCTTAATAGTTTCGAAGGCGGTGATCGTGACATAAGAAGAGTTTGTGCAAGTAATCCAATTAGATCTACGCACTTACACATGTGGTGCGCAATCTCAATAATCAAGTGAGGAAGCTTGAAGAAATTCAGAGACCAAAGTTGAAGCACGTGGACACGTAAGGGAAGGTACATATTAACAACAGCAACAGCAACAGCAGCCAAAAAAAATCACACTTCCTGAAATTGTTGAAAATGGACAGCACACATGGCCCGTGTTTGAGTCAGCGGATCAAGGGGAAAATAGTGTTGGATTGAGGCAATTTCTGAACAATCAGAAAGAACATCGAATCTACTTTCATCCAAAATTCATTTCATCGCGATCCAACTTGTAACAAGGGAAATCTGCTCCGATTACAATGAAGGTGTATTGTTGATCAAGCGGTCGTGATTAAGGATGCCTCAACCGTATTGTTAGCCCGATTTAGTAGACCCTATTTGGTAGACCAAATGACATCCAATCAGCCTGATTCTACGCCTAGACCATAGGTCTTTGAATTAGCTTTCTAACAAATACAAGATCGCCTTGATCCAACCGTTGGCAAGGAAGTTACAGCCATTTTACTAAGATCACTCAATGCATAATGTAAAAAACAGAAATCAAGTAAAGTGAATGGCGTGGACATGCCACATGATAAGCATTTCCAAGTGAGATATAATTGTCACCTAGCTGCCTACTAAGTTCTCGCAGACCAATCAGAGCATACCACGTAGCAAGGGCTCATCCCGCTTTATAAATACACGATCATTCCATCATTTACAACAACAATTTAAAAAGGAGAAATTTTCCTCCACCTCTCTTTTTCTTCTTCTTCTTCTTCTTTTTTTAATTTATTCACAACAGGGTGTACTATTCCCTACTGATGCACACCATCTATCTCTTCTCCTCCCCTCCTTTTCTTTTATTCATCTCTGATTTGAGATGAGAGCTACAACTCAACTAGTTCAAATTATTTCCATCTTCATCTAATTATTATAATCTTCATTTGTGTGTTGTAATCTTCATCTAGCTGTTGTAATTCTCATCCTCAAGCTGTAATTATCTGATATTTTATTATCTAAGCTACAACAAGTTGATTTTCTAAAGATCTGGATATCCAAAGAGATAAGAGTCGTCCATCAAGCAGGAGATCTCCACAAACAGAAAAATATCTGATTGTGCAGGGACGTCCAAGGATTAAATGATCTGCATCATCTTCTTCTTCTTCTTCCTCTTCTTCTTCAGATCTCCTTTCATTTCATCTTCTTCTTTCTTCTCTTCAATTCTAGATGATTAGTCATGCTCATATCTGATCTGACCTTAGTTCAAATTTAATCTGTACTAGGCTAAATCAGTTAGGATCCGATCAGATCAGCTGCAATCTCATTAGAGTCACTGTAATCTACTTAAACCAGCCGAGATCTTATTGAATCAGCATTAATTCAATGGGATTTGCTAAGATCTGGTTGCCTCAGATGCAAGTTCATCAAATCAGCTACAATCTAATCAAATTAGTTAAAATACAATCAGATCTATTCTAAATGCATATGTTGCATCCTAATTCTAATTTTCTCATTTTTGATCTTCCAAATTGGGAGTTACGAAGCTAGATCAGAAGTCCGATCATTGCATGTTCAAGATCGTGATCAGATCATCCAGATCGCTGAGCACATCGAGTGCAGATAAGACCTCTAGCTCTAGCCTATACGAAGTACAGATAGCATTTCAAATCAGTTTCGCTCCAGATTAACTTCACATCAGATCTACTCAAGGTCTTCAAAAAATCGACTTGTTGCATCTTAGATAATGAAATACTAGATAAATACAACTAGATAAAGATTACTATCAACTAGATGACACAACTAGATGAAGATGGAGATCTGAAGTAGTTGAGTTGTAGAAGCTCTCATCTCATATATAAGATGAATAGAAGGAAAAAAAAAAAAGAGGAGAGAAGGGAGAGAGAGAGAGAGAGAGAGAGAGAGAGAGAGAGAGAGAGAGAGAGAGATATGGAGGGAAATCTCTCATTTTTCAATTGTTATTGTAAATGAGGGAATTGTTGGGTATTTATAGAAAATGAGCGGGAGCCCCTGCCACGTGGCATGCTTTGATTGGTCCGCAAGAGTTTAATAGGCAGCTAGGTGACAACTGTATCCCACTTGAAAATGCTTGCCATATGGTATGTCCACGTCGTGGCATAATATAAAGGTCATTAAACAAAGGTAACGGTGGCAATCATTACACGTTATGGGGTCATAAATGTTTTAATGGCCATTATGGAAAAAAAAAAAAAATGGCCTGTAAAGCCGTTATAGCCCCTATACCCATCAATGTTGTCGAATCGCATATGCGATCATGCGCGATCGCATATGCCTATGCGCATATGCGATCGCATTTTTTTTTTTTTGAAAAATTTATATATATATATATGGAAAATTTTTGAAAAATTGTAAAAAATATAAGAAACTGAGGAGAACTTTTCTAAGTTAATAGATAACTAATTTTACATATTTAAAATACATTTGAAAGAGATAAAATCAATTAAACAATGAATTAAACATCAAGTCATCCACATTTAACAATACAGTTAACAAGAAGTAACAACAAAATCAACAAGCTATTTATTTATTATGGTAGAAAATCAACAAGCTATCTTCCTTGAAACTTAAAAGTGCTTGAATCTTGATCTTCCAACTTCCAAGAGAGAGGGAATGTGTGTGTGTGTGTGTGTGTGTGTGAGAGAGAGAGAGAGAGAGAGAGAGAGAGAGAGATCACTTGGAAGTAGAAAATAAGGAGAGTGAGATTAAGAGCACCTATAATTAAAAAATGTAAGAGAAAAATAGAGTTAGAGAGTTTTGGAGTGAGAATATTGCAAATGGAGGAGATTTGAAAGCCTTTTTATAGACAAAACGTTTTTTTTTTTTTTGCAAAAAAATAAAAATTCAATGTGCCATGGCCGATATGTGATCGCATACATCGCATATGCGATCACATATTTTTGCATATGCAACATACGCAATCGCATATGTGCCAGATCGCATATGCCGTGATCGCATATGCGATATGCATATGGATATGCACATATGCGATCGCACATGACAACAATGATACCCATTACGCCCCCTGTAAAGGCCAAAACTAACCCATAATGGACAGTTACGAGGCTGATACAAGTTTTTCAGATTTTTTGCAATTAAAAAAAAATAATAATAATACCGTAACGGCCGTTACACCCCATATAGTAAAGGTAATGGTGGTGGCTGTAACAACCATTGTTACCATTATGGAGTACCTTGGTCCACATCATCCACTTCACTTATTTATGTCTTTCACACTTTCCACGGCGCGATTTCGGTAAAATGGTTGTAACTTCCTTGTCAATAATCGAATCAGAGTGATATTGTACTCATTGAAAAGCTAATTCGAAGACATAATCGGGGCTTGGGATCAGGCTAATCAGGCATCTTTTGACCCACCAAATGAGGCCCACAATACAATTAAAGTATCCTCAATCATGGCCACTTGATGAGCAGTACACCTCTGTGGCAGTCGGAGCAAATCTCCCTCAATACAAGTCGGATCACGGTGAAACAAATTTCGGACGAAAATAGATTCAATACTCTTTCTAATGGCTTAGCAATCACCTAAATCAGACACGGTTTTCCTATTGATCTGCTAACCCAAACATGGGCCATGCACGCTGTGCATTTTTAGCAATTTCAAGAAGTTTGATTTTATTTTTTCTTAACATATGCCCCAGGCCCAATAAGCAATCATAACAATCTTTAATTACAGCTATCTATAAAATTTCTCGTTATTTGTCAAAAAAAAAAAAAAACAATATTTAATTACAGGCAATCATGCACTTTTTACTATTGTTAGGATTTTACCATCTTACATGGATTAGATTGATTTGAAATCAATCCCTTAGTTCGGAGGATTCTCATAGAAGATTCATTTAGGGTTCATAAAGGGAGGGGGGGTAGGATGCGGGCATGCTAAACTTTTATAGTTGTGATTTTTTTTTTCTTAATTATTATAAGAAGAAGTCTAATATTAATAAAGCATTTCTCCCTACCTACTCAAATATTCTCGTGGGTGTATGCTTATCCATTTCTTTTCAATTTGGGTGTCAAGCGCTCATGACTCGATAACCATTCTTTGCAATTCGGGTGTTAAGATCGCATTGACTCGATAACCAAGTTGCACCATCCACAAATCAGATGTTCAGATTGTTCAACCAATTTGACGTTGGGACCATGACTTGGTGATTGTGGGTTCCACAAATGACAAGTTAATGTATGGTAGGCGTACAATTTCCGACCACAAATCAGATGTTCGGATTGTTCGACCAAGTTGACATTGGGACCCTGACTTAGTGATTGTGGGTTCCACAAATTTAGTTTGGAGGATTCTCATTGAAGATTCATTTAGGGTTTTTAAAGGGATGGGGGGTAGGAGGTAGGCATTCTAAAGTTCTATAGTTGTGAATTTTTTTTCTCAAGTATTATAAGAAGTCTAATATTAATAAAGCATTTCTCCCTCCCTAATCAAATATTCTCATGGGTCTTACCATTTCTTTTTAATTTGGGCGTCAAGAGCTCATTGATTCGATAACCGTTCTTTGCAATACGGGTGTTAATATCTCATAGACTCGATAACCAAGTTGCACCATCCACAAATCAGATGTTCGGATTGTTCGACCAAGTTGACATTGGGACCGTGACTTAGTGATTGTGAGTTCCACAAATTACTTGGTTTAATTTAAGTCAATGTATGGTAGGCATACAATTTCCAACCACAAATCAGATGTTTGGATTGCTCAACCAAGCTGACATTGGGACCGTGACTTAGTGATTGTGGGTTCCACAAATTACTCAGTTTAATTTAAGTTGATGTATGATAGGCATACAATTTCCGACTGCTTGAATATCAAGTGTCATTGATGAGGACATTACTTCACCTACATCAGTCATACTCTCACAAAGAGAGAACTTTTTTAAGTTGACGTATGGTAGACATCAATAAAGTATTTCTCCCTCCCTACTCCAATATTCTTGTGGGTGTACTCCTATCCATTTCTTTGCGATTCGGGTGTGAAAATCCCATTGACTTGATAACCGGGTTGCACCATCCACAACAGAGGTTTGGATTGTTCAACCAAGTTGATGTTGGGCTGTGACTAAATGACAGTGGGTCACAAGTTATTTGGTTTAGTTTGAGTTAATGTATAGTAGGTGTACAATTTCCAAGTGCCTGCATATCAAATGTCATAATCTGACAGAATATCAAATATCTCCCTTACCTACATACATATATATAGCTCCTTGAAATCCAATTCGTCATAAGACATCATAGAAAATTTACGTGCTCCAAAGAAGTTGCAATTGCAATTACATAAAACAGACAATTAGTAGTGAAAAATACATAAACATCAGTAAAACTTCTAGTTTATAGACCGATGCCCAGATCGAAAGGAAACCAGCAGCGAACCAATTCAAAGACACCATCCCAGACACCCACAGGTCAGATTAAATGAAAAGGGAATCAAGAAATATACAAGCTCCAATCAAGCATTTGGTCAGCCCACCAAACTATGCATGTGGGGCCAACCTTTTGGTGAACCACATGGCTCAGATTGCGGGCTCGCTCCATCGTGCATGGGAGACAAGCACCCAAAAAATCCCTCCCACTGGATGATTCTAAACATCCAATCAGGCCACCGTTAAGTGTGCTCCCTTGATTCCAACTGTCCATTTTGATTGAATGGCTAGGATCATCCAATACGGAAATATTGCACAGCTTATCAAATTATAGAACCCACCAGATGAACCATGTAAGTTACATAAAAGTGGGCCAACCTGTACCTGCTGTCAGGTCTAAGAAAAAACGTCATTTCTTTCCATCGAGCATCATTTTACATGTCAAAGAACATGGCTACCAAATCAATATCTAACCTTCCATTCTTGTGGGGAACAACAGCAGCATGCTGGCGTGAAACTGACTGATGATCAAGCACAAAATCACACACTGGAAACTGCCTCCCAAAAATATGCCTCCGTTTATCGAGATTGATCTGGCCGATGACTTCACCATCCTTTAAGACCTCAAGATAGTAAACACCTGGACGGGGCTCAATCGCCCAATCAGGAGGCTGCCAAGTAGATTGTCCCCCTCCAAGCTGTGTAATTGGCACCACCGCTGGGGCTGGTTCTAGACCTGCAGGTTTTGAAAAACTATGGTTTTGCTGCTGTGGTAGTGCCTGCGGGTTCTGAGGCTGAAATGACGGGACCAGAGGCTGGGCAGCTGCTTTCGAAGCAGAATTAACTGTCACCGAAAACGGCTCCAAGGACTGGGCTTTCTTAAATCTATCAAGACCACCTCTATACATTGTAGTTCTCTTTCCAAGAGACCCTCTTCAGCAATTTGATACAATTTCACATGAAGTAATACTAAAATACGGATTCAAGAAATAAACCATCTCAGACACTCAGTGAATATCAGTAAAGATTCCCAAACCAACTGCCCATGATCAAAAGTTTCTGCCCACATTTTGCATCAAATAAACCCTAAAATCCAATCAAAAAGTAAATATTCATCATCCAAACCCCAAGTCAAGTTCCAGGGAGAAGAATAATTAGCTACAATAAAACAAACATGCTCAAACATGTCACTAAATTTCCAACAGCATCCTCAGTAAAAGAGGTATCATATAATACTCTTCCAGAAACACCGATGTTTGCATTCAGGCCAGCATTCGGTGCATGTAGGCCTGCCTTTAAGCAATCCAAACCATTCATCTGGCAGACAACCTGATGCGATCGTCCCGCATCCCACACATGCGCACTGCACATGTACAAGAAAAGGACCACCTTCCTTTTTAAGTCATCATCACTTCCATTTTTCTCAAATCTCTAAATTAGGAAATCTGCTGTTTCTTTCATATCTTTATTTTTAGGCAGGGAATAATCTTAAATATTTTCTTGTTGAAGTATCTTCTTATATTAGGCATTTTCTTAATTATAGAATACTTTTTTACTTAGGTGCTTTTCCTATTTCATAGATTTTTAGGTTTCATATCTTTTATTACAAATTGTAAGGTTGATTATAAATAGGACCTATGTCCTACGGAATAAGACAAGTTGATTAATCTTCTCTTTATAAAATGTTCTTATTTTCTACGGTAGCTGTTGAACGGGGCAAAAGTGATCTCTAGTTCTAGACTAGAGGACTGTTGAGCTTATTCACAGTCTTGCATTTGTGATCTCTAGCATTCGGCTAGAGGATTGTTGGATCTTTTCCACAATCTCTTTCTTTTCTTATTGATTTATTTGCTTTCTCTTTCGGGTTTGCATCAAATTGGTATCAAAGCAAGTTCTGCTCTTGGGAAAATTAGAAAGTAATTTTTTCCCCATCTCAATCTAACCTTTCACCCTTCCCCTTCATCCATCCATCATCTTTCTCTTTTCTTTCCTCTTTTTTTTCCCATCTCAAAATCACCAAACCCTAATTCTACCAATATATATATATTCCAACCCTACCACATCATAATCCCATCCCAACATATCAATTCCTTGCCCTTCCTCTCTTCCCTTACAAAAAAAAAAAAAAATTTGCTTGCTTGCCAAAGTCCGTTGTCTTACACACCGCACTAGAAGAGGGACGATTTACAATCCTGAGATGGCCACATAACCTCAAGAAGAAACTGTCACAACCCTACAACAAGTAGTCGATTTGATCACAAAATGGATGGATGACCTAGAGGCATGTTCCATAACTAAAATGAATGCTTTAGAAGGACGTATTATTGTTCTAAAAAACACAAGCAAGGAAATCAATCCAGACCACCAAACATCTATAGATGACCCTAATGGAGAATTGGAGTCTGGAAATGTTGACTCAAGGCATCCTGCTCAAAATGGTAATTTCCAAGACGAAGAATATGAGCCTGCTACGGTACCCAACAACATCACTATGCACAACCAAGAGCCAGGGAGATGAACAACCTCCGACGGGATCATCCAATTTATCACGAAGGAGGGAGGAATATTCACACTTCGGATCCTGCCAAGCATATCAAGATTGATATTCCAGATTACGATGGTAATTTGGATCCCAAAGTGTTCAATGACCAGCTAAAGTCGATGGAGCAATATTTTTGTTGGTATGAAATGGAAGAAGTTGTCAAGTTGCGTTTCGCTACCTTGAAACTTAAAGACACAGCTCAAGACTGGTGGTACGCCATAGAAATCTACAACAGTGTGGCCTTCCTCCCGTAAGCAATTGGGAGGAAATGAAAGTAAGAATGAAGCGAAGGTTTCTACCGCTAGATTACGAGACAACCTCTTTTCAAGAGCTCCTCACGCTTTGATGAGACAATCTGACCGTGGAGTACACGCAGCATTATTATGACTTAGTCATTCGATGCCACTTAACAGAAACAGGAAGACAACAAGTGGCGCGTTATTGTAATGAGCTACAGTTTGAGATTCAAAGAGAGTTGGTAACTGTTCAACTCAACAGCGTAGACGAGGCGTATCAAATGGCCTGAAAAGTGCAGGACTAGAAGTTGATAATAAAGTGCGGTAACCTTCAAGGTGGAGGTTATGCATTCACTCGTTCCACTACTAGTGGCTCCACTTCGCGCCCACAACCATTCGTGCCCCGCACTAACTTACCTCAGGATTCCAAAATCAGTCAGAACTCTGCCCAATCTGCTTCCAATCATCTTCCCCAAAACGGTGATACCAAGGGAAAGTCTATTGCAGTAACGCAAGGGAGGTCGACCAAGAATTACTTTAAGTGTGGTGGTTGTGGACATTACGGGACTGAGTGTCCCTCTTGCAATCTCCAATTTTGTGAGATAGAAGACTTCATTGCAAACCAAGTGGAAGATGAACACACAAATGATCCAAAAGATGATGAGCAGGAACTTGAGGAAGGCCTCGATGGCCTAAATGAAAACAAGTTATCATTGGTGGTCAAAAGGATTCTAACAGCACCAAAGGAGGAGGCTCAAGAAGACTGGCTGCGAACAAATATTTTCCATACACGAGTATCATGTGGTGGAAAGGCTATAAAGGTCATTATTGACGAAGGCAGCAGCATGAACGTGGTCTCACAAAGCATGGTGGACAAGTTGAAACTGAAACCTCAAACGCATCCCAAGCCATACAAGATTGCGTGGATGAATGACACGTCTATCCCTGTGACTAACAGGTGCTTAGTCAACTTCTCTCTGGGTCGTTATGAAGAATTGCTTTGGTGCGACATCATTCCAATGAAGGTTGCATATATATTACTAGGGCCCCCATGGATATATGACAGGGATGTGACTCACAAGGGTTGCAAGAACACATACAGCTTTATATACAAAAGAAAGCCCATTACTCTTAACCCTATGAAAGATGACGAACTTGAAGAGGCATAGTCGGCTTCCACATTGTTGAGCATGGCCCAATTCATGGAGGAGAGTCGTGAACGTGAAATCATGTATGCTCTGGTAGGATGCAAGATCAATCCAATTGATAATGTTTTGCTCAACCACCTGATATTCTGGACATTCTGTGTCAATTTCAGGATTTGGTCCCTGATGAACTACCTAGTGAGCTTCCACCCATGCGCGACATTCAGCATGCTATTGATCTGGTACCTGGAGCGTCATTACCCAATTTTCGAGCATATTGAATGAATCTGACAGAGCATGCAAAGCTTCGTCAACAGGTGGAAGAATTATTAACAAAGGGGTTCATTTGTGATAGTCTTAGCCCGTGTGTTGTGCCAGCATTGTTGACACCAAAGAAGGATGGTAGTTGGCGAATGCGCGTGGACAATCGCGCCATCAACAAGATAACAATAAAGTATCATTTTCCCATTCTACGCCTAGATGACATGCTAGACATATTGGCAAATGCTACAATTTTTTCAAAGATTGATTTGCGAAGCGGTTACCATCAAATAAGAATTTGTCCTGGCGATGAATGAAAAATTGCTTTCAGGACAAAGGATGGATTATATGAATGGCTAGTTATGCCATTCGGCTTGACAAACGCACCTAGCACATTCATGCAGGTGATGACGCAAATTCTACGACCATTCATTGGCAAGTTTGTCGTCGTATACTTCGATGACATCCTCATTTATAGTCATTCACAAGAAGATCATCTGGACCATCTTCGCCAAGTGATAAGAGTATTACACCATGAGAAACTCTACATCAATTTGAAGAATTGTACCTTCATGAGTTCTAGCGTGATCTTTCTCGGGTTCGTCGTTTCAGCAGAGGGCATAAAGGCTGATTCAGAAAAGATAAGGGCTATTGTTGAATGGTATAGTCTTGTAAACATTCATGAGATTTGTAGTTTTCATGGACTTGCGACATTTTATTGAAGGTTTATTCGGAACTTTAGTTCCATCATGGTGCCAATTACTGAATGTGTGAAGTCCAATCCATTTGAGTGGACTAAAGCAGCAACAAAGGCATTTCAAGAAATCAAGCCGAAAATGACAGAGGCTCCAGTTCTTAGACTTCCTGATTTCGAAAATGTGTTTGAAGTTTCCTGTGACGCATCGCACGTAGGCGTAAGAGGTGTTCTTAGCCAGGAAGGACATCCGGTGGCCTTTTTTAGTGAGAAATTCAATGCGGCACGAAAGAAGTATTCTGCTTACGATGTGGAGTTTTATGCTTTTGTACAAGCTCTGAAGCATTGGCATCATTACCTCATTCATCGAGACTTTGTGCTTTATTCTGATCATGAGGCATTACGTTACTTGAATTCTCAAAAGAAGTTGAGTGTTAGGCATGCTAAGTGGAGTGCTTATCTTCAAGAGTTCACCTTCAACCTCAAACATCGTGCAGGTATTGAAAATAAGGTAGCAGACGCCTTCAGCCAAAAGTCGCACGTTTTGTCTACCTTGAAGAACTTAAACGGGTCTATGCCACAAATGATGATTTTGAAAAGGTATTTTCAACACTCATTTCCGGTGCGGGTACCAAGTACCCAAGGTATAGCTTGCACGATGGGTCCTTATTCTTCAACATGAGGTTGTGTCTTCCTAAGAGTTCCTTGCGAGAGCTTGTTATACGAGAGCTTCATTCATGGGGGCTAGGTGGTCACTTTGGTATCGATAAAACGACAGTTCTGCTGAAAATCGTTTTTACTGGCCAGGTTTAAAGAAAGACGTTGGGATCATTGTTCATCAATGTCGAGCATGTCAGCTTGGTAAAGGTAGCAAGCAGAATATTGGTCTTTATACGCCACTACCTGTGCCAGATGCTTCATGGGAAGACATCAGTATGGATTTTGCCTTGGGATTGCCTAAGACTCAACGTGGCTATGACTCTATTTATATTGTGGTTAACAGGTTTTCAAAGATGGCTCATTTTATCCCTTGTAAGAAGACATCGAATGTCACGCACATCGCCAACGTTTTCTTTAAAGAGGTGGTTCGTCTACATGTTCCCAAAACCATTGAATCTAATCGTGACGTCAAGTTTATGAGCTACTTCTGGCGCACCTTATGGTCTAAGATGAAAACTAAGTTGAAATTCTCAAGTGCATACCATCCACAAATAGATGGGTAGACTGAAGTCGTAAACCGTAGCCTTGGGAATCTACTTCAATGTACATCATGTTACCACCAGCTGAGTTCGCTTATAATAGTTTTATGAACCGCACTACAAAACTCTCTCCTTTCGAATTGCGATCGGAATGTGACCGCGACAACCTATCAATTTAGTCCCACTTCCTAGTGTGACTCGATCAAGCCAGGATGTTGATAGTTTTGCACAACATGTTAAGGAGATACATGAAGAAGTTAGGCGAAAGATCACCCTTAGTAATGAAAATTACAAGGGATATACAGATATTTGACGACGTTTTGCACAATTCCAAGAAGGAGATAGAGTCATGGTGTGACTTAAGCCTGAGCGGTTTCCAGTAGGCTCTTATACAAAGCTCCATTCCAAAAAGGCAAGTCCTTACCACATTTTGAAGAAGCTAGGCGATAATGCATACCTAATCAAGCTGCCACCTGAAATGAAGATCAACCCCATTTTTAATGTAGAAGACCTTACAATTTATCTTGGACATCATACAAACGAGAGCACGGAAGAACAGGCTATCCAGATACTTGAGGTACTACGCCAGCTCGAAGAAATCATTGAGGACGTGTTGGATGATCAGATAGTTTTCACACGCCGAGGGGGGTATCAAAAGTTTCTTATCAAATGGAAGGGTCGACCAAGGTCCGACAGCGCATGGATTTCGGCAGAGGATTTCAGGCGCATCAACCCAAAACTCTATGAGTACATTGCCATTAACTCGATGGAGCTGAGTTTTTTCAAGCCGGAGGAAATTGATGCAATCATCCCGCATCCCACATGTGCACACTCTGCATGTGTACAAGAAAAGGACGACCTTCCTTTTTAGCCATCATCACTTTCCATTTTTCTCAAATCTCTAAATTAGGAAATCTGCTATTTCTTTCATATCTTTATTTTTAGGTAGGGAATAATCTTAAATATTTTCTTGTTTAAATATCTTCTTATTTTAGGCATTTTCTTAATTATAGAATGCTTTGTTACTTAGGTATTTTTCTTATTTCATATGTTTTTAGATTTCATATCTTTTATTACATATTGTAAGGTTGATTATAAATAGGACGTATGTCCTATGGAATAAGACAAGTATAAGACAAGTCGATTAATCTTCTCTTTATGAAATTTTCTTATTCTCTAAGGTAGCTGTTGAAAGGGGGGAAAGTGATCTCTAGTTCTAGACTAGAGAACTGTTGAGCTTGCTACAGTCTTGCATTTGCGATCTCTAGCATCCGGCTAGATGATTGTTGGATCTTTTCCACAATCTCTTTCTTTTCTTATTGATTTATTTGCTTTCCCTTTCGGGTTTGCATCACAACCCTACATGAATGGGCGACCTCCATCGAACAACCCCACAAGTCTAACCACAGGACTTACTCCATTGCATATGGACCTTGGCCATATCTTATCTTTTCAGCCATCCATTTGCAGAGGACACAAATTGAGGGACTTAGCAGCTAGAGAGGAACTTTTGCAGGGTTGCACACCACGGCTGTCCCCAGTCCCACCAGATGAATGGTTTGAATCAGCAAAATGAGGGCCAGACCTGTACAGACTACAGAATACTGGGCCGAAAGCTAAAACTTAGTGGGGGAAAAAAAATCCATTATCTGACCAAAAAAAAAAAAAAACTAAGAAAGTTACAGGTGATTTTCTTACAGTTTGTGTTTGGGGGAGAAATGTTACAGGTAACAAAGTCTCAACCTGTAACTTTTTATAGGTAAGATTGCAAGAAATGTAACAGAGGAATTGGGTGTTTTTTAAGTCACAGTTTACTTTGTTACAGGCAACGGCTATCCATTTCGAATTTGGGAGAGGGTGGTGGAAACGCAGCTGCATTGAAAGTGCACCTACCTGCTCTGACCCAACGTCTCCTTCTCCCTCTCTAAGCGTCTCCTTCGATCTGTCTCTCTCTCTCTCTCTCAGCGTCTCCTTCTCCCTCTCTCAGCGTCTCCTTCCCTCTCTCTGCTCTGGCAAGGTAAGCCCTAACCCTCGTTCGTTTTTATTTTTTCTTTTTCTTTTTTCTTTTTTCTTTTTTATTTTTCCCTCTCCTGTTTTTTACTTTTGCCCCGGAACGGCGCTGTTTGGCAGGGGCGGTTTCGGATGCCTAACTACGGGGCCCACAGTGATGTACTTTCGTTACATCCACACCGTCCATCCGTATTGAAAGCTCATTTTAGCACGTGACACAAAAAACGAAGCTGATCCAAGTCTCAAGTGGGCCACACCACAAGAAAAAATCTTAACTAAATTCCTACCATTAAAAACATCACGGGTCCACTAAAATATTTATTTGCCATCCAACCGAAGCGGTTTTGCGTTTACGTACTGAGTAAACTCTGTGAGGTCCACCATGATTCATGTATTTTATCTGCTCTGTCCATCAACTTTCTCAAGTAATTTTAGGGCTTAAGCCCAAAAGTGAAAAGCAATACAATTTTTAAACGGACCACACCACAGAAACAGTTGACTTGAAATTTTACCCTTGAAAATTTCCAAGGGGCCATGGAAGTTTTGGATCAAGCTTCTATTTTGGCTTTCTATTCATCTATGTATGTACAATCTTATGTACATGTTGATGACAAATAAACATTACTGTGAGTCCTAAAAAGGTTTGAACGGTGGAAATCATTATCTCAACTGTTTTGTGTGGTATGATCACGGTGAATGCATATGATTTATCCATGCCGGCCATCTATTTTTCCAACTCATTTAAGAGGTTGAGATCAAAATTGAAGCAAATCCAGAGCTGAAGTGGATCTTACCATAGGAAAGGTGATAATAATGATTTTCACCATTGAAACCTTGTTAGGCTCCATGGTGATGTTCATTTGTCATCCAACATGTTCATAAGATCATACAAACATGGATGAAGCGAAAAATCAAATATAAACTTGATCCAAAACGTAGGTGGTCCCCAAGGATTTTTCAACGATAGAAGTTCAATTCACACTGTTTCATATGGTGTGGTTCATTTAATCTTTAGATATTCTTCATTTTTGGGATCAAAACTTAAAATTATATAGTAAAATGGATGAACGGAGGAGTGGATACAATACATAAATCATGGTGAGTCTTAAAGAGTTTATTAGGTATACAATTCACTTATGTTGATAAGGTAACAAATACTTTGATAAAGATACCAAACAAATATTATCTTGATCCAAAAACTTTTGTGCCCATAATAAGTTTTTAATGATCAATTACTATTGTTTCCTATACTATGGTCCACGTGAGATTCAAATCTTCTTATTTTTTGTATCATGTTCTAAAATGAGCTTTCAACACAGATGAATGATGTGGACGTGAGAAAAATATAATACAATGGGCTCCATAATTTGGGATCCCATACACCTCAACAGATTCACTCAAGTTTGACTAGTGACGTTAGCCAATAACTATATCACTACTAGTTGGTGCTTTGTGGGCCTCATCATGTTGTATGTGTTTTATCAATGTTATTCATCAATTTTTTCATATCATTTTAGGGCTTGATCCCAAAATGAACAAACATAGGCAGATCTCAATTGTAGATGTTCATGATTAAAAACTTCTTACTGCCGACTATAATGTTTATTTGATGTGTTGCTTCATGATTAGGACATAAAGACCTAGATGAAGGGAAAAATAAATATTAATTTGATTTTAAACTTGTGGCTCCCAAAAAGTTTTTAAATTACATGTAAGTGGGCCCACTTTTACATATTTTTTAATACGCTGGCCTACGTTTAGGACCCACCTAATGATTAGTTTAGCTTTAAAATTGGTCGAATGAGACCTTAGATCAGTCGAAGGAACAATTTTTAAGCCTATAAATAAATGTCTTTTCTCACTCCGAAATATATCATTCAAGCCACAAAGAGCCTTCACTTTGAGAAAGAAAAGTCCTTATCTTCTTCAAGCTATAAAACGGTATTTTAAATTCTTTTTAATAGCTTATTATTTTGCAATTTGTAGATCTCTTTTTATGAATTATACGTTTTAATGGGAGTTCCCGTTCTTCCTTTTGAGATCTAAGAAATTCAAACAAGTAGCTCAGGTTTGAATTAAATGAAAATCTATTTAAAACCTAAAACCCTTCATTTTGGTTATTGGACATTGAACATTGAACATTCGTCATCAACCGAAGCGGTTCTATAGACTACATCATTCGGCGTTTCTAAAGAAGATAAGTATATATTTTTCATTTTTAGTTTATTTAAGATATCCAATTGGATTTCTTTAATAAAGACCATCCTTAAAAATCACTTAGACACAATAACCCCTGAATGGTAGGCCCACATCAATATTCGATTTAAACCACCATTTAATAACCACTAAGTCAAAGGTCCATTACATTTATAATCAATGGAGTTACATCCCAAGTATAGGTATACATTTATAAGTGGGGGTTTTCCACTGATGTACCAGTTTAAGTTCCATAAGCAATTCACAAGTAATCCACAATTATAAGATGATATGCAGGATAGATATTAGGCACGTAATCTAGCAATTCAATTCCAACAATTAACACATGTGATTATAAGATAAAATTATCAATTATTAACTGAAATTAAAATAAAAGCTATCACTTAAGATAATGAGAAAATGGAAAGCTCAGGGGAGGAAGAAATCATCACTTGATGAACTTAATCACCTTCTAATGTCGCTAAGTGCTTGCGCCCTTAGAATTGAATCCTACCACAATTCATGAACTTGTACAATGATATCTAAGTTCTACGCACTACTTAGATTTAAGATCATAACCTAAGGTTTGAATTATTTATCTTATAATTTTTTTTATGTAAAATTAAGATTTTCATCCTAGGGTTTAATCTTAAACTTAGATTCTAAGTTTTGAATCTTAGATTATCATTATTATTATTATTATTGTACAATGGATCAAATAATATTCATAATAGGAGTATTAATAATGATGGTACACAAGTGGGTACTTAAATATACCAACAATGTCTAAGGTTTTTATAATAACTAGTAATATATTAATTAGTAGAGGTACTAGAGATAGGATATTTGCTAACGGTAATGTGATGATGACTAATAATAATATTCATATTAACAATAATTATAATAACCCCATAATGAAAGTGATAATATTTTCTATTGATAATAATAATTATTATCAATATTGAGTCTTTTCGTGATAATACTTAAGGATAGTAAATAAAATGTAAGTGTCTAAGAATCATAGTTTTGTTTATAATATTCAATGCTAATATAAAGAATCAGTCAGCCAATGGTTAATCCTTCTTAGTACCTTGTTTATGGTTAGAGTCCTAACCCAGGGTTTGAATTTCCTAGGTCTAAGGTTTTATCCTTAAGTTTAGGTCTACGATAAATTTTAGGATTTAAACTCTAGTTGGTGTACCATAAATTACAATATAAACTTAATAATTACAAGATAACTATTAGCAATAGTCTTATAATTTATATTAGCTAACATATTAATAATAATCATCATGATGCTAATAAATGTTATCATCTACTATTAATGATTATGCCTAAGAATGATAAATAAATGACTAATATTTAATAACGGTAATTTTGTTTGCAGTGACTGCTATTAGCATGGATAATCTACTAATAGTTAGTCCTACTTAATAATCGCAATTATCATCGAATACTATTAATAACAATGACTTAAAACAATCTATTTTGGGGAGAAGAGTTAACTTACAGTTTTACAGTTCAACTCCATGCGAATTGACGTGGCTTAGAGGTGAACATCGTCCCTTGACTTGAATCAAGCTAAGTAGCACCTCTCCCACACATTCTTCCTCTTCTTTTCTCTCTTCTTCCTTTCTCCTTGCCCTCTACTTTCTCTAGAGTCCTACCAGGCCCAAATTCCAGCCAGGCCCAAACTTGGCTGACGGCTCAACCGAGTTGACTCGATTGGCACAACCACTGCCCAATCTCTCTCCCTCTCTACCTCTCTCCTTCTCTTTTCTTTTGCTTCCTCTATCTTTCTCTCTCCTCCAACCTCTTTTCTTTATTTTGCTGGAGTATTCAGCCATACTTGGACTAAAATAAAGTCCAGCTTAACTCAACCCAGTCAGACTCAGTTTTAACCAAGTTGACTCGGTAATGACCACAGCCGGCCTCCTCTTTCTTCTCGTTTCTCTTCCTCTCTCTTTTTTTTTTCGTTCTCTTAGCTTCTTCTTCACTCAACCCATACACCAGCAGGCTTGCTAGACCAAATCAGGCCCAACTCGCATGCCAGACTCAACAGCGAGTCAGGCCCAAACCCTCTCTCTCTCCCAATCTTCTCCTTCTTCATTTCCATCTGCTAAAATCTGGTTTTTACTGGCAAGTGGAACGGATCTAGATTCACACTAGATCACTCGACTCAAACCCAAAGTCTCGATTCAAATCGGCCCAAGCTCGAGCAAGATTGTGGCAGCAACCCACCCTCTAAACAGACCTGCATCGAGTCTGGACCTATCCAGACGTAAGTAGGACTCGGTCCAACTCAGTGTGATGCATTCCAGCTCACAACTTGGCCCAACTCAAAACTCGGCATATCTCAAACCAAGTCGAGTTGAGTTGATATGGCAGTTACACCACACTACTCCCTGATTCCCTTCTTTCTTCTTCTCTTCCTTCAAACCAAAGCCCACGTGGCCTCATGTTGATGATTCGAAGTTAGAATGGAAGGCCCACTAATGGACGCACGCGTCTATTCCAAACGTAGAAGACGATCATGCTTCAATGGCAAACCTTGCTTCAATGGCAAACCTTGCTACAGGGTGGTTTTCTTCATTTTGCTTCTACTGGACACCTCAGATTGGTCCACAGGAGCTCGTGGAGGTGATTGTTTAAAGCTTCATGGACATTTTCATGGTGGGTTCAAAGGTTTAAAGGTGACGGTCGGTTTTTGGTTGCGACTACAAGAAACGGATGAGTCTCTTTTTTCTCAATCCTCTTATCCTTAAAATGAACCCTAGCTCTCCCTAGAGCGATTGGATGAAGATTAGAGGGCCTAGATTGAATCTAGGGCTTCCACCCCCTCTCTCTTATCATGAAAATATCCTGGCGTTTGGTTAGATAGCTGGCAATAGAACGTGTTGTTTTCAACGGTCGAGATCAACTTCCCATGGATGGCTAAGATCGAGGGATTCTTCCTCATTTGGATCGCCAAGCTGGCCTTGAGAACAGTTTTCATTTTTGGAAACTTGTGTTTGTAGGCTCTGCTTTCGCTGGAGATCGTGATCATGTGCATGCATTCCAACATGCGAGATAAGTTGGGTTTTGGTCAGCTCCACCTCCCTGATCGGATGGATGGTTTGGATCGTCCGGGCGGATGATGATGTTGGGCCACGGATTGGCACAAATGGAAGCAGTCTGTTGGAAGAGAAAAATGAAAGAGGGAGAGAATCCCTCTGTTTGTGGGAAGTCACAGGCCAGCGCCTGGTTTGACAGCCTAGGTGGTCTGGTGCACACCGTACATGGTGCATGTCCACCCCAGTGTGGGCCCCAGCACGACTAGATCGTGCAATCCACACCGTTCATCTTCCTAGGGATATTTATCTGAAACGTCGAACCAACGATTAGCACGATCCAATGCTCGTGTGGCCCATAAGTCGTGATCGGAGCACTTATTTATGGTTTTCTACCAATCTGAGCACCAGATCGCCTTAGGTTCGAGTATGATCAGCCTAAAAGGGGTTTATAGAGTTATGAATGGGCCTAGGTCCAGCCACATTGCCTAATGGGCACTCTTAGGGACTATGCAAGTGGGTTTCTAATGGTGCATTTTGTTACTAGGAGTTGGGATAAGGACGATCAATTAGTGGGCTTTGAACTTGAGTGTTGTAGGCCCGTTAATGGTGTGGGTGTATAGTTAGACTCCTAAATCAATCAAATTGGCCTTGAATTGGAGTTGGAGTGTCCACGGAGCCTCTCCCCAAGGATCAATAGTTGGATGATTTGCTTAAACCAAAACAAATGATCATTTGGGTTCCTTCGAATCCTACGATTTGAATGCATGGGTAGATCCTCAGATCAACAGTCAGTTCACGTAACCTACAGTCAAAGTGTTTCTAAGAAACCAATTTATGGTCTTAGGATCTCTTAGAGGTGTCTAAAAGGAATTAATTTACCTGATCTAAAACCAAACGGTTATATTAACATGAATTCTAAGTGGGCATGGTAAAAGTCGGATTTAATAGTTCATTGGATTGTCCATTTGTAACCTAAAAATTAAATTTATAATCTGGTGGTTAGATTAGGAAAATCAAGTATTAGAGCGATTGACAGAATGTTATGGATTTGATGAACGGTGGATCTCGCAATTCAGATTTCAAAATCTATGATGAATGATTGGATTGGTCTACCCAAGAGATGGAAATCTTGAAAATAGATTCCTACGTCAATATGGAGGTGCATCTTGAATAATAACGGACAGATAGCTTAACATATGGATGGAGATTGCTTTCAACGGTCGGATTGATACTAGAATGAGCATGAGTGTTTGCTTAAGTTAAGTGACACGGTAACACCCCAGTACTGAAAGTAAGGGGTGTTACAGGAGCCCTTAGTAGAAGTATCTTCTCGGGGGTCGAGTATGTCTATTATGAGGGCCTACTTTGTTGAGCCCTTTCTGACAGCTACGAATAACACCCCTGGGCTTCTCCCTAATCTCCTTAAACATATCTGACTCCTCCATCGGCGGGGAACTTCATCATCAAATGATATGTGGACACAACCGCCTTCATGGCGTTAAGGGACGGCCGCCCAATGATGGCATTGTGGGCCGATGGTACATTTACCACAGGAAGTCTACTAGCAGGGTCACATGATTCTGTCCTTCCCCTGTTGTGATCAGGAGAGAAATCGCACCCTTGGAGATCACCTTATCACCCATGAACCCATGTAGCGGTGCCTTCATAGGTCAGAGGTGCGATCTGTCTATCCCTATCTTGTCGAACACCTCTGAGTATAGTATATCAGCTAAGCTCCCGGTGTCGACTAAGATGCGATAGACCTTGTGGTTGGCTATCGTCATCACGATCACCAATGCATCATAATGGGGATGCTAAATTCCCCATGCGTCGTCCTCTGTAAATGTAAGGTTGCAAGGATTTACTCAGAGTTCTTTCCTTGGTCTGTCAGACGAGTAAATGTAATGCTCGGGATCGAATCTCCGAGAATAGGCTTCACGAACTCTATTTGAGTCACCGCCTCCGGACGGACCACCATAGATTGTCCGGATCTCCGTTGCCTCCTCTGCATCTCAGCTCAGTTGATCATCTTTCTGAGCTGATTTCTCTTCCTTTAGATATTAATGCAAGTGACCCCTGTAAATGAGGGTCTCAATCTCTTCCTTTAGGTTGACACAATCATTGGTGTTGTGCCCATGATCGCGATAGAAGCGGTAATACTTGCGTTTATCCCGTTGTCCAGCCTCCGCCTTCATGCAGTTCGGTCAATACAGTAGCTTCTGGTCTTGGAATAGAGAAGGATTTGCTATGGAGACGTGTTGAGTGGAGTGTATGAGCTGAACTTGCTCTTAAGCCTCCTACTCGGCCTCCGGTCTTGGGAAGCATTGTCGTCCGACCTCCTTTTGTTTGCTTGTTGTGGCACTTCATCTTTTCGCCTATTCTCTTTAGAAGAGTGCTCTACGGTTTGGTTGCTCTTACGCGAGCTGAAGAACTCCTCGACATTTGTATACTTCTGGGCTCGGTTGATGAGTTTGCTTAGAGTAGTCGACGGATTTTTTACTATTGAGAAGAGAAATCTTCCTTCCTTGAGCTCGCTAATCATCACAAATAGTGTCATTTTGTCGTCGTAGTCATCCACCTGCAAAGCCTCCTCGTTGAAGCGATAGATGTAGTCCTTCAACGACTCTCCGCTCCTCCGCTTGAGGGTGAGCAAATGGGTTGATGGTTTTCGACAATGAACTGGGTCAAAAACAATCTACCAAGCTTAGCAAAGGTGCTGATCAACCTCGACTTTAAATGCCGATACCAATTCCGGGTAGCTCCAATGAGAGTTATTGAGAAAGCTCTGCACATCATCGCGTCTAACGCTGATTGGATCTGCATCCATGAGCGGTAAGACTCCACATGCTCTGTTGGGTCCCCGGACCCCGACTACTGAATGATAGGGGCATTTTGAACCTCAGAGGCATTATCGCGCTCATAATACCATTGGTGAATGGAGGTTCAGTTTCTTCCATTATCGCTTCCACTGCGGTCAGAACGGGGGTCTGCTAATTTCGCTGCAGAGTCTTAATCTAATTCCGAAGTTCGTCAAGCTGGGCTTCCCACGGATCTTGATTTTCAGCAACAATTTTTCGAGGAGCCTTGACCTCGGGCGTTTTGCCCCTTCTTCTCCTTTCTAGTTCATGGCGGAGGTCAGTGGGGGCCAATGTTGAGGTCACTGATATGTAAGTCGGGGCCGAGTCGTTGCATTTCGTGCGGGATTAGGAGCTCTGGCAAATAAGTTCTGGGATGCTCCAGCCTGCGAGCTCACACGCGCTGGCTCATCTGATGTTGCTGGGATGACCTCTTCCCGGTTGGGAGCAGTTGTTGCCCTTGTTGTTGCTTCATTTGATTGATTTCTTCCATCAATACCTGAATTTGGTTCTGCATAGCCCTATATTTGCCTCCTCGACTCCGGGACCTTTAGGACGGCCCTGTCGGAGCTAACTCAGCATGGAGTAACGAGGACAAGCGTGGTTGGCCGTTCAGCTCGGGTTCCTTAATTGTCACTAGGAGTGCTTTCTTCTTTCCTCTGACCATCTTTTCGTAGAGCTATCAAGTCTTTTCATTACCAAATTTTCCACATACGGTGCCAAAATGTTGATGCAAAAATTTGGCTTCCCCAACCAAGTACCGATGGCTAGCTCCGAGCCTTGTGAACCTGCATAAGCGAAAGATAAAGGAGACCTTGGCGAGAGCAGGGAACCCTCCGATGCCAAAGTTAGGCTAGGAATCTGGGTCTAAGTCGGTGTAGCTGGGGGTTTAGAGTGTCAAATGTTGCGTACCTATTTCAATGAACTCATTTCCTATATATACCTATGGATCGAAGGAGACGCGCCCGCCAATCTCGGCACGATCTCTTCATCAAACGGGCGCAACGCGTGCGTTGATGTTGATCGTTGCCCTTTGATCGTGCACCGAACTACTCTCCAACATGCCTCATTGGGCCTCGTCCCCAAGCGTGATCTTCAGCCACGTATCTATCTGAGCCAACCTTGACCCGCAATCCTCCGAGCTCAGCCCTCCGAGCCCAAGAGGGAGTTACCCTTGGTTGGGCCTCGGATAACTTATGTCGACGTCAAGTATTCGGTCTCTGACTCCATATCTTCACTAAGGCTGAGCCTTGCTTATTACCCTCCAAGCCCGTGGTCGGAGTTTACGAGTCTAACGCATTCTGATTTCTTCCAGGCTCTAGGTCGAAGTCAAGGCTCGGGGGTCCAATCGAGGGCAGTAGTTCTTCAGATGAGAGTTCAAGACGTCCAATCCAGGGTCGTAGTTCTTCGGATGAGAATTTCAGACGTCAGTGCAGTCCAACCCTTCTCTCTTTCAAAACCCTAGTTTTGGGATCGTAGTTCGGGAGTGTGGTCGGTTCGGATGCAATGTTGTTACACCGAGGTTATGCCCATTGGTTTCCCTGAGTCGACCTTTGTTGGGTTCGGCTCAAATTTTCTCATAACAGGTACCATAGCTTAAGGCCCAGAATGGAGTGATCTGATCCATTCACCATGTCGGCCAGCTTGCCGTGGGCCCAGAAATTCCTGACTTGGGCAATATCCACTTCTAACAAACATCACAGTGAGCCTGAAAAGTTTCAACAGTCACCAGTAGTCTCTATTTTATGGCCCACATGAGCACCGGATCAGGGTGATATTTGGTCCCTAGCCCTAAAATGACACGACAAAAAAGGATGGGCGACATGGATTATACACATACATCAATGTGGGCCCATATGTGTCGTGGTTTGCATGGATCGTAGTTTTCATGTTATATGGGTCGTGGTTGTCATGTTATATGGATAGTGGTTTGCACGTGTTCACTTCCTTTTCTACCCAGCCATTGGTACCATAGCCTAAGGCCCACAATGGGGTGATCTGATCCATCCACCTTGTCAGCCAGCTCGCCATGAACTCAAAAAGTCTCGCCTTGGGCAGTGTCCACTTCTAACAAATATCATAGTGAGCCTGTAAAGTTTCAACAGTCACCATTATTTTCTATTTTATGGCCCACAGGAGGACTGGATTAGGGTGATATTTGGTCTCTGGCCCTGAAATGACACGTAAAAAGGATGGGCGGCATGTATTATACACATACATCAATGTGGGCCCACATGGGTCGTGGTTGTCATGTTAAATGGATCATGGTTTACACATGTTCACTTCCTTTACTACCCAGCCATTGGTACTATAGCCTAAGGCCCACAATGGAGTGATCTGTTCCATCCACCTTGTCAGCCAGCTCGTCATCGGCCCAAAAAGTCCCGCCTTATTCGGTGTCTGCTTCTAACAAACATCTTAGTAAGCCTAAAAAGTATCAATAGTGGGTGACATTATCACCATTATTTTCTATTATGTGGCCCACACTAACTCTGGATCGAGCTAATAATTGGGCCCTAACCCTAAAATGACATGGCAAGAATGATGGGTGGCATGGATTATACACATACATCAGTATGGGCCCCACGAGTTGGACCTTGCCTACGCCCAAAAAAAGGGTTTCGTACATGTCATTAAATACGATCGTAACTTCTTATTCACTGAAAAAACCATACAACTACTTATCCAAGGACAAAAGGCATTTTGGTCCAAGGCATTTTCGGAAGCTTGTCAGGAGACCACCCTTGGAATATGTGAAAGGTTGAATCTCTTTAAAGAATTTGATCGTACATCAAGGCCAAACAGTCAATTTCCCAAATTGAAATACCCGGACCTCTAGTCTTCTTAACACGTTAAGCATGTCGAGTCAGGATCCTCTGTTTCCTGGAGTCGGGAACTCGCTGACTCCAGCGTTTTCATTGGTACACTTCGTACAAGTGCCACATAGGCAGTTTTAAATACATTAAAAAAATAATAATAATTCAATAGATTTATATAACGGAGACTGACGGAGAGAGAAATCCGGATTGCATCCTATGGAAGTGGATTGGCTGGTGTACCACACACCAACTGTATAGTTGCTAACTCCTGTGGGTACGTGTCATGCGAAGACGAGTACTAACCCTCCCTCAAGCTCCGAGTTGTACGAACAGTTCAAAGGAGATCAAAGTTACATGGCCCCACAGTGATGTATTTATTATATATACACCGTTCATCTATTTTTAGAGATCATTTTAGAGCATTATCCAAAAAAATGAATCATATCCAATGATCATCTCGACCACACCACAAATAACAATGGAGATAATGATTTTCACCGTTAAACAATTCGTAGGGCCCACCATAAGGTTTATTTTCCATCCAATCTGTTCATAAGGTCACAAAGACCTGAATGAAGAGGAAAAAAAATTTTCGTATTGATCCAAAACTTCCGTGACCCCAAAAAGGGTTTTAATGGTAAACGTTCAATCCCCCACTGCTTTTTGTAGTGTGGTCCACTTGATAGTTAGATCTTTCTTATTTTTCGTCTAAAGCCTTAAGACGAGCTCGCCAAAGGAATGAACGGTTTGGATATAACACATACCTCATTATCAGACCCACAGAACTTGTTGACGTCAATACAACAGTTATATAGTTGGTGTGAGGTACGCCAGCCAATTCGCTTCCACATCCTACCCCTGCACGGACATTACCATCCAAGCAGAGCTCCGTGGGGTCCACCGTGATGTAAGAATTTTACCCATGTTGTTCATCATTTTTCTTGGATTATTTTAAGATATTATCCAAAAAATGTGGCAGGTCCAGGACTTAAGTGGACCACAAAGTGGGGATTGAATGTCTACCATTAAAAACTTCTTGGGAGCTGGAGAAGTCTTAGATCAAGCTGATATTTGTTTATTCACTTCATCCACATCTAAATGACCTTATTAATAGGTTGTATGGTAAAAAAACATCACGGTGGCCTTGAAAAAGGTTTCAACAGTGGGTGTCATAATGACTGCAGCTTCCTTTAGTATGGTCCATTGGAGCTATATACCTGCCTAATTTTTAGGATCATACCTTAAAATGAATTTCCTGCATTTACTCAATTTTCATGGATTTTATGTTTCTAGTTGCGGTTATGTAACAATCTACGGATGATTTTCGGTATATGGGTATGCTTGGGTATGAATTTCATCAGAGATTGATTCCAAGATTTCATTTGAATTGCATGGGTTTCTATGGGATCCAAAGATGTGTTTGTTTTGACACAACTTATCTATCCGGTTTTTGTTTTGAGAATGAGGAATAGATGAAGAAGGACTGGCCCAAGTGGACGACAATGCTTAATTATGATATTGTAGTTGTTTTGGTCATTTTGTTGCTTCATCATCATCAACAGAAATGCAGATGATTCTAAAAAAGAAAAAAAAAACACGTCTGGTCCCTTCAGTTCAGTTGGTTGAACCATAAAAACTATTTATGTGAAACTGAAACGAAACAGGCAGTTTGTGAAAATGTTTTAGCCCACTCTACTGCAATTGTTAAACTTTGTTCCTACCCTCAATTTTGAGAAATCTCATAGTTTGTATGCAATTAGGCCAGAAACACCTCCAGTTTGGTCAGACTGGATGGTCTGGTCCAATTTTTGAAACGTTAACTAAATCACCCGCAAGTTGGGACTGGAAGAATCTGATCATTAACTGAATTCTGAGCATCCATAGCAAGGCACACCACCGAAACCCAGCCTAATACCAGTTAGGCATGGAATTTTTGTCTGGTCTGATTGGTCCAGTGGCAGCCTCACACATGTCACAATTGCTTCCTGAACGAGATCCTTTCCAACTTATGAGATGTATTGAATGGGCTGAAGCAGGCTATACTATGAATTGGTTTGTAGTCAGTCATTTTTTTAAGATGCAAATGATTCATGGATAACAATTGAACTAGCTGTTTCTTGTTTATGGCCCTATTGATTCTCAAGTTGTTAAACTTCTTAACCATACCACGGATCCATCCTAGCTTAGAAGTGACACGGTTAGCTAGAGAATGTGTTGGAGATTCAAATAAAAGTGATGAGATTACAATATAAAAAGTGCAGAAATTACACTAAAGAAATTGACGGGGTTGTCGGTTAAAGTAACAGACTTATGCTATAAGTATTGTGTTTCAACAGTAAAAAATGACCTTATGAAAGATATGAACAATATTTAAACATTATAGTGGACTTCATGGAAGTTTCAAATCTTAGGTGTGTACCACAACAAAAGAAATCCCATCATTTGTGTAGTATAACCTGGTCATTTTGTCCAGTAAAGCAATCACTTTGTGTAGTGCAAGTATGTTACTTTATCTGAGCACCATGTATCACTTTGTATAGTGTAACACAATCACTTTATTTGGAAAATACCGCCATTTTGTAAGTTGGTTCCACTAAACAAAGTAACGAGGTTAAACAAGACAAAGTGATAGAGTTCCATTAGACAAATTGACTAGATTATTGAAAAAAGTGACGAGTTGCTAAACAAAGTGACCTGGTTCCACTAAAAAAAGTGACAAAGTTGTTGTACAAAGTGACAGTATTCCATTAGATAAAGTAATGAGGTTCCATTAGATAAAGTGATGGGGTTGCAAAGTAAATTGATAGGGTTTCACTTGACAAAATGATGAGTTTCCTTCAAATGTAACTTGCCAGTACAAAGTGACGATATTCACTAGACAAAGTGACGAGGTTGCAATATAAATGGCGGTATTCACTAGACAAAATGACATGGTTGTTGGACAAAGTGACGGGGTTCACTGGATAAAGTAATTGTGTTGTTGGACAAAGTGATGATGTTCTACTAGATAAAAAGATGATGTTGTATCATACTATTTGACGCGGTTTTATTAGACAGAGTGATGGGGTTGTTGGACAAAGTAACGAGATTTCATTAGATAAAGTGAAAGGGGTGCTAGACAAAGTGACAAGGTTATTGTAGACAGAGTGACGGGGTTATTGGATAAAGTGACAGGATTACATTAGATAAAGTGATGGGGTTGCCAAGTAAATTGATAAGGTTTCTCTTGACAAAACAATGAGTTTTCTTCAAAAGTAGCTTCGTTTTGCTAGATAAAATGACGATGTTACTGCGCAAAGTGACAATATTTCACTTGACAAATTTACGGGGTCCCATTAGATAAAGTAACGTACCCATTTTATATAATCATCATGGTGGGTCCTATAAATTTCAAGGGTAGATGTCTCTCTTCCAAATATTTTATTTGTACGGGGCACGACTATTGATTTTATTGTAGCCCACTGTGATGTTTATGTAAGATCCACTATAACCATTGGCTGTTGAGTCTAATATTAGGCCTAGAGATATGCACTAAAGGAAATAGTTAAGGAGAGAGATGTCCACCCTTAATTTTAAAGGGTCAAACATTATACTTAAATGAAAATCCAATCCAATCAGTAGACTGTTGAAAAAAGTGACGGGTTGCCGAACAAAGTGACCTAGTTCCACTAAACGAATTGACGAGGTTACAATACAAAGTGACGGTATTCACTAGACAAAGTGACGAGGCTGCAGTACACTAGACAAAATGACGTGGTTGCTAGACAAAGTGAAGGGGTTATTGGATAAAGTGACAAGATTTCACTAGATAAAGTGAAAGGTGTGCTAGACAAAGTGATGGGATTATTGGATATATAAAGTAACGAGATTCCATCAAATAAAGTGATAAGGTTGCCAAGTAAATTGAAAAGAGCATCCAATCAACCAGGTGTTAACCAGAGCAATCTTGGATATCCAATCAATATTGTTTTAATAGTGGATATCCAATTAATATTGTTTTCCTGTGGTGTGGTCCACCTGAGATTTATATCCCTCTAATTTTTTGTACCAAGCCCTAAAATGATCTGTAAAAATGGATGAACGAAATGGATGAAACACATACATCATGGTGGGGCCCACAGAGCACCGACCACCGGGCTGGTGGCGGGAGAGTAGCCCATACGTTTTCGACGGAGAGGGACACGGATTGCGTAGTGAGTAACTCAACACGCTTAGCATACTGAGTAAACCCTGTGAGGTCCACCATCACATATGTATTTTATCCACTCCGTCCATCCATTTTACCAGAAAAATTTATGGCTTGAGCCCAAAAATGAAGCTGTAATGCCCTGAAAATCGGGGGTTGACTAGCAACTCAACACCCGAGTTTCAAAACATCACTTATGCAACATAAATGCTTATGATTGAATGTTGTCTGTGTTAGTGCATTAATCATGAGTGGGATTATACCAAAACAGTAATTCATACTCCAGATCGAGTTATAAAACGCAAGCGAAAGACTGAAAGATGTATATAAATGTATATAAGTCAAAAAGATCATGTTCGGTCTCCAGAGTATGAATACATTACTGAGCTACCATATACATGTCATAGTACAAAAATTAAAATGTCAAAAGAATAGTTCCACTAGTATGGTGAACCCTGTAGTCCTGTCAATCTGAATGGCCTAAGCGAAACCATCAGAGAACTGCATATATGAGAACTCGTCCTAATCATCGTAGTAGTCAGACACAACCTCTTGCGCCTCGCCAATACCTGTATCTAAGACAGGGTCTGGTGGGTGTCCAGAATACCGTCCCGTAACGTGGGAGTGAGTAGTTAACTCAGTGGAACAATAAAACATAGGTTAACATGTTATCAATTCAGTCAAGCAGTAATGATAAAGCATTACAATCAAACACTCCTAAATATTGTAATTAATGCAAGGATGAGATGCAATAATGATGCATGCCCTCGACAACATACTCCCTCATGCGACACCATCTTACGTTCATGGCATGCTTTCGTCCCTCAATGCTCCACATCTTTCAGGCACATGCAGTACGATATGGACATGATTACCGAGTTGTTATTAGTCTTTTTCATACAGCAGTATTAAGAAACTAAGGTACCTCCCCTATATCAATTCCCAACAATGATCCAGTCTAAGGTCGTCAGTCCTAGCATATCTCATACGATGATGCGGTTCTAGGTCGCTGTAAAGGGCTGTCAGGGCTGTTACATGCACTTATTGCACCGCTCTCCCATCACCTTATCAATACAGGCCTTGTTTATACTCTATTTACTACGGGAAGGCTCTTCGCCTCACCGCAGATTCAAAGTATGCTCGAGGTCACTACAAAGGGCTGTCAGGGCTGTTACACGCACTCGTTGCACCACTCCCCCATCACCTTATCAGTATAGGCCGACAGCTCGAATACAGTGTCTCATACCACCATATTCAGCTCACGAGTCTAGGTTGCTCACTAGTCACTACGGGGAGGCTCGTAGCCCCAGCGTAGGCCGACAGCTCGACCACGGTGTCCCATACCACCATGCCCGGCTCATGAGTCTTAGCGGATCAAGGTACCAAGGTTAACGGGGTTGCACTTATAAGTTTGGTACCTTAGGTTCAAGCAATGACGTCCAAACATGGCGAACATACATTGGATAGATCGGGTTACTTGACGAGCTCGACTAGCTCGAGCGCACAATAAGTTGAATGACATAAAGTGCATAAGCCCTTCACGTGGCCTAACCACTATCGCCAACCGAAGTACGGCTCGGGTTCGTCAAACACGTCTTACATGGTGAATGAATCTCAACCATTAATTCAATCCCGTTATCGACTGCCTGGACTAAATCATAGTCCCAACTTCATTTTATATCACCAAGAATTATATGAGATAGTTAAAGCAGGATTAAACAAGTAATACAATTCTTACAATCAAGAAGCATGTTATGAAGTACAACACAAACAAGATTTTACACACATTCATTTTACGAAATAAACAGACATTACAATGTAACGTACATGTAGAAAATCATACATATAATTGAGGTAACCGAGATTCGTATCTCGATCCTCCTACAAAGTATTCTAGGTGATCACTAGCACATTCAGACATTTGCATAAACACAAAGACTACATACATCACTTTCATGATGTATGAGGATTACACTTGTACCAGGCCAATTCCTTTCACTAGGGAGTTGCCCCACATACCACGTGCATATACCTACGACGGAAAAACCATGGTGTGCATGAATCCGAGCTCCATGTTCATTCAAACATTTCTACAAACACTTGGACTACACACTTAGTCATATATAACGTATTTTGCCGTGACGTGATTTTAGGCAAGTCCTTTCGCTAAGGAGTTGTTGCACATGTATTAGGCATATATTCACGACAAATAAACATGTTAAGCACAAATCCAAATTCCAAACATATTCAAACATTCCAACGTATGCATAGAATGCACTATATTCTACATAGTTCATGTAAACTCGTATAACAAAATAGACGACGCATTTTGCATGTGTAATCGCACCCTTGTCAGTTATAAATCATTAACCGACATTGAAAGCCTTGAAAACCATAACCTATACGTCTAAAGTCTGCACCTTACACCGGTAAACGTGTAACGAATTCAGTTTAGACACTGAGTCTTGTCAACGGTGGAATGACAACCTACAATACGAATTAGGTTAGTTATCATGCTACTTGCATCGATGGAAATTCTAAAACAGGTTAGGGTTAGGTTTTCTTACCTAGGAACGAAGTTAGAATCGCTGGAATAGCGATTAGATTGGGATGGTTAAGTACGTATGATGGCAAGGTAGAGTAATAGGAACTTTCTCCCATAACTCTCACACTATCTCTCTCTTTACTCTCTTCTCTCTCCTAGGGTTTCTCTCAAATTCGTATGTGAGGAATGAGAGAGGGTTTAAGGTCCTTATATTGGCTAAAAACTCAACAAATTAAACACAGGGCCAAGGTATACTTATGTTATAACCAAATCGGGTCTGTTCCGATTCAACGGAGCACTTCTGGAGGTCCTATTACTAAATGCGGTTGGACTTAAGCTCTGTAATATTAGATCTAGGTCAAGCTAAGTTTTCAGTCCGGTCGGATTCCCAGATCGACCGTGGCGGACCAGTTTCAGTTCAACGGTTTCGGGAATTCGATCAAAGCTACAAGTACTATGACATGTAAGGGTCACCTATCTTGATCCGAGGGTAAATTTGGATTAAAATTCAACAGTCAGAATGCTTAGAAATAACGCACAAGTGACACGTCTCAGATTTCTTAAAATTATATTTAATTTCTTAAAAATCTTCATTTTCTCACACTCTTCACTCCGGACTCAAGGAAATCGTCTCAGAGCATCGTTTGGATGTGATTTTCACAATGCTTGTCAAGTCCAACTACGCGGTCAATATTTTCTAAGTTTATCGCTATCGGACTTTCGACGTGCGGTCCAAGTCCGATACGAAGTTTTAAAGTGCTCCCGGGAGCAACTGGGTTTAGAGTTGGATTCTAGATTTCAGGGTATTATAACGTTAACGATTCCACAAGTTTTGGGTCTTGTAGAACGTATTTAAAGCGAACAGTACTAATTTCACAGCTAGTCTAACTTAGCGCTAGTTAACTTATGTTTAATCTCCAAGGGAATTAATCCTAAGTGATTTCTGCTCGAGGTGGTATTCGGGTCTTAGTATGAAATTTTTTGAGTCGTTACAGAAGCATATCCAATGTTAAAATGGACCACACCATAGTAAACACTTGAATTGAACTTCTACCATTGAAAATTTCTTAGGGGCCATAAAAGTTTTGGATCAAGCTTATATTTGTTTTTTCCATTCATCCGTGTCTGTATGATCTTATGAAGAGGTTTGATAACAAATAAACATCACTGTTGGGCCTAACATGGTTTCAACAGTGGAAATCATTATCCCCACTGTTTCATGTGGTATGATCCAATTGATCATTGGATATGCTTCAATTTCATGGTCAACCCCTTAAATTAGATGAAAAAGCGTATGAAGCTCTTTCTTCTCATATATGGTTGGCCGGTGATGATTTGCAAGGAATAGAGATGAATTTTTCTGTTTCTATCTTACCTTTTATTTATTTTTTCTTTTTCTTTTTTCTTTTTTCCTTTTTTTATGGGTTCATTCTACCCTCTTCCAACATAATTGTGTAACCATATGTGAGAGATATGATGGCTCTTGTAAGAGCTTGTAAGACAGAATACTCTCTCATCGTGCATGTAATTAAGTTCGATATATTTTTTTATATTATTCTTTATCTACATTAGTTTAGATAGGTATATGGGTTTGTAAACCATGAATATTTTATCTTTATTAGCTTAAATGAGTTGATCTATCAGGGCATGTACTACAGAAAGTATAGATTAGATCCGTAGCCATTGATTCTATAGGTATGGATCTAATTTGTAGCTATAGATATTTAGCTATGGCTCTTATCCATAGCCTTTGACCCTCCTTTTGGTAATATTTATTTTTAATTTCTTCACATTTGTATTTTATCAAATTTCAAATAAAGAGGCCCCAACTCCAATATTGCTCCTGTTAACATCTGGTTGATTGGATGCTCTTTTCAAATTACTTGACAACCCCATCACTTTATCTAATGGAATTTCATCACTTTATCTAGTAATCTCGTCACTTTGTCTACAAGAACCTTGTCACTTTGTCTAACAACCCCGTCACTCTGTCTAACAGCCATGTCATTTTGTCTAGTGAATACCGTCACTTTGTATTGTAACTTCGTCACTGTGTCTAGTGAATACAGTCGCTTTGTACTATAACCTCGTCAATTCGTTTAGTGGAACAAGATCATTTTATTTGGCAACCTGTCACTTTTTTCAACAATCTACTGGTTGAATTAGATTTTCGTTTACGTATAATATTTGACCCTTTAGAGTTAAGAATGGACGTCTCTCTCCTTAACTATTTCCTTTAGTGCATATCTCTAGGCCTAATATTGGACTCAACAACCAATGGTTATAGTGGATCATACATAAATATCGCAGTAGGCCTAATATTGGACTCTACAATAACCTTTTCACTTTGTCTAGTATCTCTTTCATTTTATTTAGTGATATCTCGTCACTTTGTCCAGCAACCCCGTCACTCTGTTTAGTAAAACCCCATCAAATATTATGATACAACATCAACTCTTTATCTAGTAGAACGTCATCACTTTGTCCAACAACCCAATTACTTTGTCCAATGAACCCCATCACTTTGTCCAACAATCTTTTTACTTTGTCCATCAACCACGTCATTTTTCCTAGTGAATATTGTCACTTTATATTACAATCTCATCACTTTATCTACTGAATATCATCACTTTGTACTGGCAAGTTACTTTTGAAGGAAACTCATCATTTTGTCAAGCGAATCCCTATCAATTTACTTGGAAACCCCATTACTTTATCTAATGGAACCCCGTTAGTTTATCTAATGAAATACTGTCACTTTGTACAACAACTTCATCACTTCGTTCAGTGGAACCAGGTCACTTTGTTCAGCAACCCGTCACTTTTTTCAACGGTGTAGTGCAGGTTGTTACTTTATCTCGTTTAACCTCATTAGTTTGTTTAGTGGAACCAACTTACAAAATAATGGTATTTTCCAAACAAAGTTATTATGTTACACTATACAAAGTGATACATGGTGCTTAGATAAAGTAACAACCTGCACTACACAAAGTGACTGCTTTACTGGCAAAATGACCAGGTTATACTACACAAATGACAGGATTTCTTTTGTTGTGGTCCACACCTGAGACTTGAAACTTTCATGGAGTCCACTATAATGTTTAAATATTGTCCATATATATCTTTCATAAGGTCATTTTTTTATATTAAAACACAATAATTATAGTATAAGTCCGTTCCTTTAATCGGCAACCCCGTCAATTTCTTTAGTGTAACCTATGCACTTTTTATATTCTAATCCCATCACTTTTATTTGAATTCCTAACACATTCTTTAGCTATCCGTGTCACTTCTAGGCTAAGATGGATATGTGGTTTGCATAGATCACCTGGCTAAAAAATCAATCCCTCACTTTCCATCCAACATCCGATGCCAAGCAAACAGTAAGTTATGGACAGTTCATTTGGTGGGTCACCATCGTGGATGGTCATTTCCAGGGCATATGTCTGCACGGTAGAATCATTACTAGATGAAGACGAAGAACCTTTCCTATTATTTGAATATGAGTGAATTAAACACAACAATGCTAGCTAGTTAGAATTGCATCAATTAAAATTTTTCATGACATGTAAACAAAAATCAGTAGGATTAAAAACTCAAGTGGGTCGCACAAGAGGAAACAGTGTATTTTCAGCAAGCACCGTTGAAATATTTTACTGGCCATAAAAGTATTATATCAGCCTAAATTTGTTGTGTTTTTATTTCATCAAAGTGGGAATAACATTACAAGCGGTTTGGATGACATATAAACATCAATGTGGAGATTAGAAAGATTTCATTGGTAGGAATTTCATTCCCCAATTTGCCATCTTGTGAGACTCACTTGAATTTTTAGTTCTCCTAATTTTTGGTGCATGTCATTAAATATCTCGAAAAATAGATGTACGTAATGAATTTCTCACAAACATAGTTGCGGGTCTCAACCAGCATCGTTGGGCCGGAGCTGCATCTGAGAGAGGCCGAAATCGGATTGTGTGAGTTACTCTGAACGCTCTTATCGTGTTGAGTAAACTCTATTAGGCCCACTGTGATTTCATGTGACTTATCCACACCGTTCATCCATTTTTTTTCATATCATTTTAAGGGTTGAGCTCAAAATTGAAGTATATTAAAAGCTCAATTGACTGTACCAAAGGAAACAGTGGAAGTAGTGATTTCCAACGTTGAAACCTTTCTGAGGCTCCCTGTAATGTTTATTTATCATCCAAACTGTTCTTAATATCACACAAACATAGATAAAGGGAAAAAAATATATATAGTCTTGATCTAAAACTTCCATGGCCCCCAAGAACTTTTCAACGGTGGAATTCAATTCACACTGTTTCAGGTAGTATGGTCCACTTGAGCTTTGGATATGATTAATTTTTTATTTAAAACCATAAAATTATATCATAAAACGGATAGACGGAATTGATACAATGCATGAATGATGGTGGGCCCCACATAGTTTACTCAGTACGCTTAACGTACTTACTCCCTCTCGAAATCGGATTGCGTACCCCGAGCGCTTTCATCGTACCCAATAAACTCGGTTGGGCCCACTTTGAATATATATGGTTTATCTGCACCGTCCATGCATTTCCCCTCCTAATTTTAGGGGCTAAGACCAAAATGAAAGTATATCCAAAGCTTAAGTGAACCATACCACAGGAAATAGTGTGGAATAATGATTTCCACCGTTGAAACCTTCCTAGGGTCCACAGTGATGTTTATATATCATCCAGACTGTTCATAAATTCACAAAGACATGGATTAAGAGAAAACAAAAACATCAGCTTGATCCAAAACTTTTATGCCCTCCAAGAAATTTTCAATGGCAGAGGTTCAATCAAACTTTTTCATATGGTGTGGTCCACTTGAGCCTTGGGTCCGCTTCTATTTTGGGCTCAAGCCCTGAAATTATCGGTTAAAATGAATTAACAGAGTAGATAAAATAAATAAATAAGAGTGGACCCCACAGATTTTACTCCGTACGCTGAGGGCACTGAGTTACCCAGTGCGTAATCCGCTTCCAGCTAGCCCTCTCCGTGGGATGCGAATTGAGTTACTCAGTACATAATCCTACCCCTACGTCTGGGCAGGGCTCTGTGGGGTCCATGGTGATGTAAGAATTTTATCCACACTGTTTATCGCTTTTCCCAGGTCATTTCAAGATACGATCCTAAAAATTAGGCAGGTCCACAGCTCCAGTGGACCACACCAAAGGAAGCTGCAGTGATAATGACGCCCACGGTTGAAACCTTTCTAAGGGCTACCGTGATGTTTTTTTGCCATCCAACCTATTAAAAAGGTCAATTAGACGTGGAGGAAGTGAAAAAACAAATATCAGCTTGATCTAAGGCTTCTCCAGCTCCCAGGAAGTTTGTAATGGTGGAAGTTCAATACCCACTTTCTGATCCACTTAAGCCTTAGACCTGCCACGTTTTTCCATAGTATTTTAAAATTATATGAGAAAAACGATAAACGGTGTGGATAAAACTCTTACATCACGGTGGATCCCACAGTTACCTACCGGACGGATTACGGTCTGGCCGGGGTAGGACGCAATTCCACGTCCGTCTCCTGTACCGTACGTCTGTCTCCGTTAGATAATTAGATTTTTTTATATATATTGGACCAATGAAAACGCTGGAGTCAGCAGATTCCTGACACCCGGAAACAGAGGATCCGCACTCTACGCATGTCTTATTTCTAGCCTAGCAATCCGGTGCATGTATCACACGAGAGCGGATGGCGTGTGCCCCGGGCACATAAATATACCTGTCCCTGGGACTGTGTGGTGCCCACAGCGTGATAAATCCACTCCGTCCATCTGTTTTTAAAGACCACAAAAATCTAAAACTCAGTCATATATATATATCCAAAAGTCACGTTGGCCATACCACATGAAACAGTGGGGATTGAATGCTCGGGGTGAAAGAAGTTATGTATCGGGATGACATTTGTTCCTATGATTTTACCTGAGTGATAATAACCATATGAACGGATTGGATCGTATATAAAAACCATGTTCAACTCTAAGAAGGTTTCAACGTAGATATGTCTGTTAACACTTTTTAGTTTGTGGTGGTCTATCTGAGTTTTGGATCTGCCTGAGGATTAATTCCATCTAATTGTTGTCTCTGAAAACAGATGGACGGAGTGGATTTGTAACAGACATATCTGTGAGAACCACACAGCCTTGGCACCGGTATATCTCTTTGCCCAGGCACACGGTTCTTTGAGATACATGCCCACTATAAATAGGGTGGATTGGTATTCAACTCCTCAAACGCAAGAGATTTTGAGCGTCAAAGTAATAAAAGAATAGCAATGGCATCCAAGCCATGCTCTACTTTCATTACATACCCTCTTTTTCACCTTCTCATGCTTCGATTACTCCCTCTTTCTATCCAGTCCCATTCCACACAACAACATCAGGAACCCTTCAAGTCCCTAGAGGGATGTCACAAGGGTCAGATTGTCAAAGGGCTCCATACAATCAAACAATATCTTGAGAAGTTTGGTTACCTCCCTCACCATAACCACAACAAAACTGGCAGTGGTGACGACAACACGTTTGATGATTCCCTGGAGTCGGCCGTTAAGACTTACCAGCTCAACTACCATCTCAATGCTACTGGCATACTCGACGGGAAGACGCTACAAGACATGGCGTTGCCATGGTGTGGTGTCTCTGGGAAGAAGTGTCATCTTGGGTCCATGCACGACACTGTGGCTCATTTCAGCTTCTTTCCCAGCAAACCCAGGTGGCCTTCTTCCAAGAGACAGCTCACCTATGGTTTCCTCCCTGGAGTTCAGGTCATTGGTGCACAGGACCTGAGGTCTATTTGCAGAAGTGCTTTCGATAGATGGGCGTGCGTGAGCCATTTCACGTTCCAGGAGACTCAAAATGTTAACACTGCAGATCTCAAGATTGGATTTTATAGGGGAAATCATGGTGGCAAAGCCCCATTTGATGGGAGCGGTGGAATACTTGCACATGCTTTTGCACCTCCTAATGGAAGCTTCCATTTCGATGCGGATGAAAGGTGGGCCACTAATCCAGTTGCAGGTGCCTTCGATGTGGAATCCGTTGCCGTGCATGAGATTGGGCATTTACTTGGACTTGGCCACTCTTCAGTGCGTGAAGCTATAATGTTTTCACATATTACTGACGGGGTGAAGAAAGTGGATCTGCATGGGGATGATGTACAGGGAATTCAAACCCTGTACAACATGCCTTGATTCATGTCCCCATAGGACGTCTCCAGGTCTATGTTCGTAAATATCCCGACTCAAAATGTCTTCGTGTTTGCTTAAGAAAATAATGGAGTTGGATTATGTTCTAAAAGGATATTTTGGATCTATATTTACAGGTCTGATAGAGAATAATAGAGTTTGGATTCTGTTATCAAATGGTTGTTTGGATCTTAATTTACAAGTTTTATTCTCGGAAGGCCTATGTTAACTCTGCCAAACTTTCACTTTACATTCTATATATGGGAACCGTTTGGTGGAAAGAGTATATAAGGATTGTTTTTGTAGTAGAATACAAAATATATAATGGTTTTATTGCAAAGATGCTGCCATTGCACCTTTTGGTATCAGTCTTAAATTTAATGCTGAGAGCGGTAAAATTTTATGTTGAAGTGCATATCATGGCTAGAATAGTGACGCGTGCAAAAATGTCCTCTCAAGGTGACCCAAGCAAGAGCTCGAAGAGAAAGACCACCTTTCTTCTTCAATCTTGAATTCACATGATTATTCCTAAATCCATAAGATAAAAAGAAATTTTTGAAAATTTATTATTCAATAACCTTTAAGATTTCATGATGATGTCACTTATAAAAAGATTAAAAAAAATTTCTAATTCAAAATTACTTAAACTGCAAAATTATAACCTTAATACAAGTCTTAATTCAATTAGAATGGAACTTATGCAATAATAAGTATCGTAAAAAAAGAATAGAAAATCATAAATTAATCTTATCCATGGATTCCTAGCATGATTACAATCAATCTGTAAAAAAGACAAAAATTGAAATTACTAAAAATACTAAAGCTTTCTAAAATTCCATTTTTGAACTACAAGTGTACATTTTTTTGCGAAATGGATGGATGTGACCTACTCTCCAAGTTGGTTGACCTCAGAACCATTGTTACATAAAGATAGATAAAAAAAAAAAACTACGCTTAATTTAATGGTCAACACTTTAAAAGGCAATTTCTCCCTATATAGATTGAATTTCTTCAAACTAAACATGCCTGGGCCAAGTTAAGTCATGGCCAACGTAGGACTGGGCCTAGATTGGATGGATTATTTTAGCTTTAATTTGGGCTTCTTTTGGTTCAACTATACTAAGAATGCATCTGTAGCTTACCCTACATCAGTCCCCTCCACTTAAAAATAACTTATTACCGAGTTATTTAATAGACTCGGCTCATAATATTCATACATATCTGCCATGTTAAACGTATGTGAGATCTCTAGTTCCTTATTCTGTAACTTATTATACGTCCCAGTTGGAAACATCTTCTTATGCTGGTGAACTAGAACATTATTGCCCACTTTAAACACCTGGTGCCGATGTTTATTATTGTTAGGAGGAAAACCAAACTGACCAGGCATATGAGACTGTAATACCTCGGATTTTTGCCAACCCAAAATTAAACGTCTTTAGGCAATGGGTCAACCATAACACCTTGGTAACCTCTTAGGAATCAATTCCAAAGCCAAAGGAATCATTTAGAACCTAATTCTTTAAAAATTTAACGTAAATTAACCAGCGCTACACTAGATTTTCTACAAAATTAACACCAATAACTTTAAATATGAACTGTAAGACCCAGAACCTCTAGAATTGTTACCACTACGTTATCCTAAAATTTAGGATCAATCTCTAAGCCCAGTTGACCTCGGGACCATTTGGAAACTTCGTATCAGACCTGCATCACGCGTCAAAAGTCCGATAGCGATGAACTTAGACCATTATGACCGCCTAGTTGGACTTGACTATCACTTCGAAAATCAAGTCCAAACGATGCTCTGGGGCGATTTCCTTGAGTCCAAAGTAAAGAGAGTAACAAAATGAAGATTTTTAGAAAATAAATTAGAATCTGGAACGTTTCACTTACGTATTATTTTTAAGCATTCTGACCGTCAGAATTCGACCAAATTTCACCCTTGGATCAAGAAAATTTTTCCTTACATGTCCAAGGACTTGTGGCCTTGATTGGAGTTCGGTAACCGTTGAATTGAAACTGGTCCGCCACGGACGATCTGGAAATTCGATTGGACTGAAAACCTAACTGACTAAAGATCCGATGTTAGTGATCTTAAGTCCGACCGCATTTGATAACAGGACCTTCAGAAATGCTCCGTTGGATCGAAACAGACCCACTTTGGTTATAACCTAAGTATACCTTGACTTGGAGTCCATTTTCATTATATTTGGGCCTATATAAGGACCTTAAACCCTCCCTCATTCAGCCCATACGAATTTGAGAGAAAACCTAGGAGAGAGAAGAGAGAAAAGAGAGAGAAAGTGTGAGAGAAGTGGGAGAATCTTCTTGCTATTCTTTTCTACCGATCTGCGTGCTTAACCATCACTTTGCAATCACTATCTCGGCAATTCCGACTTCGTTCTTAGGTAAGAAATCCTAACCCTAACCTGTTTTGAAGTTTAAAATAGTCTAAGTGATATTGTAGCTAACCTATTTCATGCTACAGGTTACCCTTGTGCCGTATACAAAGACTTAGAGTCTCTGTCGAGTTCGTTGTGATTCTACGGCGTAAGGTGCGGACTATATACGTTTAGGTTATGGTTTTCAAGACTTTCGATGTTAAGTAATGATTTATTCTTGCTTAGGATGCTATTTCACATGTATAAAGTGTTGTCCGTTTCGTTTTTCAGTTATACGTTAATTATGTTAAATATATTGTATTCCTCGTATTTATAAAAAATACCATATATGTATGAAATATGAATTTAAGTTTGCCATGATTAATCACTGTCTATGTATGCTAGATGCATGTGTATCAACTTCTGGGTGAACGGATTAGCCTAATACATGTTTATTAACATATGTGAGGTATGTCATATTGTGTAGTCAAAGTGTTTGTGAAAGTGACTTCATGAGTATGGAGTTCGCTTTCGTGTTTGCCATGACTAACTGTCATAGATATACGATTGATTTATAGGCGATAACCCTTCGACGAAAGGATTTGCTCTAATACGTATGCTAATGAATGCAAAATATGTATGATATAATGTGTAATTTAAGTGTTTGAATAAATGCCTTAGTAGTTAGTAAAGTATGATTGCTAAGCTGGTTGAGGTATGGATCTCCATCACAACACGTGAGTCTATGAATTCCTTCATGAATAATGTAACTTAGATTATCCATGCTAAGTGAGTGTATGATTTCCTCCATGGATTGTGCACTTAGTTGAAGCATGTTAAATGTGTGGATGAATTCCTGCATGTACTATTTATATTCAAGTTATACTTCATGATTGTTCATATGGATGCAGAATATGAATCATATGTTAGTTATTGTATGTATATGTGAATGGGGCTGTGCTACAGTCTAGGCAATCGAAAATCGTTCCATAAATAGTGGTCGAGATTGTCTTTGCCACATAGGATGAGTTTAGCGAATCTGAGTCGTGCTTGGGGTTTTCGGCAGTGGTTAGGCCACACGGAGTGCTTATGCATTACATGTCGTTCAACTCAACATACGCTTGGTCTAGTTGAGCTTATCAATTAACCCGATTGACCGATGTTTGTTCACCATGTTTGGTCGCAACTGTTTAAATCTAAGACACCGAGCTTACCAGTGAAACTCCCGTTAACTGTGGTACCATGATCCCCTAAGACTCATGAGTCGGGCATGGTGGTATGGGACACCGTGGTCGAGTTGTCGGCCTACGCTGGGGCCACAAACCTTCCCGTAGTGACCAGTGAGCACCCTACTCTGAGCAGATTATGGTGGTATGGGATACTATATTCTTGTTGTCGGCCTACACTATTTGGTGATGGGAGAGTGGAGCAACGATTGTACGCAACAGCCCTGGCAGTCCTCTGTAGTGACCTTGAGTTTATCCTAACACTGCATAGGGGCGACGAGTCCTGTTGCAGTCTTGAGGATATAAGTAGGCCTATATTGATAAGGTGATGGGGGAGAGGAGCAACGATTGCGCGCAACAGCCTTGACAGCTCTTGCAGCGACCTAGAACCATAACATCGTCAGAGATTCCTAGGACTGACGACCCTAGAATGGATCAACGTTGGGAAATGATACAAGGGAGGTGTCTTAGTTTTTCAATCCTGTTGTATGAAAAGGACTAATAAGAACTTGGTAATCATACTCATGACATCGCACTGCATGTGCCATTGGCGTTGGTGTGAGAGCACAGTGGTAGTGATTCATGCCGCGATCATTAGATGATGTCGCATGAGGGAGTTTATGGTGAGGGCATGCATCATTACCTCATATCATTCTTGCATTAACAAGAGATCTAGGACTTGTTTGATTGTACTGCTTTATCATTACTGCTTGATTGGATTGATAATATGTTAACCTTTCCTGTATATAGATTTCACTGAGTTAATTACTCACTCCCACGTTACGGGACGGTGTTGGCCACACCAACCAGTCCCTATTTTAGTTTCAGATGATGGCGATGCTTGCGAAGCAGAGCCGAACTTGATGATGATGAGGAGGATCCCTACTTTATGCAGGTTCTGATCGATGGGGTTATAGGGTTACTGATTAGATGCCAATACACTTGGTATTTTACCTTTTTTTAAACACCCATGTATATCCTTTTCTTTCCATTTTTAGAGTATACATGTATTTAGTTAACCTGGTAACATATTCACACTCTGGAGACTTGCAATCAATTATACATTTTATATATTATTCAGAGTCTTTCGCTTGCAAAAGTTAACTGTCTCTGGAGTATGATATGTTGTTTTGGCTTAATCCACTTCATGTTTTATGCACTACTACAGCCGACATTCATCCATCATTGAAAATGTTGCATAAGTGATGTTCTGAAACTCCGGAGTGGAGTTTATGCTCGACCCTCGATTTTCGGATGTTACAGATGGATCAGAGCATGATTTGGATTAAACTGGACCTGGGTTATGGTCACACACCGCACGCTGACGCCATTTTAATGTAGGAGGGTGCGAGAACAATCTAGAAACAAGCTTAGGACCCCCAGTTTGTTTGTTGGCGAAAGTTTACCGAAAATAATCGCTGAGATTGAGTCCGTACACACTCCTGATCACACACCAGGACCCCAAATCCCTTCTAGACCGTCAATTGACGGGTATAGACCACATTTCATCACATTCCAGCCGTTAGAAATCGTAAATTTTGAACAGAGATCAGATTAGTTTCGAAATGATCCGAAATGGCTCAAATCGGAAGAGGGGGTCAAACGAACATGTTTTAGAAGGTTCTAAGGTGGGAACCAGACGTTTTTGGGGCTTAGGGGGCAGGAGATCCTCGCCCATTTGGCGAGGCCTCACCAAATTGTCCAGAGAGCGGCGAGGCCTCGTCGGTTGGTGGGCTATTCGAGTCAGGCCGCCCGGGCCGATGCACTTTGGGGTTAAATGGGACCCTTTGGTCCAGGGTTCGGCCACCCATTCATTCAAAATCTCATACTTTCTTCACAAAATGACCCTTCGAGCTCTCCTTTCCCTCTAAAACTGTTGTTTTCTCTATCCAACCTTCCTTCCAATCGTCCCTTCTTTCATTTTCTGTTATTTCCTCCATCCCTCTACCGTTCTCAATCAGATCCAGCAGCTACTTCATCCATTCTCCGCGATTGGAGCTCCCAAGCTCTCATTTGAAGCTCCAAAACGTGGTAACCATTAACCTCTCTTGTCTTTGGCCTTTCTCTTCTTCTATTTCTTCTTTTCTTGGGCCATTACACCCCTGTATCTGACCCAAACTTGTGGAAACCATTAGGTCAGCCCTTTCTTCCATTTCATCAATTTTCTATGGCTCTTTTTGAGTTAGTTTTAGTTATTTTCTCGATCTCTTCGCTTCTACCGACGGGTGAGACGTAACACAGTAGCTTAGTCCACAAACAGTGACCATTAGTGCTAGGACCTAGAGATAGTACTCCTAGATTTCAAAAGATTTGATAGGAAATTCAATTTCAATTAGACAATTTTGACTCTAAGCGATAGAACAATCCCCTGTAATAGAAATGGTATGAAACCATCTAGCGTATAAGCTTATACTTTAGATTACAGCTAGTGAGTTACAGGCTAAGTTACTAGTTGTATTAAGCAGTGTAAAGCCTGTATATGCTAAGGAATAGTAGGTTAGATTTGGTTAGAATAGAACATCATTCCTTCAATAGATCCCCTTAATACTTATAGACTTCTGTTATAACCCTTAGGAAAGTTGTTTTAACTTAGAACCATTCACTCTTAGGGAAAACTTATAAATCTCTCAGATTGAACTTAGAATAAGCCAGCACGTCCCTTAAAATTTTTCTTAGAATTGCCTTCCCAAGGACTTCTTACAATCGGGAACACGGAGTAAGGAAACTGTATGTAAGCGATGTATTCGCGGTTTGAATCGACTTCTTAATCCTAGTAGTTACCAATGAATCCAATGCTCTGATCAAGCAGAAGATCGGCATCGACTCGGATTAAGAATTGATACAACAAATTTTGTCCTAGCTAGATAGAAAGTTTATGTATCCGGCTCAGACCCACTACACAACTTTTCTTCCGTGTTGGCCCAACCACCTACAACCAAAAGTTATCGCTTTATCTTTGGGAAATGGCGAGGACTTATAGCCAGTAGAGAATTAGACATCTTGCCATCAACGCACACCCGTCCCTAGAATCACAATAGAGATTAGGCTTCATAGGTACCAATGCCATAGAACGCATCATTAGCAAAGGAAGACCAATGTAGCGAGAGGTTGTTTTCCATTTCATGTCAAGGATAGGCCCTAAGTTACACCTCGTTCCGATATACGGATCGAGACATAGATTCTTGAGTCTTAAGAAGAACTAAATTTTTAAGGGGGGTAGAACCTTATGAGCCCAATCTAGTAAGGTCAGCTAATACAACAGTTGAGTTAGAACTGCACAGCGGAAGCGTGGTTGGCCCTTTCTCCACTGGCCCAGGATCGAAGAAGTTGATTTACGTTATATGTAAGGTTAGGTCATTAAATAGGATTTGAACCTTCCTTAGAATGTCAATACTAAAGTCTTTCTAGGGACTCATTACCCTTAGCCAATTTCGAGGATGAAATTATGTTTTAAGGGGGATAGATTGTAACACCTCAAATTTTTACTAACCTGAAATTAGACGTCCTTAGGCAATGGATCAACTATAACACCTTGGTAACCTCTTAGGAATCAATTCCAAAGCCAAAGGAATCATTTAGAACCTAATTCTTTAGAAATTTAACGTGAATTAACCAGCGCTACACTAGATTTCCTGCAGAATTAGCACAAATAACTTTAAATACGCTCTGTAAGACCCAAAACCTCTAAAATTATTACCACTAGGTTACCCTAAAATCTAGGATCAATCTCTAAGCCCAGTTGACATCGGGACCATTTGGAAACTTCGTATCGGACCTGGACCGCGCGTCGAAAGTCCGATAGCGATGAACTTAGACCATTATGACCGCCTAGTTGGACTTGACTATCACTTCGAAAATCAAGCTCAAACGATGCTCTGGGGCGATTTCCTTGAGTCCGAAGTAAAGTGAGTAAGAAAATGAAGATTTTTAGAAAATAAATTAGAATCTGGAACGTTTCACTTGCGCGTTATTTTTAAGCGTTCTAACCGTCAGAATTCGACCAAATTTCACCCTCGGATCAGAAAAATTTGCCCTTACATGTCCAAGGACTTGTGACCTTGATCGGAGTTCGGTAACCGTTGAATTGAAACTGGTCCGCCACGGACGATCTGAAAATCCGATTGGACTGAAAACCTAACTGACTAAAGATCCGATGTTAGTGAGCTTAAGTCCGACCGCATTTGATAACAGGACCTTCAGAAATGCTCCGTTGGATCGAAACAGACCCACTTTGGTTATAACCTAAGTATACCTTGACTCGGAGTCCATTTTCATTATATTTGGGCCTATATAAGGACCTTAAACCCTCCCTCATTCAGCCCATACGAATTTGAGAGAAAACCTAGGAGAGAGAAGAGAGAAAAGAGAGAGAAAGTGTGAGAGAAGTGGAAGAATCTTCCTTCTATTCTTCTCTACCGATCTGCGTGCTTAACCATCACTTTGCAATCACTATCCCGGCGATTCCGACTTCGTTCTTAGGTAAGAAATCCTAACCCTAACCTGTTTTGAAGCTTAGAATAGTCTAAGTGATATTGTAGCTAACCTATTTCATGCTACAGGTTACCCTTGTGCCGTAGACAAAGACTTAGAGTCTCTGTCGAGTTCGTTGTGATTCTACGGCGTAAGGTGCGGACTATATACGTTTAGGTTATGGTTTTCAAGACTTTCGATGTTAAGTAATGATTTATTCTTGCTTAGGATGCTATTTCACATGTCTAAAGTGTTGTCTGTTTCATTTTTCAGTTATACATTAATTATGTTAAATATATTGTATTCCTCGTATTTGTAGAAAATACCGTATACATATGAAATATGAATTTAAGTTTGCCATGATTAATCACTGTCTATGTATGCTAGATGCATGTGTATCAACTTCTGGGTGAACGGATTAGTCTAATACATGTTTATCAACATATGTGGGGTATGTCATATTGTGTAGTCTAAGTGTTTGTGAAAGTGACTGCATGAGTATGGAGTTCGATTTCGTATTTGCCATGACTAACTGTCATGGATATACGATTGATGTATAGGCGATAACCCTTCGACGAAAGGATTTGCCCTAATACGTATGCTAATGAATGCAAAATATGTATGATATAATGTGTAATTTAAGTGTTTGAATAAATGCCTTAGTAGTTAGTTAAGTATGATTGCTAAGCTGGTTGAGGTATGGATCTCCATCACAACACGTGAGTCTATGAATTCCTTCATGAATAATGTAACTTAGATTATCCATGCTAAGTGAGTGTATGATTTCCTCCATGGATTGTGCACTTAGTTAAAGCATGTTAAATGTGTGGATGAATTCCTGCATGTACTATTTACATTCAAGTTATACTTCATGATTGTTCATATGGATGCAGAATATGAATAATATGTTAGTTATTGTATGTGTATGTGAATGGGGTTGTGCTACAGTCCAGGCAATCGAAAATCGTTCCATAAATAATGGTCGAGGTTGTCTTCGCCACATAGGATGAGTTTAGCGAATCTGAGTCGTGCTTGGGGTGTTCGGCAGTGATTAAGCCACACAGAGTGCTTATGCATTTCATGTCGTTCAACTCAACGTACGCTTGGTATAGTTGAGCTTATCAACTAACCCGATTGACCGATGTTTGTTCACCATGTTTGGTCGCAACTGTTTGAATCTAAGACACCGAGCTTAGAACCATAACATCGTCTGAGATTCCTGGGACTGACGACCCTAGAATGGATCAACGTCGAGAAATAATACAAGAGAGGTGTCTTAGTTTCCCAATCCTACTATATGAAAAGGACTAATAAGAACTTGGTAATCATACTCATGACATCGCACTGCATGTGCCATTGGCGTTGGTGTGAGAGCACAGTGGTAGTGATTCATGCCGCAATCGTTAGATGATGTCGCATGAGGGAGTTTGTGGTGAGGGCATGCATCATTACCTCATATCATTCTTGCATTAACAAGAGATCTAGGACTTGTTTGATTGTACTGCTTTATCATTACTGCTTGATTGGATTGATAACATGTTAACATTTGTTGTATATAGATTCCACTGAGTTAATTACTCACTCCCACGTTACGGGACGGTGTTGGCCACACCAACCAATCCCTATTTTAGTTTCAGATGATGGCGAAGCTTGCGAAGCAGAGCCGAACTTGATGATGATGGGGAGGATCCCTCCTTTATGCAGGTTCTGATCGACGGGGTTACAGGGTTACTGATTAGATGCCAATACACTTGGTATTTTGCCTTTTTTTAAACACCCATGTATATCCTTTTCTTTCCATTTTTGGAGTATACATGTATTTAGTTAACCTGGTAACATATTCACACTCTGGAGACTTATAATCAATTATACATTTTATATATTATTCAGAGTCTTCCGCTTGCGAAATTTAACTGTCTCTAGAGTATGATATGTTGTTTTGGCTTAATCCACTTCATGTTTTATGCACTACTACAGCTGACATTCATCCATCATTGAAAATGTTGCATAAGTGATGTTCTGGAACTCGGAAGTGGAGTTTATGCTCGACCCCCGATTTTCGGGATGTTACAGAGACATGTGCTGAAGAAATAAGAGATCAATCTCCTTGAGCCGCCAACGTGTCCACCACCAGGGAAGTTAAGCTAAGGTTTTATGAAGAACTCACTGCTAAGTTAAACTGGTTAAGCTCAGAAATCAGTAACAAGATTCATCAACTGACTTGATCATCTTAACCGAGCTATCTACCCGACATTGACCTCGGAATAGAAATGTCTAGAGAGAATCTCGCATCATACTAGGACATGATTGATCTGACAAGATCCTACTCGAAAATCACGTTAATCAATGCGGAGTCGAAGATATTCTTAAAAGCATACCCCTACTCTAATATAGGCCCCTTTGGCATATATAATGGATCTATTGCAATATGTAGGCTGCCTAGAGAACCTATAAATATACACTCTGTCTTGGATTATGCACAAAAAATCCTAGCTCCAACCACAGTTACTGTAGGTTCATCTTCATGACTTAGTCATCGGAGTATCCCCTGTCACAACCGATGCCCCCATTGTCCATTGTTTTCTACTGGTGCGGGTAGTAAGTAGCTTATAGGTGGAGCCCTAAGTTCAACTAGATTCGATCGATAATAGTTTGGCGTTATCTGTGGGAACCGATAATAAAGTCATTTAAAGTTCCCCAACACTAATAAAAACCTAATCGCCCTTCCCCTTCCCCCATTGAGATGGCCAAGACAAGGGGAAAGGCATCGGCCGTTGTCGAGCCAATATAGGAAGAATAGCCTAAAAACCCTCAGGCTTCATGGTCAGGCCCCCAATCCTACCCCCCTTCACTAGTGATCGCACAGACATCCTAGAATAGGGGAAGTCATCTCGTCTCTTTAGCAAAACCAAGTGGAGGCCCTGACCAGCAACATCGACCGCATCATGAGGATACTGGAGAGGCAACATTCCCTCCCCGACAACCAAAATATAGAGTTAGGGGCAACGACCGAGTAATCTCTTCCCCCGCTTGCGCCTCCCGAATCATACGTAGCGAAAGATCGGCTAGTAAGGAGTAGTGGAACCTTAACACAAACTCTAGGAACCACTGAGCTCGCTGAGTCAGATTTGTGACATACATTGCAAAAAGAAGGCGAGCTCGAGGAAAATCCCCAGAATTCACCGCAAAGAACGAGGTCCCGTGGGGGGGCAGAGCTGAAAGAAATTCGAAATAAGCATGGAGACATCCAATAAGCTTGTTGAGCCAAGGCTCTTGCATCAATGGACGTTCTACTCGAGCAAACTAAACCTCCATATACAGACGACATCATGAAGGCCCAGTTACCACCCAGATTCCAAATGCCCCATATCACTCCCTATTCAGGGTCAGGGGATCTAGCGGAGCACTTGAAATCATTCCTAGCATGGATGGAGCTCGATGGTGCTTCTGGTCCTATAATGTGCAAGGCGTTCTCCCTAACATAGACGAGGGTTGCTCAGAAATGGTAAGCACTTGAAGCCTAAGTCCATCAGTTTGTTCGCTTAACTCAGTAAGGCCTTCATTACCCAGTTCATCGGCAGAAAGGATATGAGGAAGCCCAACCTCCTCACAATAACACAGTGGGATGATGACCTCTTGAGGGACTAAATTGTGCGCTTCAACGTTGAAGTTATTTAGGTGGACAAATACTCCGACCAAGTCGCTCTCACCGCCATGATGGTCGGCCTCAAACAAGTGAAATTCCTTTTTTTTTTATTGAAAAAATCCTCCAACAACTCTCGTCGACAGGCCTCCTTAACCGAGCTTAAAAGTACTCGAATGCATAGGAGGTATTCAGTCCGTGAAGGGCTACTTAAGGTGAAAATAGCTCCGTAAGAGACAGGAAGTAAAAGATGGAGAGAGAGAGAGAGAGAGAGAGAGAGAGAGAGAGAGACTGCAAACCCAAAAAGGAAAAATGACAATGATTACAGCAGTGGCCCATGACCCAATCAATGTCTTAAAAGTCATTTCCATAGGTACACTCCCTTAAATACCACCTCAGAATAGGTGCTCATGGAGATGAGGAACAAAATAATCCTTAAGTGGCCAAACAAGATGAGGGTCGATGCCGAGAAGAGCGATAAGAAGAAGTATTGTCATTCCATTGTGATCACGGTCATAACACAACTAAGTGCTTTGACCTAAAGGAAGAAATCGAGTCTCTTATCCAGAAGGGACATATACGCGAATTTGTCGACAAGGGTAGAGATTGACTGACCAGGCAACAAGTGCAACATGATGAGCAAAAAGACAACAAAGCAATGAGCGAAATACACACCATCTTTGGAGGACTTGCCGGAGGTGGAGACTCAAATCGGGCACGCTAAGTCCACGCTCGAAGCATACAACCAACAGTAAAAGAGAGCATCACGTTTATCTTATTGGTCAATCCATTAAGGAACCAAGGCTGAACTCATGCAGCCTCGCCTTCACTGAAGATGGTGCCCAAGGACTTCATGATTTACACAACAACACCCTGAAAGTCACTATGACCATGGCCATGTTACAAGGTGCATTAGATACTAGTTGACACTAGCAGCTCAGCCGACATTCTGTTTGCTACTGCATTTGACAAAATTAGATAATGGTTTGAATGGATTGAACGATGATGCAGGAGCTTATAATTATATACAAAGAATACGAAAGCACTCCTTATATAGAAGTTATTAGCTGTAATTTGTGTACAATGTAATTATAATGAATGCAATTATGATTATATTTTATGCATTTTATACATTTTAGTATTATGTTTAACTTAAAACTCGAATTTAAAAACAAATTCAAATTCAAACTCCATTGGAAAGCTTAAACTCGAATTACAATGACCAACTCAAACTTGGCTTGGAAGCTCAAGCTTGAACTCGGATTGAAAGCTCGAGCTCAAACTCAGCTCGAGTTGCTAACTGAGCCGAGCTTAGCAGAGCTACCTAGTCAGGTTTGAGGACGGAGCGAAGCCAAATTCAAGCTAGGATATCTTGCTGGCCATTTTGAATCCATAACGTCCAACCGTTTTGAAAGCTCATTTAAGGGCATTATCCTGAAGATGAAGTAGATCCAAATTTCATGTGAACCATACCACGTGAAACAGTAGTGATTGAATCCCCACCATTAAAAGCTTTATGCAGGGAAATTTTATTTTCTATCGAACCTATTGATAAGGTCATCTGAATGAAGAGAACACACAAATATCAGCTTGATCCAAAACTTGTGTGGCCTATTGGAAGTTTTTAACGACCGATTACCATTGTTTCCTATATTACGGTCCACCCGATTTGGATCCGCTTCATTTTTTATTTTTTTTCATCATGCTCTAAAATTAGCTTTCACTATGTATGGACGGCCGGCATGTAGTCACATACATCACAGTGGGCCCTACAGTCAGTGGTCCCACCCACCTAGGTGGATCCAGGGTCTCACTTTATCTTCTCCCTGGGCCAACCACCTAAAATGATCAGGAGAACAGGTGGACGGATTGGATTTATCACAGATGTGAGGGTGGGCCTCAAGTGTTTCGACAGTGGGCATTCGTGCGAGTAACAGACGTGGAAGAGGAGACTCGCGGGAGAATCATAGCCCGCCGAGGACGCGGATTGCGTCCTGCCCCTGCCCGTCTCCAGGTGAGAACAGGCAGGAGCTTTGAGTGGCCACCGTGATGTATGGATCTTATCCACACCGTCCATCCATTTTCCCCTATCACTTGAGGATGCAAGGCCAAAACGGAGGCAGATCTAAGGCTCAAGTGGACTACAAAATGGGGATTAAACTCTTACTGTTGAAAAGTTCTCGAGGGCAACAGAAGTTTTGTATGGAACTGATATTTGTGTTTTCTCTTCATCCATTATCTAAATTTATAAATAGGTTAGATGGAAAATAAAAATCACGGTGGGCCCTAGAAAATTTTCAACGGTGAGAATCATTATCACCGTTGCTTCCTGTGGTGTGGTCCACTTGAAACTTGTATCTGCCTCATTTTTTTGTGAGTATTCTAAAATGATTAAAAAAAAAAAAAAAAAATAGATGGACGGTGTGGATAAGACCCATACATCACGGTGGCCACTCAAAGCTCTTACCCGTTCCCAGCTGGAGACGTTGCTCTGTTACATGATCATGCACCCACCATCGCACGACAAGGAGATGTTGCTCTGGTACATGATCATGCACCCTCCATCTCACAAGAAGGAGAAGATGATGGTGACCATGGCCTAGAGGCCCACGGTTGATGTCATGCCAGATTATGTTGACCAGATAATGAACAATCGGTCCGCTTCGAGAGGGTAAAGGATGGCGATGATGGAGATCCTACAAAGGACCTACTTCCAAGTGGAGGAATGAGAGTGGGGCTTTGTTTCTTGGATATGATTGGAATCATGCGTTCTTGTTTTTCTTCCGTTTGCTGCATGGGAGTCTTTGATTCTTTTCTTTCTACTTCTTGGTTTGGTTTCATGCTCTCTCTCTCACTCACAGGCATCATGAGATTAGAGTGATGGAAGCTTGGGATTCTTGGGTTTTGCTGTTTTTATCTTCTTTTTCTTGTTGAGAATGATAGGTAGTGGGATTCTTGTTTGGTTTTTGGAATTCTTTTTCTTGGGATTTGAAAATTTCATTTTCTGGCGTTTTGTTTGGCTTTTGGGATTCGGGTTTCTGAGCTGCTTCTTCCCCATCTCTCTTTTCTAAACAGAAAATGACATGGGCGTATGATCCAAACCATTCATCTAATCTACACTGACGTAGATGTTATATGCATTAGGAGGGCCTTGTTGGTTAGACGACCTTGCTTACTTTAGGTCAACTCATTGGGTGGGCCACTCATGCTCAGAAACTGAGGTGGGGGACAATTTAAGAAATAGGCACCAACGGTGGACGTTACAGAGCCATGTGGCCCACCCAATTAGTTGACGGGCCTAAATTTGTAACGTTGGTCATTAACAAAACGGTTTCAATCATGACCGTGCATCAAGTGGGCCAGTCTGTGTATAGAGCCTCTTTTTGCTGTAATAATCAACCAAGATGATATTTGAGTAGATGAACGGCTCTTGCTCACTTCTTAGTTAAAGAGGGTGGGGCCTATATCGAAAGTATGTGTCCTTGGCTGTCAGATTCAATCGTTTCCTACTTCGTTAGTTGGTTTGCCTCTCTCAATGGGGACCCCTCCTAAATCTATGTGGGACAAGGTGATTAGCAAGTTCCATAAATATCCAGCCATGTGGAAATGCAGCTCTCTACCTGGGAGGTCAGCTTACTCTAATCAAAGCAGCTCTCACGAACCTTCCTCTATACTTTATGTTGTTGTTTGAGTGCCCGGCCCAGTTCTCCAATCTATTGATAAAATCAGAAGAAACTTCTCGTGGTTTGGAAAGGAAAATCAGAAGAAATTCCATCTTTTGGAATGGAAGGAAGTATGTAAACTGTTCAAAGAAGGTGGTGTCAACGTCAAAAATCTGAAATTCATGAACAAGACCTTACTAGGTAAATGTTCTAGTAGGCTAGCCATAGAAAAGGAGGCACTTTGGTCCTCTATTATTAAAGGCAAATATGGCTCATCTCCAGGAGATTGGATGACTAAAGATTCTTTCTATTAAAAGGCTTCTCACATTTGGAAAGGAATTCTTCAGGCTAAGTCTCCGATTTTCCAGAATTGTTGTTTTGAGTTGGGCAACTGTTCGTCTATTCATTTATGGGAAGATCCTTGGGTTGGAAACGATACTCCAAGCACCGGTTTCCTAATATTTACTGGCTGGCCCCCGACAAGAATATATTTGTCAATAGTTGTTTCACAATCACACCTGCTCAAGTTGTTTGGGATATCAGATGCTCTAGGAATCTTTCTGATAGTGAAGCCTCAAAATTTATGGATCTTTAGGACTGTTTATCCAAGATCAGACCCCTCCCCAACCAACAAGACAATATCATATGGAAGTTACACAAAGCTGGAACCTTCCCGTCCAAATCTCTCTACTCCCACATCTATCTTATGTCGACGTCTTCTCAGGCTATTCCCTCCCCCCCCCCCCCCCCCCCTAAATTCATATGCTTCGCCTGGTTGGTAGGCCGTAATAGAATCCTTACCATTAATAATCTTTCTAAGAGGGGTATACAGATCGTTAATATCTGCCAATGTTGCATGCGGGAAGCAGAAACTGTGAATCATTTGTTGGTCCACTACTCCTTTATTTCTCAGATTTGGGTGGATTTTTGCCAGATTTTTTGATCAGTTGGTGTGGTCCGGAGATGGCCTCTAGTCTTCTCTCTTCCTGGAATGGTCTCAAGGTGAAAAAGAAGAGATCTACTATCTGGCGCATGGCCATCCTTGTGATCTGGTGGTCAGTCTGGGAAGAGAGAAACGATAGATGCTTTAATGATTCTTCTTCTTCAGTCTCAGCAGTGGGGTCCAGGGCTAAGAGAATGTTGATCGAATGGGCTTGTAATGTTAGGGATCATCATATGTGTGACCTTAGTTTTCTTGGGCGCTAGCAGCTTTCTGCTACCTTAGCAGATCTGCTCCTTTTTAGGCTCTTTGTTTTCTTTCTTCTCTTTGTTCCTTTTCTGTCAGTTGAATGAATCAGTTGCTTTAAAAGAAAAAAAAAAAAAGGTTGAGGAATAGATCAAAAGTGGCCTCCTGTGAATAAATAACAACCTTCAGATCCATGGACCCTTTGCTATCACACATGGACATACAAATTCAATCATCCTATCTGCTGGCCCAATATAAAACAAGGAAGTTCAACGTTACAATCTTGTGCAGCATCATCCATCAATTGTGGTGCCGACCAGACATACAGCCCAGATCTCTTGAAAGATGGCTGTCACCTGCTCAAGGCGCTGGCTTGAATAATAAGCTGGCAAGTCAGGCCAATCTCTCGGCTGTGTTGCCTGGCAGGGCCATCGACAAGGGAGAAAAATAACTAGAAATTTTCAGAGTTCCTACTCATGGTAACATTTCCAAAAATCCAAAAATTTGGAAATCCAAAGATGGGGCCTTCATCTTGCAACAGAATGACAGCACTTCCACAGCAGCACAAGTATTGTTTCATGATTTTTAGAAAATCGATAGAACATAGATTCCAAAAATCACGAGATCTTTCTCACCTCTCGGGGCCAAGCACAGCCTAAGATCAGTGACCAATAGAGATGTTTCTTGATTTAAACTAGACAATGGGAAGAAATAGGGCGAAAATGAATTACGCCAACTATCGGCACGAGTGCCTGAATGATATATAACAACGACAAAAATACAGAGTCGTGCATTACAGGAAATTAAATACCAAACAAGAAAAAGGAAGAAGAATCAGAACTAGAGAAACGACGAGACCCGAGTCGCGTGACTAGGAAAGCGTCACCTACTCATGCGAAGATGGAAGGTGGGGATATCGGAGTGTCAGGGAGGGCCCCACACGGGCTTTTAACCCCATCCTCATGCTGACTAGGCGAGGTTTTCATGGTGGCATGGGGTCGGGCTTAGCATTCCTATTGCTGGTGTGACTCACTCCTACTTCTGCCTCTTGTAAATCTTGCCCAAGAAGGACTTGAGCACCTCTTGAACGGATTTGCTTGGCTGCGCTTCTATGGATGCAATCAGCTTTTCATAGCTCTTGCTCTCATACTCCAAATATACACTCTGCAATGTAAAATAAAAAATTAAAAAAAGTAATCGGAAGTCTGATTGGGGAGAGAGATCAAAGAAGTGCTGAAAATGTTATAGTCCACATGCAGGAAGACAACAGAATTTTTGGTCACCGAGGTTCATACTCTTCACATGGCATGTGTATGATGGTCCAAAACATAGATTCAAAACACTGTTAATCTACTTCAAACAAAGCCAAGTTAGCTCCACTAAACACAATCTCTAGCTGACTCACTAGGGAACATGCCCGTTAATGTGGCTAGTTACAAACAAACAAGACTAGTCAAGTCAGCTCAATGACTTGGCTGACAAGATGCAACTCATGGCAACTTGAGAACTGCTTTATTCATAAAAGTCGAAAATGAAGAGTGAATTCCATACACTCGACCTCCACTAATGAAGCATAGACCTCTAACCACCATAATGTAAGCCATCTATTTGCTTATTTTAGCTAATCTTATATTCATTTACTATATATGAGTATTTTAGATATTCATAAACATATTGAATTTAATTATTAAATACAAAGTCTCTGAGTTGACCCAACCAAACTGGAGATCAGGTCTTTCTCTTTCTGGGTGAGGGTTCCAACTGATCTAACCATTCATTCGGATCCATGAATGGGCCGTAGAAAAAAATCATAATGACCGGACAAGCCCAACCATGTAAAACATGTCATACAAACATCACTTGTCAGATTTTAGTGATTACTGTACACCACTTTTTAAATGGCGCGACCTCAATAGGCATGCATGATTGAGAATCCTCTCTCACACAACTGAAAGATCGGTGGCAGGAATCTTAGTAAGATTTCCAAATTAAAATTTTCAGAAGTCCGTCTTGAAATGCATGTTGGGATTCTGACCACAATTTTTGGATGATGGGAGAAACATGCACGCTGACTCTTGGTGCACATTGCACCCACAGAAACGTATCATTGCACCCACAGAAACTTACTACCTTTTCTTGAATGGTTATGATTGACCCTTCCTGGCTGTCCTAGATGAAGGAACAGACGGATTGTCATACACGTGAGATGCCACAATATTAATGGAACAGGTAGACTGGATCTCCTCCCCCCTACCCTATAAATTTAGGGGGGAACTATGGAATCCTGCCTTGCAGCAAATACAGAGTTTGCTGACAAACAGTAACCTGTTACTTCATGGTCCCATCATGGATCACCCCGATTGAAAGATTCTAACCCTTTGATATTTGACCTTTCGTTCATTGAATGTGGACTACACTGTCGACATCTTTACCACCAATGGATGGGTTGAGATCACCCAATGAGGAAGATTTCCACAGCATCCACCATCCATGATGGGACTCATCATATCAGCAGTTTAGATCACTGAACTATGGGCCCAACATGCACATAATCCTGTGGTCATGAACAGGACCCTGTAATTCCTTGTAATTTAAAGGGGTCCCATGTACAGTTTGCTGGATTTCAGTTTGTACCACAGTTCTAAAACCCAAAAAGTTGACTCAACTCAAAGTCCAGTTGTGTTTGGTTGACTTGAGGACTCAGCTTGAAATCTCATCAAGTCGAGTTGACTCTGTCACTTAGCCAAGTTTCAAGTTAAGTCACAGATGGAACTATCATTTGTACAGGTACGCCTTTAGCTCAGTTACCCCTATGGTAGGTCCTGCAACTAACGGTCCATGCAGTATCTCCCTGATGGGAAAATCCTAGCCATCAATTGGTACACTGCAGATGGAAGTTAGGAAAGAACGTAGAACAGTCCACATTCAACTGGGAAAAGATCAAAGCTTCAATGGCTGGATCTCAAGTGGGCATCAATGATGGAGCTCATCACATCGATGGTTTGGATCATTGAACCATGGGCTCCAACAGTACAAATTTAACATGTGAGAAACATGTACATATTCTAGCATCGAGCTTTGTGTAACACCTCTACTTTAAAGCATGAAATGTTGTATAATGCATAAAATTTTGGCAACTTGTAAATTAAAAAACAAGGAGAGGACTGAATTCAAACCTCAAGGTCAAGATCTTTGTAAAGTTGCTTCACCTTAGCTACATGGGCAGCATCTGGCTTCCCGTAGTTCTCCTGAAACAGACACCTAAGATGAGCACTTCCAACATGACTTTAAGAGGATAATGGCACAAGTGAGGAAAAGGAACTGCTCTTACAGATAGTATTTTCTTCTGGTTCTCATCAGCACGTTCAAGGGCTTGCACAACCAACCAGGAGCACTTAAAATCTTCAATGTCTGTTCCTATCTGATAACGCACAAAGACACAGCACCATGTTTTATAAGAAAATAGATCAATGGCTTTTACTGCCAATTGACAGAACTTACTTGATTGACAAAGGACAGCTAACGCAACTGGGAGTAGGATTTTCAATGCCAAAAGCCTACTCCCGTGCAAAGAACTGGGCCAAGCATCAAGTTCACCCCCTCATGTATATCTGCGGCAAGATCAGAGTGGTACATCGGGTGGGCCATAGATGTATGTTGAATATGGATCGTTAATGTTTTCGTTGTAACCATCCATTTTATTCAGACAGACATGGCCAACATGACAAGCAACCAAGTATTGCTCGCACGTGCCACATTGGCAAGGTTGAGAATCCTGCTCTCATGAGTAGTATTCAATGTTTCTCTTAACTCTTAAGGCAATCAAAAAATAAAAGCAGTACAAATGTTCCATTCAATGCTCTCAGACGTCAATAGCAGCTTCCAAGCATACCTTACCAATGACTTTAGGATGACCATAGCAGTCAAGATAATCATCCTAGAAAAAGGAACTCCAATCATTAAAATGTATATAAGCTCTTCTTGGAAATTAAGTGAATAATACTATTAAATTAAACCCACCCCATTCGATAAATGCACCCTTTCTTTTTTACCTTTGGCAATGCAACAATACAAAGTTCATTCCAATGCCAATAGTAGAAAGGAAAAAGGGTGATCTATCAACCGGGGTGAGGTTAGATATCAATTCCCCAATGATAAATATTTGCATATTACTTTCAGCAAAAACAATTACCTGTACTTGGAAGTAGGTTCCCATTTCTATGAGAATGTTTTTCACATCGGTAAAGTTGTCCAGGTTCTCACCCGACATAAGCAATGCACACGCAACCTGTCCATGCATTGTGAAAGAAATGAAATTAAAATCCAAATGGTAGAGCAAGATATGTTGCTTGGCAATAAAGACAAGCAATTATAAAAAAAATTCTACAAATTCACGGAAGATCAGGGTCGATGTGATGTAGTTATTGTTCTGTGCAATAAATCCTCAACATGCAAGAATATCACTCCCCAATAAAAACCATAGGTTCGATAGCCGAAAGAACATCATCATCATCATCATCATCATCATCTAAGCCTTATCCCAATTAATTGGGATTGGCTACATGAATCCCATTCCACCATTCCACTCTATCAAGGGCCATAACTTTAGTTAGACTACAGGTCATCAAGACTTTTCTTACCGTCTATACCCACATCCCTTTTGGGCTTTCCCCTTCCCATTTAGAGCCTTCAACTTATACCCACTCCTAAGCTTGATGTGGGACGTGGCACAGATGCATTCCTAGTATGGTTAGACTAAAAGAAGGCCAAATAGACACGGAAGTAGTCCGTCAGATCCGGGCTCAGTCCTATGTAGGGCATGACGTAATTGGGCCCCAAGAATGTCCAGTTCGAAGAAATTCAATCCGGACGGGGAGAAATTGTCATTTGAAGTGTGAACCACAAGTTGGTGATAATTTTTTATCCAGATATCGTTACGGAACGCATGACTTATCAATCTTTAACATAACAGGCCATTCGAGGTCAACCGACCCACATAGTGGGTCACGTCTGTCTATTTTGCGAGAAAACACACTTCCAATTCAAAAACGGGATTTTAGGAAAAATTTACTATTTTTAGTAATTTTGAATTTTGTCATATTTCTTTATTTTTAGAGTTTTAGATTTCCTTCTTTTTAGAGATTGATTGTAATCATGCCAAGAGTCCTTTGAGAATCCTCGAGTAAAGTTAATTTAAGGCTTTCTATTTTTTTAACTTGCTATTTCGGGTAAGTTCTATTCTAGTTGAATTAGGACTTCTATTAGGGTTAGAATTTTACTAATTTGGGTAATTTCGAATTAGAGTTTTTTTTCTTTATTAATGTGGTAATTGAGAAATCATACACAATTACACTTTTTTTTTAAACGCACGCACACACACCCCACAATTACACATTATTGATTAATAAAATTCCAAATTTCCTTTTTTTCCCCTTGTGGATTCAAGAATAATCTCGCGGATTCAAGCTTTTGCACACTTGAGGTAGATGGTGATCTTCCTTATCACACCCTTCCCTACATCAAAGCCTTATCTCAATTAATTGGATTTGGCTACATGAATCCCATTCAACCATTACAATCTATCAAGGGCCATAACTTTAGTTAGACCACCAGTCACCAAGCCTTTTCTTATTACCTCCACCCATGCCTTTTTTGGGCCTTCCTCTTGCCCCTTTAGAGCCTTCAACTTGTACCGACTCACAGTTTCTAACCAGTGCAGTTATTGTTCTCCATTGCACACGACCAAACCATCTAAGTCTACTTTTCCCTCATCTTTTTACCTATTGGTGCTACTCCTAAGTTCCTTGTCTCAAATGCAACCAATAGTTGAAAGATTAAAAATAAAAATAAGAAGAAAAATAAATATCATTCCTTTTTTGTTGTTTTCATTCATTAAGCTTATTTCTGTAATTTTCCTGGTGAGGAAAAACTGTGAAGCATCAAAGCTGTGTACCAAAATCAAGAGGATTGGATTGTGGTAGCATCCAAGCCGTGTACCAGAAAGGGGCAATCAAATAGAAGGTTATTCCACACTCAACAGCCAACAATCATAATTGCACCATTGATTTTTGGTACCCCTCGTGGATGGTCTCCATCCCAAAAATCAAGGGGGTTGGACTCTGGCAGCATCCAAGCAGTGTACTAGAAAAGGACAGTCACACAGAAGGATAGTCCACACTCAACAGGCAACAACCATAATAGTTTCATAATCCAAGTTGTCCAATCATTCTGATTTCTGGCCTATAGCCCATCCACATGGTGACCAACCGGATTTTAGTTCCAATCACCATACATGTTTGTCCAGTAATGATGAAGGAACTGCATAGAACCTCTGTGATGCACACATCATAATAGCATTATGTTCAATATGCAAATAGACATGATCCAGTGACAAAAGTATGCTGATAATAAAATGAAAGTCATCACTTACTGGAAGATAAAATGAATAGTAGGCGGTTTTGTACTGAACAATGCGACAATAACTGCATCGCAATTCAACCATTTTGTAGATTAGCAATGACCAAAAAGCAAGGTAGGGTGATCAAAAGTTAAAACAGTATGAAGCAAAAGGAGTTCCGTCAGCTTGCACGTGTCTCCACACATGGCCACACATGCAATCTGGGATTGAAGCCATTCATCTGCAATGCCCCACTGTTGCCCAAAAGTATGACAGGTCCACTTATGAGGTGGATCGCAAGTGACAGTGGACCATCAACACTCTTTTTGACCCGCTTATTGTTGACATTCATACATGGCCCACCTGATGCGTTCACCAACCTGAGTTTTGAAGCAGGTCATCAAGATGGTATGAGTCACCTTATGCCTGGACTGAATGTCCCACAAAGACAAGCCATGCAAGTGTGTGTGCAGATGAGCAGGAACATGCTTGAGGGCATAACTGAGCTTGTAGCAAAGGATTGGCCACGGCAACTGAGAAGTGGCAACAGAGGACAACTGATATGTAATAATAATAATAATAATAGAAGACATCTCCAACATTGTAAATCAACTAAGCAAGTCAGCAAAGTCATCTTAATCCAAGGATGAGTAGTGCAAGAAAGAACAAAAGAAACGAAGAGTGTGTTTGGATGCACTATCGAATTGAATTGCAATTATTAGTCTTGGTCTAACAAAGTGGAAATAACCAAATTGTATTTCCTTCCTAAGCATTCATCTTGATTGTGATGCCGTCCACCCCAAGTGTGCCCCTGCATCCCAGACCACCTCACTTAACCCCAGTGTGAAAATGCCCTCACATTAATCACCCCCGGTGAAAAGTCTCAAACACGAGACCTCCTGCTCTGATACCGATTTGATGTAGGACAATTAACCGCTTACTCTAAAAGCTTGAACTGATAGAGCATGGCAAATTAATCCCTTTATCTCATAGCTCAAACCCCAAATCCATGGGTTAGGGGCTCGGCCGAACCCTCCTCGTGGGCCCCTCCTCATGGGCCCTAAATTCATGGGTTCTGCCTCGCATGAGCCACCTACCTCACACGGGCCCCAAATCCATGGGTCCACGGGCCGCCCACCCTGAGTATGGCCCTGCATCCCACAGGCTACCCCACTCGAGCCCAGTGTGAAAATGCCCCCGCATTAGATTGTATAGGCTCCAAATTGTAATAACTAACTTTCAAGTTGAACTCCAAACAAACATAAAACCGCAACGCAAGGGCTACTTCCTCATCATCTTTACAAGGCAAGGTGTTCCAAATTGGTTACGTAACAGCCATTACATAACAGTAACAGCCGTAACCGTTTTGCTTTATAGAGCCAAAACAGTTGTTACAGAAAAATAAAATAATTAAAAAAATTTTAAAAAAAAAAACAAAAAACAAAAAACAAAAAACAAAAACAAAAACAAAAAACAAAAAATAAACAGGTCATAACAGCCCTGTAACCGTTTTTTGCAAAAAATCATAACGGTAACAGTGGTGGCCGTTATGGTCACCGTTACCGTTATGGAACACCTTGATACCAAGAATCAATCTAAAGGTTCGAATTTCCTCACATACACTGGCATTGTGTACTTGGACAGATCTTTTTCTCCTTCATGAGTAGTGATCAAATCTAGCATCTGTCCTGAAGCTGTCTGAAACTCCACCTGTCAAAAAGCATAGAGGTGAATCATAACTATTGTATTGAAAAAAATAGTGAGAAATAAATTCGCCAAAATCAACAAAAAGACAAGCACCTCATTGAATAAATCCAGGAGATCCACATAATAAGACTTTTCCCTGAAATTCTTTCTGATAATTATAGGAATATGGTTGCGAAGTAGAATCCCATCATTGATTGCAATCATATCAACCTACATTAAGAGCCTCTACACAAGTCAATAGTTTTCCCTACCAGGTCAAAATGATAAACATAATAACGCCTGTAAAGCTTCAGTTGTAGAAAGGATGGACAATGTCCGGAGACTAAAGAAATATAAAGCACAGGAACTTGATATTCTCAGCCTTCAGGTGAAAAAAATAACATAAAATCTTTCATTTGATTTCATCAACATGATAGCAATCAGATGCATCAACAGCCAACATCTATTATTCTCACAAATAATCCGTCCTTCTATCATGCACCTTCTTCAAAGTACACTGACATTTAGTGGCCTCTTTAAGATTGCACTCCAGCATGGATACAAACATTCACTTCACATTTTAAGAAAGGAAAATGTACAGTGCTTGATTGAGATTTGCCTGGCCCAATAAACTTTACATTGGGAGCCCATATTATGGTTATCCAAATCATTTATTTGGTGAGTTCCTTGGTGCATGGAAGATCCCATAAAAAACTCCCCTACCTGATGATACCAACTCCCCTACCTGATGATACCAACCGTCTGACTGAATCCATGCTAATTGAATAATTGGCAGTACTTTTCCATTTTACTTGGATCATCTAATAGTGGAGACAATAGGGACTGGCTGATCTCCTGATGTGACCCACCACATCAGACACTTAGATTACCTGTAGACTTCTGGGTCAACAAAAATCGGGGGTTCTTTTGAGCAATCATAATATAATAACTCTTTTGAAAGTGTAGGTTGCAATTTCAATTTCATAGGACATGATGCAAAAACGGACAAAGCATGGCACACTTTTCGCACATAACAATATGCAACATGATGAATGTCTGCCACTTCTAGTCATTGTAGCTCCTATCTAGGCATCTCAAAAATGCATTACAGAAAAAAAAAAAAAAAAAAAAACTCAAACCAATACAAACCTTAGGCACTCTGAACCAACAAGGCTGACCCCTCCGTGTGTGCGATCCATCCATAATATCATCGAGGACAAGAAAATATGCTTGAAGCTGCAGGTATTGTTTTCAATAAAGCTTCAGATAGCTATCAACTATAACAGTCAGAGGAATGATAACAGTGACATAGCTTTCTAGTACCAGAACATCACGTTTCATTAATATCTATTGAAAAATACTTCAGACTAAGCCTATACCCATTCGATACACCACCCAAGTGAGCATGAAAGGAAGATTTCATCTTCGCTTAGTTCCTGTCCATCTTTTAACAACTTGTAGCTATCAATCACAGATAAGCCACGATTCAGTTTCCCTGACAACAACACAGATCAATCAGGATCTGGCAAGGGGAACATGCTCCTTCATATCATGCGTATAGATCTTGGAGAGGAGCTTAGGCACAGCAAAACTGACCATAAAGATTATTTAATATAAAAATGATACAGGTACTAGGGCCTATTCCCCACCTCCAGGTACATTGTACTCCAGCATCTGCAATATGAAGACATGGACACAAGCCGTTAAAAGAGGGAGAATACATAATCAAGGCACAAAAATGTGTAGAAATTCTACATAAACAAGTATAACAGATTATATGAAGCTTCAAACTCAAAATTCAATGTGAATAAAAGAACAAAGATATGGATATAATTTATAACTACAACAAAATCCAGTACAAAACATGAATACGTGATCCCAACTCAGCCCCTCAGATTTTCTACAGAGATTCTCCTTTCCCGATAATCAACATAAACATTTACTAATAACCCATAGGAGGGAACAAAGACATAATATGAGAGGCAAAGATTCCCCAATCTATGTGGAAGACCTCAAAAACAACTTTCCTGCCTGATGATAGGTACTATAATCGGAATGTATTGCAGCCAGAATGTAACTACACCTGCCGCAGCATAAATATCAGCATCTGTACTATTAAAAGAATGTGATCATACTTGCCGAGTCACATTTATCACTGCATGGAAAAGGAAGTGAACAACTTGTTCTCAAAAATAGGAAGGGTTGTGTAAGGCACAATCGATCTTGTCTTTTTAGCAACTATGAAACAGAAAAGATGTTGGCGAAAATTTCCACCATGGGCTGTCAATTGAAGTTAAACCCATGCAGCATGCCCCTCTTGGCATGATTGCTATAGAGATAGCAATTTAGCATCCATGAGGTGTGATTCAATCTCAATTGTTGTCAGCAGATATCCAAATATGCCAATGCCGGTTCCATTATGTTAACCGTCCTTTAAAAGTACATAAACTAGTTATGCATTTCTGGCTAGATTCATGTTCATACAATCTATAACCACTATATAAAAACGAATGCTCAAATGGCAATCTCAACTGTTAGACACTTAAACTAGTATAGTTTAAGACTAGGACTATTTGTTCATTTCATAAAGTCATCTCTCATGCAAATGTACAACATGAGCTCTTTGCTTCTTTCTTAGAGATGCTTCTTCAGTATGCATGCATTCTTCTTGTTCTTTAATAATGTTCTAATCAAATACACATTTTTGGGGATTAGCTGCTAACTCTTAAACCAAATCTGTCGATGAGTTTTCTACTTCTTACTTCTACCATAATAGGTCAAAAGGGAAGAAACACCATTCCATGCCAAAAATGACAAAAACAAAAAATCTGCTAAAAACCTAACAAGTTCAAAAGAAATTTCTTAAAGTATAATAATTGAGAAATGGCTATCGAGTTCTTTTTTTAATCAATAATCAAATTTATTAGGACCAAAAAAAAGGAGCATACAAAAGGGAGAAAGAGCTATCTATCATGGACACCATGCAGTAAGCTACTTATCAAATGCCCTCACCAAAAATTGGATGACATAGCACATCCGTCTGGCAACATGAACGATTCGTCTGATGGTCCACAGTGCAGATGAGCCATGGCTTGAAAATCACATGAATCAGAGAATCCTAGAGTCTAAGAGGTGGAAATTTCCGATAGAATGTTGTCCATTAATTTTCCATCACCATCCATTGGCACTATGAGTCCAATTTATGTGAAAGCATGAGACAAGTGGCTTGCAAGTGCAGCACGCAGGTCAGATCTCCCAAATTAAAAATCAAACTGACTATTTGATTTTGTAGTCAAAATTTTGCAATCACCCAATTGGTAAAATTATAGGTCAATGACCAATCCATGGTGGTGCGACTAGATGAATGGTTTGGATGGATTGACTGCTACGCCGCATGCTTGTGCAAGCACGTGATAAGTAGCTCCTGTGAGTAACACACAAATTTTTCTATTTTTTTTATTGGCAGCAGAAATTTCAGGTAGAAGCCAGGAGAGTATTACAAAAGATGCACCTAGCAGCAACAGAGAGTGACCCTCTTGTCACCCACTTGTTAGCATGTCCACTGGCCACCCATCAGCTTCTCTTGACATCAAAGAAAAGAGCTCCCAAGCTCCCGAAGAAAGATTAAAAAAACTCAAATCAACCAGATATGTGAATCGAGCCTTCAATTCAAGGCCCCGACATACCACCCAAAGTAGACTAGAAACAACAAGCCAGCTTTTAGGAAGAAACATAATGAAATTCTTTAGGCATACAAAGAGATCCCTCATTCATCATAAATACAGGGTATTTTATTTGTCAAGAAAAACCATGAGTTCTCGCACCCCACCTTATCCTCGCTAGCTAATGGCCATTTTAGCAGAAAGCCTTTCAGGGGAGAGTACTTCCAGGCATTTCCATGAATCCAAATGCAAGAAAATAGCCCAATTTATGAAAAGGAATTCTACCAATCACCGTTCCCATGCAGCCAAATGACCCTATGAAGTGTTAAGATAAAGAAAACGGATCTCCTAGCATCCACCTTGACCCCACTAGCTATATGGCCTTCTTGGTGGACGGCCTTTCCAGTGAGTGTTTCCAGGCATTTCCATGAATCACAAGAAACAGCCTAATTTATGAAGATGAATTCTACAAATCGTCTGTCCAATGCAGCCAAACCAATCTTAAAGATGAATTCTAAAAATCATCTTTCGCATGCAGCCAAACGACCCCTAAAGATGAAATCTACAAATCATCTTTCCTAGCCAAAACCTGTTCTTCAACCCAGCAACTGTACCCATTGTGGATGGGCCATGCCCAAAAAGACCTCATCCACAGAACAATCTTAAATGTCTGATTGGTAGCCTGCAAATTGACAACTAATCCAACAGTCCACACCCAACTAGAAAATCCTCTAACTGCTATCACAGAGTTTCTGTGATGGGAAAATTTTATTGAGGGCATCATCCGCACATGAAAAACCCCACCAATTGAACGGTCCGGATCAACGAAAGATGAAACCGAAGTAACCAAACCAAAGACACCATTTTGCTCTGCCATTTTTTTATTTTTTATTTGTTAGTACACCCCCTGGCAGATCACACTTCACTGTTAGCCACCCCCACTAGGGAATCGATGCCAAGACCTCAATGTTGAAACGAGGTATCTTTCACTCAGTCTACCCCTTGAGCTATGGATCTGGGTGTTGCTCTGCCATTACCCCATACTTCCTCATTCCAATTACCAGAACAAAATGCAGTACTTACATCTCAATCAAAGTAATTAAAGACACGAAAAAACCAAGATTAAGTGAGATTGCAATCTTCTCTACTAAAAGAGACCGAAAGGGATCAAATCAAAGCAATGATGTAAACAGCGACGGATATATTCTAATTACAGACCGGATTCTGACAAGATGAAATACATGAGAAAGAAATGCAGATCTGGAAAGGAATCGAAGAAGAAGACGACGGAATGATCGGATTTTCTTACCCGATCGATCCATTGGCGAGAATCTTCAGTCCAATCGAAAGCGGGATCTTGAAGTAGATCATATTTCAGGCGAGCATAGACCTGCAGAAATACAGATCTCAGGCCGCTGGTTTTTCCATTGGAATGAGCAGCAGCAGCCATGGAAGAAAAGGTAGAAAGATGCAGACGGTGTCTGTGTGAGAGAATGACGGAGAGCGTGGACACTATTTGTACAGGAGGAGTGGGGAACGGATTGGCTACTCCCCCTGACACCAGCCCCGTGGCGGGCTGGTGGTAGGTGCTCTGTGGGCCCCACCATGATGTACGTATTTCATCCATTCCGTTCATCCATTTTTACATATCATTTTAGGCTTGTTACAAAAAATTATAGGATATAAAGCTTAGGTGGGCCACACCACAGGATAAAAATAATGAATGGATATTCACAATTAAAATCCTCCTGAGGCCTACTGTACTGTTTATTTGACATCCAATCTGTTTAGTTGAGTTGGTCATAAAGACACAAATGAAGGAAAAAACTAAATATCAGCTTGATCCAAAACTTTTATGCCCCGAAAACGTTTTTAATGGTCAAAATCCATTCAACACTATTTCCTGTAATGTGGTCCAATTCAGGTTGATATATAATTTATTTTTTTGTTATATCATAAAATGATATATAAAAATAGATAGACGGAATGGATGATACACATACATCATGGTGGGCCCCACATAGCACCGACCACCAGCCAATGGCTGGTGTCAGGGGGAGTAGCCAATCCGTTCCGAATATACCTTTTGTACGCATCGTGTTGTACGCAATTTAGTGTTATTAACAAAATCGTGGGCCCACTTGGAGATAAAGTGCTATTGTACCTTGGGCTTAACTGGAAACGGATTGGTTAATCCCCCTGACACCAGCCCATGGCTGATGGTCGGCTGTCAGTAGGCCCCACCATGATGTATGTATTTCATCCGTTATGTTCATCCATTTTTAAATATCATTTTAAGGATTTATATAAAAAATGAGAGGTATATAAATCTCATGGGGACCACACCACATGAAAACAATAGTGATTGGATATCCATCATTAAAATCCACCTAAGGCCTATTGTATTATTTATTTGACATCCAATCTGTTTATTAGGTTATAGAGGTCCAGATGAAGGGGAAAAACAAAAATCATATTGATCCAAAACTTTTATAGCCCCCAGAATGTTTTTAATGGTTAACGCTCATTCAAAATTGTTCATATAATGTGGTCCATTTTAGATTGGTATATATCTCATTTTTGGTCTCATGCTGTAAAATAATCTTTAAAAATAGATGGACGACATGGATGAAACACCTACATCATGTTGGGGCCCACAGAACACCGACCACTAGCCTAGTTAGTGTAAGGGGGAGTAGCCAATCCGTTGTAACAACCCACTTTTTGTGGGAAATAGTTCCACCGCCCGCTTTCGTGTGGCCCACCTAAGTTTGGATCGGCCTCATTTTTTTTTGCCTTATATTTCTCTTGGCCTGGCCAAGATGATGGACGGAGTAGATTTATATGGGACCCACCGCATCTGTAAAAAGATAAATAAATAAAAATAAAGTAAAAAAAATAAAAACTAATCTTTCGCACGACTAAACCACTTTCTCCACTTTTCTTTCTTTTTGTACGGTAATGGCCGCCGAACTCTCCCACAAAACAAAACTTCCCACATCCCTCATTCTTCCGCCTCGTTTCCCACATCCATTAAAAAGGAAGGAAATGTATAAACAAAGTTTTAATCGTATCAAAAAAAAAAAGGGAGAAAGAAACGGAGGAATCAATCAAATTCAAATTGAGAGGGAGAGGGAGAGAGCTCTGTAGATCAAGGGAGAAAGATTAGAACGAGGACAAATCATCGAAATTTTAAGGTGGGTGATTTTATCTTGAGATTTAGCATTTTCAGTTAAATATTATGCTTTATGCTAATCGTCAATTGATTATTTATTTATGAATTTCTATTTTTATATATTTCTGATATTTATGTTGAAATAATTTATATATATATATATATATATATTTATTTATTTATTTATTTTTATATAAATAAAATTTCTAATATTTAATGTTTAAATAATTTACATATATATATATATATATATATATATATATATATAATAAATTTATAGAATAAAATAAACAATTTATTTGGGTTTATATTTTAATTTATAAACTCTAGATATAAAAATATTTGTGTTATTATATGCCACATTTGTAAATTTCAGATTGCCTATCATCATACTCTGGCAGAGTATTAAATAACTCCTCATGAGAAGCTAGAAGATGCGCTGTAAGGAATTACTATAATGGAGAAGGTTTCAAGTCCATCAAGCTGGACCATAAGTTAAAGTCCAACCAGCAATAGATTTATGACCTAATAAGTTCATACAAAATCCAACCCTTCTAATACGTTTAAAACCACATGAAGATCACTTTAATGAAGAATCATTCGTATATACTAATCAGGATATCCACAAAAATAAAAAAATAACTTATAACTATTGATAAATAATATTATCCATTTAATTAGTGAATGTAAGTGTTTCTTGTAGGTGATCCTAATAGTATAATAGACTTATTGAATGGGTTAGATTTTTACACTTATATTAAAGGTCAGAAGTTATTTACTTGGTGGACTGTAATGTTTCCAACCAGTTGATGTAAGACCCGTATCTTAGCCCGTACCATTCTGTAGGCTTCCGCGGTCCTCTTGGTCGAATTACGGCAACCTTCGACCTATATCCGATGTTTGCGCACGATCCTAGGCCGGGTCCCGCATATCGAAGTCGGCTCGAACCGAAACTTGTACCTTATCGATCGTGCCATCGCAGCGGTTCTAACGCCGTGACTCACGTACCGAACCGATACCCAGGCTAAAAGTTGTGGGTCTGTGTTCAGTTCGAGGAAAACGTCGCGTGTTGCAATCTGTAGAAAATCCATCACATTAATCAATTTACTTGTCAAAGTACACTCATTAATTTATCCCATTCCCAAGTACAAAAGTAACCCTTAAAAGTCAACTCTCTCCACCCATCAAGTACATCCATTCATCACTTCTTACATCACTCTCTCCCATCACTTCTTACATCTCTCTCTTTCATCTCTCTCACTTCTCCCAAAAACACCATGAGAGTTTGGACGTCCATGGCTTCCATTAGAGAAACTAGGTGTGGCTCACTCCCTACCACCCAATCACACCCTCCAAAATCAATCTCAACCGTTGAATCGCACCCCTTGAAACTCTTGAATGCGTTGGTGGAAGAAGGAAGAAGATCATAAAGTGGGTGATTTACTTTATCTTATTTTATTTTCAACCATTGATCGAAGGCCCACTTGTGGTGGGACCCATCTTGATGTATGTGTTGTTTCAAAGAGGGACCCAAAGTGGCGGGGTCCCTCCGCTACTCCGGTCTCCATCTCTATCCTTCTCTTCTCTTTACTCTCTCTCTATTTTTTTATGATGATGTGGGGCCCACCTGATGTACACATCAGACCCGAACCGTCCATCTAGAAGGACTGTCCAGCCGGCCCAACCGTCCAGCAGTTTTTTTTTGGCTGCCTGTCTTGGACAGGCTTGGTTGAAAGGAAAGCACAAATACCAGCCTGATTTTGGGATGGCCCACTCACGTGGACCCCACCTGTATCCATAGGCCAGCAGGGCTGTCCGTCTGTGGACGCAGGGCCCACTGTGATGCATTTTATCCACACTGACCAACAGCCGCGGGACCCACCCTTCAAAACATATGTAGATCAGCACCGTCTAAGAGGGTCTGGACGGTGCCATAGGGCCCTGATAATCTCACCCTCCCACACACTCACGTATATATTATAATACATGTTATTATATAAATACATATAATTTTTATATTAAATGTTATGGTGGACCACCCTCACGTGGGACCCACCTTTAACTCATGCAATCTACACCGTCCAGATGTATCTGGACGGTGAATCTGGAATATATATATATATGGTGAATCTGGAATATATATATATATATATATATATATATATATATATACCATCTTTAAGTATATATTTATAATATTACATAATACAATATATATTTCATGGGTGGGCCACTCCCACGTGGGACCCACCTTTGTTAACGGCCAAGTGGCCAGCGCACCTACATAGGCATTATAGCTGCTGTGTTGCCATGATCGGTGGATGATCATGGCCTCATCCACACCGTCCGTGTTTGAGCGCTGCAGGCCCACTGTGATATTTTTTTTATCCCTTCCATCTGTCAGGCGTGGGACCCACCCACACGTGTGGGATGGGACGTACCTTGATGTATATATTCTGCATCCATACCATCCATCCGGACGGTGTGATGTGCGGGCCATACCATGATATGTGTTTTTACTTCCACCGTCCAGATCACTGGACGGTGCGGTGCACCGAGATGCGTGTGCCTTGTCAGCACTGTCTATCTGTGGAGCCCACATGTGATGTATGTGTTGTTTGACCACGCCGTTCAGACCAGCTAGGCATGGCCCCACGTTGATGATCCACATCGTCCACCGTCCATCTGGATGGTGGGGACCACCGTTGCATACGTCAGCAAGTTCTGTGGGTCTCATCTGTACCGTGGACCCCACCATGTTATATGTATTTTATCCCAACCGTTCATCTGGATGGTGGGAACCCCACCCAGCTGCTATACAGCAAGGTATGTGGGTCTGATCAAAGGTATGTGTTATATCCAAACCGTCCGTCATTTTGGCTAGCTTGTCTTAAGGCTTTAGACTAAATAATAATGAGGCAGATCTATCATATGGAACACCCTGCAGAAAATAGTGGAGATTGAACGTCCACCATTGAAAAACCTTTTGGGGTTACAAAAGCTTTGGAATAATATGAAATTTGTTTTCCCTCTTGACCCAGGTCTTTGTGACCTTATGGCCAGATTGGATGGAGAATATGGTGGGCCATACCATGATGTATTTATGGCCCATCCATGGGGCCCACCCGAATGTATTTGTGGCCCATTGATGCGGCCCACTTGTAAATGGTGCGGTCCGTATATGCGGCCCACCTTGAGGTATCTATCGCCCATCCACGAGGCCCACCTGTTTGTATATTTAAGGCCCATATGATGGGGCCCATCTGCTTGAATCTTAGGCCCATGGGCAAGGCCCATTGTGATATGTATTAAGCCCATCGGTGCGGCCCACTTGACATTTATGAGGCCCATTGGTGTGGCCCACTTGACTTTTATGAGGCCCATTGATGCGACCCACCTTGATGTATTTTGTGGCCCATTCGAGAGGCCCACTTCGATATATTTATGGCCCATATGATGAGGCCCATTAAGATGTATTTCTAACCCATGATGTGGCCCATAGTGATGTGTATCATGCCCATGTATCGTAGCCCATTTGATGTATACGAGGCCCATTGGTGCGGCCCATTGATATGGCCCATGGTGATTGTAAGAGGCCCTTGTGTAAGGCCATGGGCCCACCATATGTTTGGCTCTGAGTGGGTCACTCGTTGGGAGAGATGTTGGTTAAATGTCCACATTGATGGACGATGATGGTTGAATGTCCACATTGTGAGGTTCTCTTAGGCCTTGTTAGGCCATTCTCATCAATGTCGATTTACCGATTCTGATTATCGATCGATTCTGATTGTCTTGACCGATTTCTGATTCTGATCTGCCGATTCTGATTATCGATCGATCCCAATTGTCGTGGCTGATTGTCGATTAGCGATCGAGGCCGATTATCATGATCGTTTGTCGATTCCGATTGACGCGACCGATTTGCCAATTTTGATTATCGATCGATTCTGATTGTCTTGATCGATTGCCGATTTCGATTGACGTGGTCGATTTGCCGATTTTGATTGTTGAGATCAATTATCATGACTGATTGCCGATTCCGATTGACGCGACCGATTTGCTGATTCTGGTTATCGATCGATTCTGATTGTCTTGACCGATTGCCGATTCTGATTATCGATTAATCCCAATTGTCGTGGCTGATTGCCGATTAGCAATCGAGGCCGATTATCATGATCATTTGCTAATTCCGATTGACGCAACCGATTTGCCAATTTTAATTATCGGTGGATTCTAATTGTCTTGACCGATTGCACATTTCGATTGACGTGGTCGATTTGTCGATTTCGATTGTCGAGACCAATTATGATGACTGATTGTCGATTTCGATTGACGCGACCGATTTGCTGATTCTGGTTATCGATCGATTCTGATTGTCTTGACCGATTGCCGATTCTGATCTGCCGATTCTGATTATCGATTGATCCCAATTGTCGTGGTTGATTACCGATTAGCGATCAAGGTCGACTATCATGATCGTTTGCTGATTCTGATTGACGTGACCGATTTACTGATTTTGATTATCGATCGATTCTGATTGTCTTGACCGATTGCCGATTTCGATTGACGTGGTCGATTTGTCGATTTCGATTGTCGAAGCCAATTATCATGACTGATTGGCGATTTCGATTGACGCGACCAATATGCCGATTCTGATTATCGATCGATTCTGATTGTCTTGACCGATTGTCGATTTCGATTGACGTGACCGATTTGCCGATTTCGATTGTCGAGGCTGATTATCGTGGCCGATTGCTGATTATGATTGTTATGGTCGATTGACCGATGATCGATCGAAACCGATTACCGATTATGATTATCGTGGTCGATAGACTGATTATCGATCGAGGCCGATTACCGATTATGATTGTCATGGCCAATTGACCGATTATCGATCGAGGCTGATTATCGTGACCGATTGCCGATTATGATTGTCGTGGCCGATTGACCGATTATCGATCGAGGTCAATCATCGTAGCTAATTGTGGATTCCAATTGTCGAGGCCTAATGTGATGTATATGCGGCTCGTACTTGAGGCCTGTTATGATGTATTCTGCCCGTGTTTAAGGCCCAATGTGATGTATAGGAGGCCTATGTGATGAGGCCCATTGCGATGCATTTGAGGGCCAGGCGATGGAGCCCAATGTAATGTATGTTAGGCCCATGTGAGAGGGTCATCGTGACGTATATTAAACTCTTGAGTGAGGCCCATGGTGTTATATATTTGGCCCTTGTGTGAGGTCATGGGTCCACTATATGTTAGGATCCATGAGGGTAATTCCTTGGGGGCAATGTTGGTTAAATGTCCACATTGTCGAAGCCGATTGTTGATACCGATTATGAGTATGTGATCGCATAGCATCATGATACATGCCCATACGCATCATCTGTATGGTTGTTATGAGACGTAATTGACCATTGCATATGTCAGTAGGTAGGTTATTATGAGAATCCCTTATAGGCGAAGGTTATCTCATATGAGCGCATGGTATGCGCAGGATTGATGCATGACTGGATTGTATGACTCATGCATCTTACATTGTGTGTTGTGATTATTGTACGCCCTAGTGACATCAGGGCCGTGGCCTCTACAGGCATATCGTGGATGGCCAGATGAGACACCGAAAATCTGTTTGAGCATCGGGCTGCCATAGATGGCCCTGGATGAAAATCCTTAACTACCCTTTTGGTACCAGAGGACGGCCCAACGTTGAGACCGAGTAGATACATGAGCGCCCGAGTGTCGAATACCAGGAGGCCGCATCTCCCACTGTGTCGTGGTCGGTTAGGAGGGGGTGTGGTCTTACCCGAGTGCAGGGAGCATTACTAGGCTGAGTTTGATCAGCTCGAGGAATGGGTCCGCTATCGACGTGCCGGATAGGTATTGGCAGACTATTGGTCAGGCAAATAGTGAGGTTTCTTACGCTCACTTGGACTGTGCGGCTAGGGAGAGCGGCGGTGCCATTTGGAGTGTAATAAACTCCGGTAATTTCTCCAGAGAGTAACCGTATTGATATGTGGACTTATCGAGTAGGAATTAAATATCCATTCATTCATTCATTCACTATCCACTCGAGCTAGTGGTGCGCAACTAATTGTTGTGTACCTTCGTTATGGAAAGGATTTCGGTTGGGCGCGGGACCAACCTGAGATCAGGAGTTTACCACATCGAGTCTGACTATCCAAATTTAGGTATGAGACTGGTTTGGATAGAAGTCCCTTGTGATGGACCCCATAGTCTGCGATATTATGTACTATCATTCCGACTTCACACTCCAGCATGATCATTCCAATTGCACCGCATATTGCATTACATTCGCAACATATAGCATTTTGGTTACTGTGTTCCTGCAATTATATGGTCTGGATACGGCTGATGTCATTCGTGAACTCATCAGGAATTACGTACTGCATCGCATCTTCGGCATCCGACATTTGGCTCTTTATGACTCCCCATTTGCATAGCTATTTAAAAATGCGTATTCTGATATTGATTAACTTCTGGGCCTGTTTGTATTTTTGCTTACTCTGTTATCATATGATTTATGATCTTGTCAATATTCTGTTTACTATGATAATTCATGCTCTTGTCAGTATTTCTGTTTATTCCGACATTATACCATTTACGGATTACTAGTGTTTCCGGTATTGTCTGATTATGGCTTTGTATTGAATACTTGATACTTACATTGTGCACACACTTACACCACCCTCTAAGCTTTCTATAAGCTTACGCACGATAGACGCGTACAAGTAATGTTAGGTTCCAGCAGCATTGAGCTTGGAGCGTGCAGCTGTTTTCTTGAGCTTTGATTTTGACATATGTATTTCCCTTTCAGCATTTTATTCAAATGTTTATATTAGTGGATATGTGATGATGGTGTTGCCTTTATGATTTGGGTAAACTTGCGGTTATGCTTCTTACGAGATAAATGTACACTGAAAAATCCTCTTTGTAGGATCCCAGGATCGAAATTTGGCGTATAGGCGCTGAGAGCCGAGAATGAGGTACTACGAAGGCTGTCCGCACTGGATTCGGCGATCGGGATTCCTGTGAGCCTGATCTCTGGATTTGGGGCGTGACAGTTGAACTGGACACTTTTTTTTTAATAATGGGATTCTGCTAGTGTGAAAAATGCGAGTATGACTATAATCTTACTCGTCTCCACATACGGAATATAGCACACGTGCGTAAGTCTAGAAATCTACCATACAATCCACACTTTCAACATATCCAGATAAAATAATAATAATAATAAATAATAATTTTACTAAGTTTATATTATAATTTAGAAGTTTTAAAATCCCTCTTATCAAGATCAAATTAAATCATTATAAGTCTAATTTAAGCATTTAGAAATTAATATGATCTAATTTGGATAATTATTTAAATTATTTAAATCAAATTTTAATCCAATGTTAAATTAAACTTTCAATTTATACTAATTTAAACTCTGATTTAGAAAAAAAATATCTGAATATAAGGTCCATATAATTATTTTGTAAATTATGAAAATTAGAATTTAAAATAAAATAATTAGCTTATATCCGTACATAATTAGATTAATAAATAAATTATGATTTTAGGATATACAAGGTATTTTAATGGTATCTACATAAATAAATAAATAAATAAATAAAAATTTACAGTACTGTTGCAGAAAACAACTTGATGTTTCAGTAAATTTTAAGAATTTAATTTTAATAACATCGGATTGCTACATGTTTTGTATGAAAATTTGAACAATAAATCGTTTGCTACTGATTTTAAAATAACTCATGACATGCATTCATATAATCTGATTATGGAATTATGGAAAAAAGAAAGGAAATAAATGAATGATAATGCTATCAGCAAGTAGGGTAATTGTGTCTCTTGGGTGAGAGATTGTGGTTATGGGTGGTCACGGATCTACAGCAACGCCCCGCATGCGGACGGTTTGGAATACCGAGACAACAACGCATGTGGGAGAGATCAGAGAAGAGCACGTGTCATTCGCGACGCAGGAATGGTATTATACATGCATGTATCACGCATTTTTTTATACTCGCCTTTTCAGTTATGATAAGTGGGGCCCGCTGATGTATAATCCAGGCCATTGGTCCACTGGTCCAATTGCAGATGGAGTGGGCCTCTAAATCTCCCGGATTGCAAGATCTCAGCAGATGACATTTTGAATGCAAACCGTGGTTGTATTTCCCTTTTCAGCCGTCTGTACGAGGAGACTAAGGGGGTATAGTCCATCGACGGTGGGACACGTACACCAACAGTCCGAATTATCACCATGGGCCCCACTTGTCATCCACCGTTCCGTACTTCGAGATCAGGAAAGTTGATATTTTGGAGATCAATAGTATCCTGTTTATTCATTTTCAAGAAATGGGGGCCACCGTTCGTATATGAAGCCACTGATAAAATCCATAGGAACCTCTAATCTATGAGATTTTTAACGAATTACCCGTCCAAAGTATGGCCCATAAGATCAACGGCATGGATGACCTAAACATGGCCTCTTTTTTCTATATCACGGTGCATCAGGATACTATATGCATCACGACCTTATACAACTCGCCACTAACATGACTCTTTGATCAGATTCGGCATACGTATTCATCAGAGAGACACAACAGCTATTCCAAAAAGAGGTAATGAATGGACGTACATGATCATTTAATAGATCACTGTTCCCTGGGCCCACCTGCAGTGAACCGTCGGATCAAGGCAGTACACGTTGTCCTGCACGAGACCCTCAATGAGAAAACCATTGATACTTTGGCAGAATGTGATACATGATACGCATGTACAAAAAATTTTCATACGTCTCATTCATACAAGCTTATATTAACTGTCCAGGTTTTGGGTCTCAGTTTGGATATATCATTAACCAAAAACTACGCCTATTTGATTGCCAGACTCAAATTTGGTTGAAATATATTGGACGATTAAAAATAAAATTTTAAAATAATCTCATTTCAATAAATAACTCTCTGAATCAGATGTTATGATCGTCTATCTAATCCGATTTTGTGATTATCACTTAGTCACAGTGGCTCCACGATTTCAACGGTTATACATGAGTTAATGTCTATTACGCATCTAATATCCAAGCGCCTGCGTACCAAGCGTCCTAACACGCCTGGGTATCATACATCACCCCAGCTCTAGCATGGACGCAGATTTCTCGCCAAAGCCTTTCGAAGGAAGTTCATCCGATAGGATGCTAGGTGGTGCCCACGTTATATCTTGAGATACACTCCGTTCATTCATTTTTACATATCATTTTTATACTTGAAATTTTAAAAAAAAAACCATGCGAATTCAAAACTCAAAAAAACTATATTAGAGGAAGCAGTAGAGATTCAGTGAACATCATTAAAATATTTTTATATCATGAAAGTCTAAGCTAAGATTTCTATGTTTTCTCATCCCAGTAAAGTCCATAAATGTTTCAAAAATGGAAAATTCTATCTAAATTCTCCATCTCATACGGAGTCTTTGAGTTTTGGATCCACGTGGGATGCTAGGTGGGGCCACTGTTATGTTTGTGAGAAAGCCAATCTATTTATCTAATTTTCTCAATTATTTTAACACATGAAAAAAAGGTGAATTCAAAACTCAACGAGACCCCATTCACGTCACAATCCGCATACCATGGGACAAATACAGTGAAATTTAACATTGCTACAAAATAGAGAGCGGATTGCATGTGCCCTGGGCATAGAGATAAACCTGAGGGCCCGTTTGGCCAGGTGGATTGAAAGAGATTGAATGGTATTAGAGTGAATAGCATAGATTTTTAAATAATGATGGTGTTGTCAGTGGACTGTCTTAAAATTTATGGGATTGATATATCCCTGGATTGCTATACCCAGTCTGTTTGACATGCATGGCCAATTTCTAAATTAAATCTTCTCATCCTTCCCATCCTTGAACCAAATACTGTCTAAGACAAATTTGAACGAATTAGATATGTTATGTGGGTGCTATAGTTTTATAGAAGCCTCGTGAAAAACGAGGATAATGTCCTTTATGCATGATGCATGCATCCGCGGTACCATAGTTTTATAAGGACGAGTATCAGATATGTGGGTCCCACATCCGTCGACGCTGACAGTTGGACTGACAGGGCCTCAATCGGGGCACATAGAATCCGCTCTCCCCGGAATACAAAAGCCTCGTGAGAAACAAGGGTAATGTCCTTCATGCATGATGCATGCATCCGCGGTACCATTAAAACTTCTTTGGGCCACAGGAGCTTTCGGTCAAATTAATATTTATGTTTTACCTTAATCCACATCTTTTTTAACTTACAAAATGGTTGGATCTCAAATAAACATCCTGTTTGGCTCGAGTAAGGTTTTAAGGGTGGCCATCACCTCCCACTGTTTTCTGTGGTGGGGTTCACTTAAACTTTGGATTTACCTAATTCTTTTGCTTACTCTCTAAAATGATCTCTCCAAATGGATAGATGGTGTGGATACAATACATACATCATGGTAGGCCCAAAGAACTTGCTGATGTAACATCCGTCCGGCTCATAAGCCAACCCGCTTCCGTTTCCAATTGCGGCCAAAGCCATCGGCATGTACTTTCGACGGCAAGCTATGTGGGGCACGCCATGATATTTGTGAGAAATCCACTTTGTCCATCGATTTTTCCATATCATCTGATAATGCAAGCTCAAAAATAAGACAGATCTAGAACTCATGTGGGCCATATGGATTGGAAACAGTAAGTGTGGGAATTACTGTGGTCGAAAATTTCTTGGATCCACCATGAAGTATATATGTCATCCATATGGTTCATGAGGTCATTCCTACTCGGTTGAATTGAAATTATAAAAACATTAACATAATCCAAAACTTTTGTGGCCACTTGAATATTTTAAGGGCGAAAGCTGAATCCTCACCTTTTCCTATCGTGTGGCCCACTAAAAGTTTGGATCAATATCATTGCTAGGTCCATGTTGTAACATAATCTAGAAAAACTGATGGCCAGGATAGATTTTTTAAAAACATTGCGGTGGGTGCCACTTAGACATGTTATAACCTTTAATACTCATGTGACCACATTTTTGTAATTTGCAGGGGATGGGACTTTTAATTCTTTAAATTAAATAGAGTTGGGACGCCGGTTGGGGGAAATGATTGGCTACTCCCACTGACACCATCCCCATGGCTGGTGGTCCGTGCTATGTGGGTCCCATCATGATGTATGTGTTTCATCCATTCCATTCATCCATTTTTACAGGTCATTTTAGTGCTTGATACAAAAAATTACTGAGATAAAAATCTTATGTGCACCACACTATAGGAGAAAAATAATGAATGAATATTCACAATTAAAATCCTCCTAAGGCCCACTGTACTGTTTATTTGACATCCAATCTGTTAATATCGTCATAAAGACCCAGATGAAGGGAAAAAATAAATATCAGCTTGATCCAAAACTTTTATTGCCCCAAATACGTTTTTAATGGTCAAAATTCATCAACACTGTTTCCTATAATGTGGTCCACTTGAGAATGATATGTATTTCATTTTTTCTAGAATAACATAAAATTATATATAAAAATAGATGGACGGCATGGATGACATATATACATCATGGTGGGCCCCACACAGCACCGACCACCAGCCAATGGCCGGTGTCAGGGGGAGAAGCCAATCCGTTCCCGCTCTGCTATTTAACCAGACGGTATCTAGTCTTGCTATTGATGTCACGTCGCTGGGTTTTTTGGGCCCACCATGATGTATGTGTTGTATCCACACCATGATGTTTATTTGAGATCCAACCTTTTTATGGGTTAAAAAAGATATGGATTAAGGTAAAGCATAAATATTAGCTGGATGGAAAACTTCCGTGGCCTAAAGAAATTTTAATGGTAAGCATTCAATTTCTATCGTATTCTATAGTGGGTTTCACTTGAAATTTGGATCTTTTCCACTGCTTGCATTATGCCCTAAAATGATATCACGAAATGGATGGACGGTGGATATAATACATACATCATGGTGGCGCCCATGAAAAGTGGTGATGTCACTTCATTAGGGGTAGCGAAGAAAAGAAATGATTTGAAAATAACGTTTACCCCTTATTTGGTCGAGTGCGTGCACCGGTAAACGAAGAGAGACGTCTAACGAACTCAAACGAAAAGAGCATTAATTGTTGGGGAAAGACGCTCGTGGCATTTAATCAATTGAATTTCACCACGTCACTTCAGTAACGTTTTCGCTGCTCAAACGTTCAGGGCCTGTTTGGCCGGCTGGATTAGACGGACTTAGGTGGGATGGAATTGCATCTGGTCCTGGTCCCCTGCCAATTCTACTCCATGTAGGAAGAGTGGAACATCTTGGATTTAAATTGGATGGAATCGTAATGATCCCATGCGGATTTCTCTCAATGTTAGCAAGTTGTGTAGGTCTCACTATGATGTGTTAGCTATATCCACACCGGACACCCATTTTTTGAGATTATTTAAGAGCATGGGCCAAAAAATCAGATAGATTTAATGCTTAATTGGACCCCACCATAGAAACCAATGGGGATTGAATACTTACCATTGAAAATTTCTTTGGGGCTACCTAAGTTTTGGACCTGTCTTATTTTTAAGCCCATGCCATAATATGAGGTTACAAAATAAATGTACAGTTTAGATATAACACATGTGTGTTATTCTCAATAATTTCAAATGATGGTGGGTATATCCTTTCAATGTACCACTGAATTACAAACAAGTTAGGGGTCGTTTGGCACCTTGGATTGGAGGGGATTGGAGGGGATTTGAAACCCCCTTAGTTATTTGGCAGCATAAAGCAACTGGGGATTGCCAATCCAGGGGGTTTCCAATCCCCTCTTTGAGGGGGTTTGTAATCCACGGTGAGAGCTTGGATTACACCTAAAATGATTTCAATAGTTGCAGGTATAAATGTATGTCACTGTACACTATCATTTTACTGGGCACATGGCCCACTTACAATGATCAGCACCATCTAAACAGTGTTCATGTAGATCAACACCATCCAAATATTGTTCAGCACCGTCCAAACATTGTCCATGTTAATCAATGATTAAAAATTGTTTGTTAGCAACTCAAACATGATTTGTGCTTGCGGTTCATCCGAGACTTGGAATTTCATCATTTTTAGCCAAAGCATATATTTTAGCGGGCTTATCACAACCATAATGTCAAAAATTATATATCTCACTAATTGGGGATATTAAAGTTGATTTAGTAATTAAATTCAAACCCCTGTAAATATATTATGTATAGGTATTTTTGAATTAAAGTTGATTTACACTTCAAGGTGCCAAATACACCAAGAGGATTACCAATCCAAGGGGTTTCCAATCGTGGGGGTTGCGAATCCAGGAGGTTCCAAATCCACGCTCCCAAACAGGCCCAGTTGCATTAGCCTGTATTAGATGGGATGGAATTACAAATAATGTCATCATGGTTACTGTTAGTGGTTGTCATAGATTTGCAGTGAATTTGGAAAGGCAAGGATATCAGGTATTTTTGTTTGGGAACGCATGGATTTACGATGTGTTGGTAAATTTGCATAGTGGGCGTGTTTGGTATACAACCGTATGGGAGCGGATTAGCTACAAAACAGTTAGTCGCAGCACATGCTACGTAAGTGATGTTGCCAAGTTCTGTGGGTCCCATCATGATGATGTTTTATATCCACACCCACTATCTATTTGGAAAGATCATTTTAGAACATTAGCCAAAGAATGAGTCCGATCTAAATCTCGAGTGGACCACGCCACAGAGAACAGTGGAGAGAGTGATACCCAATATTAAAAAATTTCAAGGGCCACAAAAGTTTTCGATCATGCTGATCTTTGTTTTTTCTCTTTTTCAGTTTCTGTGTTAACTTATGTACAGGTGGGATCTGCAGATAAATATCATGTTGGACCTTAGGAAGGTTTCAACAATGGGCGAAACTCCAGAGGGGCTTTCACGTGAGGTGTTCTCAACCACCGTCACCTATAGTGTGGTCCACCTGATTGTTGGATCGGACTAATTTTTGAACTCAAGGGTTAAAATGACTGGGATAAAGAGATAGATGGTATGGATCTAACAGATACCTCACGATGAATCTCACGAGTGGAAACCCATTCCAAATCTTTACGCATGCAACCGGAAGAGTCGTTGTTGACGCTGGAGCTTTTCATTACTTGTACCTCACGGTGTAGCCCACTTGAGATAAGGATTGACTTTATTTTTAGTTTCAAAGGCTAAACTAGCGTGGAAAATCGGATGAATGGCTTGGATGAAAAATATGCATAATGTTAGGACCCACAAGTAGAGGCTCTACCCTTCCGTTGTAACTCCAGGGTGGGATTAGGGAAACAAGGAGACGGATAACCAAATCCCACGGTTTAGGCGCGAAACTCAAAGTAATTTTGATCCAGGTATTCGGCGTTCTTCCAAACACGCCAGCACCATCTATCAGATGGGATTGTGAATACAATCGCATCTAATACCATCTAATGCGGCTGGCCAAACAGGTCCTGCCAAGGGTAATAATGATGTTTTTTGAATCCCATCCCACCTAATACGTTCCAATGCAACTGGCCCTCAGTATCCAATTCGCTCCCCTGTCCGAGCTTTGCTAATTCAGTCGTACGCACGGCGTGCATCGCATGCGTTGTGACGTGTCATGTGTATGTCAGATAATTCCATCTCTTTCGAGAAATTGGATTGCGTAATGTGTCTACTCTCTACGTTCTATCGTAATGAGTAAACTTCCTTGGGCCCACCGTGCATATACGTAGTCTATCCACGCCGTCCATCCGTTTTTCCATCTCTTTTTATGGGTTTAGCCCAAATATGAGGCATATCCAAAGCTCAAGTGGACCACACCACGGAAACAATGAAAATAATGATTTGTACCGTTGAAACCCTCCTAAGGCCCACAGTGATGTTTATTTGTCATCGCACCTATTCATGAGATCACACAAACACTGATGAAGGAAAAACACAAATATCAGCTTGATTAAAAAAAAAACACAAATATCATCTTGTTTCAAAAATTTCGTGCGTCGAGAAATTTTCAACAGTAGATGTTTAATTCACACTGTGTCCTGTGGTGTCGTCCACTTGAACTTTTGATATTATTATTATTTTGACTCAAGCCCTAAAATTCTGGGTTTAAATGGAATGACCGGATGGATAAAATACATAAATCAAGGTGGGCCCCACAGAGCTTACTTAGTACACAGCTCCCTGGGTTACTCAATATGCAATTCCTTCCCTCTTTTGAAGAATGCTATGGATCCACAACGTTCATCGGGTGGGTCCCACGATGAACGTGCGTAGCCAAAAGTGAGACCCTCCACTATCATGTGGGCCGCACGAGAATTACAACGGTTAGTATCCCACTGAAACGTGTCGCCAGAAGAATGAGTTGATTTTTACATAAAATGCTCCTCTGGTTAGGATTCTAATATAAAGTAATGTGGGGAAGGGCTTCTATTCTTGGTAATGATTTTTCAAAGCAAAAATTACATTATTGACTTTGTTTATAAAGGGATAACCTAAGATTGTTGGGCCTACTTGGTGTATATGGGTGAACCAAAAATGTTAAGAATTCAATCACAAAGTGTGCCATCCATATTAAAATAATATACACCACTCAAAATATCCAAATTCAAGTATAACTCATTTTATGATTTAATTGACCTTATTCATATTTTAAATAACTTTGATACACCCAGATCTGTAGCTCAAGTGATAGACTGAGTGAAAGATACCTTGTTTCAACACTGAGGTCTTGACACCGATTCCCTAGTGGGGGTGGCTAAGAGTGAAGTGTGATCCTGCAGTGAGTTGGGGTGGCTAACAGTGAAGTGTGATCCGACAATAGGTGTACTAACAAGCTAACAAAAAAAAAAAAAAAATTAGCTTCGATGTTATGTAAGATGAGAGTATTTTTTAAATTTCATTATCCAAAGTATATTTTGAAAGGAATTTTAAATTTTAAGCTCAGGATTAAGTGGAATAGAATTGCATTTGGTCTCATACAAATTCCATACCGATTTTAGAAATGACAGGAATTATGGGGTCAGATGTGGCATCATATCGTCCCATGCCAATTGTAAATATTTTAAGAATTATTTGTTTTCAAAATCCACTTTATATGTGAGCCTCATATTAATGCTTGTGTTCAATATAGGTTGTCCATTCATATATCACATTTATATATGACATTTGAGTTGTATATGTATGTGTTCAATACTAGCTTTAAAAAGTAGTACTACTATTAAAATTTCATGGTACACCAAATTATGTTTTTATTAGAATTTTAAATAAAAACTTTCATTCAAAATGTAAAATTAGACCGTCAAGATATAATGGCATTTTTCACACATGTCATCGTTGTATAATAATAATGTTAATTCCATCTAATACAATTCTATACCATTTGAGGACAACGTGTTTACCTGCCTTCTTAATTTCTACATGCTTGAAGGAAGAATACATATATATTAGGTAGATGTAAAACCTCTGTAGCCTGTGAGAAAGTTTTGACCGTCGGCATTAATTCGATTGTTTCTTGTGCTATGGCCCGCTTGATTTTTAAATCTTTTAATGTTTGAGTCCATCTCAAATTGAAGATGTGAGATAGATGGACGGTTTAGATTTTAAACAAACATTACGGTGGTCACGTGCTTGAGGTTGCAGACAATTCGTACCTTCTTCTTCAACTTGAGGAAGGTTCCAACTTCCACGTAAGCGATCGGTGCGGCGTACCACACGTGTAGCACGTTGGCACGTGTGCCACGAAATCGGGAAGGACGGGCAGGGGCACGATGGTAAAATTACAGAGAATCGGTGTCATTTGATAAGGACTCGTCCGTCATAGGATCACCCGCCGGTGCGGTCCCCAGCCGTTGATAGTGATTGGCCATTTTATTCTGGTCTCCACTCTTCCGTGATATGCCACGCAAGCATAAGCTTTCGGAAGTTTCTAACCGCGAACGTCGGTTGTTGCAGGGAACCTGTGCAACAAAAACCAAGGTGGGGCCCACCGTGACATTTACGTGACATCCAGACCGTTAATCATTTCCTCCGCCTCGTATTATAAAGTAACAATAGATGATAACGGTCCAAAACCCAGTTGGTGATATAAAATGGAAAAAATATGAATACAGACGTCTACCATTGAAACCTTCTTAGGACCGGCCCACCAAGTTTTCAATCTAAAAAATTATTTGATTTTTCTACTTCATAATGGGGAGACTAACATTCTGACGGATTGGATGGCATGAAAACATTAGGATGGCCCAAAAAAAAAATCAATGGTCGGTATCTCATTCCTACTTTTCCTGATCTTTTGGCTCATTTTAGCATTGTATCAGCTTGATATTTTGATCCTACTGCCAACATGGATGATGCATTTTGATGGACGGAGTGGATTTTACACATATGTCTCTGTGGGCCCCATAGAGTTTTTTGTTGCACGGGCTCCCCGAAATTGGCGTCCTCTGTATACTCCTTCATTTCATTAATGAATTTTATGTACAGCACAGATGTACCAAAGAAGTGAGACCCAATTTAGGTGGGTCACTGGAATGAATGCTTAGATAATTAGACTCATTTGTTGAATTTGGACCTTTGACTGTTTCTCTTTTCAACAATGTATTAATGTCCATTATCAACCATTTAACATTACATTATCAGTGCAATTCTTGGGATATAAACAATCTGAACCACTTTCCATGGTTTGGATGGCTTAGATCTAGATCTGCATTGTGTGAAATGTATACGTTATGTGCGCGTGTGTATGAAGCCCAAGATGCTTCCAGAGTACCAATGTTTTATTTTTCATTAAAGAAGCAATGAGGAACATGCGGTGCGTTATCAACGCACCTATAGAACCATTGGCTTGAAAAAGACCATTCACTAGAGAGAATTTATACTTTAAAGGTAATGTGATAAATGACACTACAAGCGAAAAATAATAAAATAAATAAAAGTAAAAAAATGGTACTCGCATGTTTTTCAACTCAAATCAAACCATTCAAATTGTGGAAAACACAGTGAATAAATGATAACCAGTAATTACAATTGTGATATACAAATGCAATAATGAAAAATCTTTCCTCTTTTGAAAAGTTTGCATTGGAAGGGCAATTCTCTCCTGCTAGTTTGATTGGTGTAATTATTGTAAACTATGGTAAAAAGGTAATAATGAATAGTGTTAACTGTTTAAAATATTGATTGAATTTCATCTCAAACTTCAAGCAAAACTTAGCCTCTTAAAAGTAAAAATTCTATAAACATTTGTGTCCTCTAGTCATTTTCTTGTAGCTTTATGCTACATGAACTTAAATATGAGAAAATCCAAACCTCAAGTGGACTTGGTTCAATGTTGGATGTCATCATTCCTAGTGCTTCCTTCAATGTGGTCCACTTGAGCTTTAAATGATCTATTTCATTTTTGGGTTCATGTCCAAAAATGATCTAAAAAAAGAAATGGATGATATGAATAAAACACATACATTATGATGGGGCTCGATGGGGGGATGTCATCATTCCTAGTGCTTCCTTCAATGTGGTCAAATGATCTATTTCATTTTTGGGCTCATGTCCAAAAATGACCTAAGAAAAGAAATGGATGATATGAATAAAGCACATACATTATGATGAGGCTCAACGTGGGATGTCATCATTCCTAGTGCTTCCTTCAATGTGGTCCATTTGAGCTTTAAATGATCTATTTCACTTTTGGGCTCATGTCCAAAAATGATATGTTAAAATAGATGAATGATATGGATAAAACACACACACAATCAATTAATCTTTTGAATAGCCATATTTGTCAAATCTTACCAAAGGAACCATGGAAGCAAATAATTATTACTTACTTATCTTAATTACTAATAAATCATGTGGAACCAAATAGGTCATTACTAGCAAATTATGTGGAACTAAATAGGTCCTCAAGCTTAAATCGTTGCTTTAACATCAAATCATAGGCCCTAATGGTGAAATTGAAATGATCGTATTTTTATATTGCTTTAATAAGTAAAAAAGAAATACATTAATGGCTCGTTTGATTTTCCAAATCCAATATAAATATATTACAAATGGGTAATAATTATTTCCTTTAGTAATTATGGTTCCTAAGACTTGATTTGAAAGTGTACTTTTTGAATGCTAAAATTGAGGACACTGTGAAATGTCCGTAGTGCCCATCGTGATCCACATCGTCTACCTGTTATGACAACTGAACTTATTGCATGAGCTAAAAATTGTGGCAAATCTATACCTCAAGTACACCACACCACAAGAAAAAAGGAATCAAACAACTATTGTTTAAAACTTCTTGGGGCCACTGTTTCCTTTGGCATGGGCTACTTAAGTGCTGAATTTGACTTATTTTTCACTTATGATTGAAAATTTTACAGTAAGATAGATGGATAGCATATGTATATCATATGTATCATGGTCGGCCCCGCAAATTTAAACTAGTCCTTTTGGACCAGTTTTTGAAACAAAAATATAACCATATTTTCAAATAGGGTGAAAAAGTAATAATTGACTATTTACTAGCTATTGACATATGATTTGAAAAATCAAACATGCCATAAATGCATGCATGTTTAAAAAATATTAACACAACACAATATAAAATTATTATAATAAAAAATTTCATTATAATAAATCTACACACAATCATGTGTTTAGGTAAACCATAGTGATGGTGGTTTTATAATACATGTTACAAATTACAATCCAAAAAATTCCTAAAAGTAAATGATAAATGATCTAATTTTTGAGAAAATTTTGGATGGTAACCCCATCTAAACTCTGATCTATCATCTTTCAACAGTTGAACTAGTGATATAAAGGGTTTAGATCTCCATATACAACTATACGATGTGTATGATTGAAGAGCCACGGCCAAGTTTAAAATGGTGGTGCATCGACAAGAGATGGATTGCCTGGGACACCCCATTCATGCTATCAAAATCTATGGGGTCCACTGTAATGTTTGTGAGAAATCTACTCCATCTATCCATTTTTTTCTCATCATGCTAGGACATGAGCCAAAAAAAATAAAGCCAATGAAAACTCGGGTGGGTTACACAATAAAGAAAAAAAAACTATTAACCTAAATAAGAAAAATAAAAAACTAAAAATGGGGAAAAAAGACTTCTAAGGAGTCGTTTGGCACCGTGCATTTAATGGGATTGGCAGGGATTTAAGGGGGTTTCAAATTCCTTGGTTGTGTGGCAGCATAAAGCAATCGGAGGTTTCAAATCCACAGGGTTTCCAATCCTCTCTTTGAGGGGATTCATAATCCACGGTGAGAGCTTGGATTACACCTAAAATCATTTCAATAGTTGTAGGTGTAACATGTGTGTCACTATACACTATCACTCGATTGGGCACATGGCCCACTAATGATGATCAGCACCATTCAAACATTATCCATGTAAATCAGCACCGTCCAAACATTGTCCAGCACTGTCCAAACATTGTCCATGTAAATAAATGATTACAAATCATTGGTTAGTCACTCAGACATGATCTTGTGCTTGTAGCCCATCCGAGACTTAGAATTTCATCATTTTCAGACAAAGCATATATTTAAGTGGGCTTATCATAATTATTGTGTCAAAAATTACATATCTCACTAATTAGAGATATTAAAGTTGATTTAGTAATTAAATTCAAACCTCTGTAAATATACAATGGATATGTACTTTTTGGAAAGTTGATTCACACTCGAGGGTGCCAAACACTCTGGGAGGATTGCACATCCACACAGTTTCTAATCCCGAGGGTTCCAAATCCACGCTCTCAAACAGGCCCTTAGGATAGGCGCTTTTTCAACATAAGTTATTTTTACAATAACACTTACGAAACTAATTTAAGCTTTTTAAAAAAATATCCTATTACATAAGTTAAAAAAGTTACTTATTCTATAATATAAAAAGCGACTCTTACTAAATTTTATTATCATCCTCACATAATAAGTAACTTTCTTGTAATTTATATCTATATTTATACCATATATGACGCTAGTAGCTTCTTAGACATTTTTACTAATGCAACTAATCATATGGAGAGAATTTTCCTAGAAATAATCTTTTTCCTCTTTTTTTTTTTAATCTTATCTTGCAAGTAGTTGGCTCCATGTTTCTTCTTTGAGTGTAACCTGAAGTGATGATGTATATTAAGGAGCATGTGCAACAAAACCCTTTGTAAGGTCAATTGTAATGACTATATGAAATTCACCTGGAATGTTTCTTCCATCAACTAGGACATTTTATTTATACACGAGTAAGCCATAACACTTAGGGCGTGTTTGGCCAGTTGTATTAGGTGAGATTAGAATGGATGAAACTAGTTTTAAGGTAATGATAATGTTGTTGGTGGATGGGCTAGAGATCCACCGTATCGCAACATCCCGGGATAGGTTTCGATCATTTGTTTGGATAAATTGGAATATCTCGGAACGACAATGGTTATCGTGTTTGGCTAACAATGGTGATAACCCACCAGCTACACGGTGGATGAGATGTCGTAGATTGTGACGAAGACGCATTGCATTTATGTTTATGTCACCACATTCTATGGGGCCCACAATGATGTATGTATTACAATATCCACACCGTCTATCCATTTTACGAGATCATTTTAGGGCATGGGCCAAAAAAATGAAGCATATTAGAATCTTAAGTGGACCACACCACATAAACTTGTGAGATTTAACATCTACCATTGAAAACTTCTAGCCGGCCACAGAAGTTTAGAATCACTCTGATATTTATTTTTTACCTTTGCCTAGGTCTGTGTGACCTTATGAACATCTTAGATGACAAATAAACATCATGATGGGCCTTAGGAAGGTTTCAACGATGGGAATCATTATCCTCGCTACTTTATGTGGTGTGGTCCACTTGATCTTTGTATCTATCTCATATTTGGGTTTATGGCTTAATATGATCTATCAAAATGGATGGATGGTATGGATAAAATACATATATCATAGTGGGCCCCATGAAACTTGGTGACTTTCATGCACCATCGTGCAACATACCAATTTTTTCTTCTTAAATCCATGCAGGATTCACTGCGGTAGTTGTAAATCCAGCGAGACAGGGAGAATTTAAGTTTCTACCCGGTTTAGTTTCCAAAGTCTTGAACCAATATCACCAAAGCTAACAACCAAACATGCATGAAGTGTGAACCATTGATTTTTTCTTCTTCAATCCCACGTAATCCTCCCTAATGCAGCTAGCCAAACAGACCTTTAAAAAAGTATGGATGGGCCGTCCATCCCATTTAAACCTCACATGCCCATGTTATGCACTTATCATGTGTACTTATTTAAATTTTCTATGTCCATACATTCTTCTACTTTATTACATTTTAGCTTAGTTAGGTTTTTATAATTGATTACTTTCTTTTAAAATTCTACTATGTATTCATGTATTTTAAGTAGGGGTGTACATCGGGCCGAATCGAGTCGAACTGGGCTCAACCCGGCCCGGCCTGGTCACTAACCAAAACCATTCCAAACCCGGCCTGACCTGGTCACTGGGCCAACATGTCCAACCCGAACTTGGCCTGGTCAGTAATCGGCAAGTTCGGGTCAGTTTCAAACTTACGATTTGAACGGCCTTGACTTTTTAACTCTGTTCTATCTATTCTATGGGAAGGGCTTTGGCAGGTAACTTGAACGACCTTGATTTTTGGAAAAGGCTTTTGTCAAAGATTTTTGGGACTTTACTCCATCTACAAAGGGACTCACAATTTTAACAGTCTGAATTGCTATAAATGGTTAGGGTAAGAATTTAAGATATATATATATATGAGAGTCATGCTACCCTACGCACCTACGCACGTGCGCACCATGGGTGTCTAATCTGAACGATCCATGTGATGCGGAATCCCATGAAACCCCATGTGATAAATTTTCACCCCGATCTAAAATTCTAGTGGGCCATAGCAAAAAGAAATGCAAATCAAGGGAGGAAACTGTTTTCATTTTTCATGTCCCATCAAAGTTTTAGATCAAAGTAAAACTTGGGCCTGAGAGTTTCACGAGGTGCTACTTCACATGAACGGTTCAGATTTTGGATCCACATCACGTATGATGGGTTCTCAAAAAATTTTGTACATAATACGTATGAACTGGTTCGCAGGTGAGTGTTTTCGTGTGTGTGTGTATAAACGGCCGAGTTGGACCGAGTTGGGCCGAGTTGAGTCAGATCGAGTTAAGTTTCAGATCAAGTTGGGACGAACTGGGACATGTTTGAACTCGGCCCGAACTTAGTTTCGAGCTGAAGAAAATATTCCGTCCTGGATCAAACTCAGTTCTGAATTGGGCCAAGTTAAACTTTTTCAAGCCGAGTTGAGCAAGGTAACCGGGCTAGCCCGATTCATGTACAGCCCTAATCTTGAGACCTCATTGTCTACTATATTTGTATATGATGCACGGTGGAATGGAAATTTTGGTTTACCATGAGCTTATTATATTATTTGAAAAAAAAAATTTTAAAATTTTCTCATCGAGCATGCTGATGTTTTTTTATTTTTTGTTAGCTTGTCATGTCATCCACGAGGTATCTTACACTCAGTCGCATGTCGACTTCAGTGCATGGAACATGCATGTTAAGTGCCGGAGACTTGACAGCTACCTGATCTCTCTACGTGGATGACATGACACTTGCTGTCCCCCTTAATACTTAAATGGTCAATATTTAGTAGGAGATATTGAAGGTAACTGATGAAATATATTAATGTACGTGATTTACATAGGCCATCCATGATTATTATTAATACGTTTGTATGCCAACTCTGCTAGATCCCCCATACTTCCCTGCTTTAAGAAGTGGGCACATGACATAGCATCATGGCACTCACATTCAGATAGCTGCTGTGATCCTCATCATGATCAAGACGGATGTGCTTAATCCATCGATTTGAACCAAATCTCATATGGACCGTATAAGAAACAGTGGTGATTTAACGTACGCCGTTAAAAGCTTCCTGAGGCCACAAAAGTTTTAGAGCAATCTGATATTTCTGTTTTCCTTTCATCCATATCTATGTGACCTAATCAACATATTAGATTATATGGCTAATAAACATCACAATGGGGCTTAGGAGGTTTTTAATGGTGGGTGGTCAATCAACACTATTTCCTATGGTGTGGTCCACCTAAGATTTGGATCTGCCTCATTTTTTTTTGTTCATGCCCTGAATGAGCTGGAAAAATGGACGGACGGCATGGATGAAAAACATACATTATGGTGAGGCCCACATCATCAACCAGTATCTAGAGGGGTCACTACGGAAACTTAATTTACAGGTGTTCCAAAATTCAGTCCAAACCGAAACTTGGGTGGATATAGCAGAGGGGACGCCCGCCCTTAATTTAAGTGTGGAATTCCACACACATTGTGCATGTGAAATCAAGGCCGTCCAGAAGCTTCATCTGGCCTGGATGAAGGATGATGACAACTATCAGGGTATTCTGTAACTCAGGTGGGCTCCGGTAACAATAAAGGGTGAGAGTTCTCTCTCACCTTATTCCCTATGCCGTGGCCCACCGGACTTTTGGATCAGCGGATTTGAATGCACTGAAACTTGAAGGGAATGTATCCGACGGTTTGGATGTAATACATATACCACATGAGCCCCAAATCTGCTCGTGCGTACCACCGGATCTCACCTACTTCAGACAAATTGTTTAAGATAACAGGATTCACGTGCACAGGATATCAGTTTGTGCACGTGATATTATTTTAACAAAAGCCAGTGTCACGTGACATTTTTGTAATTGTACACGGATGCCAATGAGGCATCGTGAGATCCAGACCATTCATCAAATTGGACCCATCGGTTGATCCAATGGGATTGGATGGCTACTATTGCATGATGGTCAACCCGATCAGCCGTTGATCCGTACCTAGAAAATTACACTACTTGGATGATCAATCGACAAAATGAACCACCGGTTGTATTTTTCTAAACTATCTCTTACACTCCAAGAATAACATTGGAGCCTAAGATCGCCCAATCAATCAATCTCGATGTGTGGGTCATTCAAGGTAAGATGTTTCATACGAAGAGCAGACGAGTAGAGCAAGATGGAAGCGGATTAGATACTGATAGGTTATGTAGCCAGACTGGCTACCGAAGTGACGTGACCAAGTTCTGTGACGCCCACCATGATGTTTCATTTGTATCTACACCGTTCATCCATTTGAATAAGTCATTTTAAGGCATGAAACAAATAATAAGTCAGATCCAAATCTCAAGTAAACCCCATCACAGAAAACAATGGGGAGAGAGATGTCCACCGTTGAAATCTTCTTAAGGTCCACTATGATATTTATCTACGACTAAAACTGTTTATAAATTAAGAAAGACATGAAAAAAGTAAAAAATAAATTTCAAATTGATCGAAAACTTTCATGGCCCAAGCAAATTTTAACGGTGGGCGTCACTCTCACCGCTGCTTTCTGTTGGGGCGTCCACTGGAGCTTTGGATCTCACTCATTATTTGTCTCACTCACTAAAATGATATCTCTATGTGGATGGACGGTCTGGGTACAATACATGCGGGCCCAACGGAACTTGGTGACGTAACTTCAGCAGCGAGTCTGTCCACTCAACCTGTCAGTATCTAATCCGCGTCCGAGCGAGATACGGATGTATGTGGTTGAGCGATCGACACGTGCTTCACCCTCTTGAAAAGCTCGTGAAGATTGCTTTGGAACCGGTGGACATAGAAGACTTTTTTATCGTGGCACGTGGGCTGCATTGAGGTTGGTTCATAGCTCCAACGTGAGACTCGTTAGACAAATCCTACCGTCAGATGGGTGGTCATCAAATGGACATTTAGGCTCCCAGAATGGATCTTTTCAAAGTTTTAAAAAAAGGGACTGGTTTGATTTCCTAGATGGTTGATTGTTGGAAATTTAATGGACGGTTGACAATGAAAGGTACTCTACTGACCATATTCGCATACTAATGGTGTTGACCAGAGGCTGGGATTGTTCAACCAATCTGAATTTTGGATGATGATAGATTTAGACGGTCTAGTTTGAGCTGATGTATGCCGAGTGTACATACATGTCAATTGTCTCTTGTCACGGCCGGCGCGAATTTCCTGAAACAGTGGTAAGGATCCTGGGCAACAAAAGCTGTAGGACCACCACCGTCATGAGTGTGTGAAATCCACTCCGTCCATCATATTCGCAAGATCATGTTAGGAGGGAAATCAAAATACCAGGTCAATCCATCTTTATAGTTGGCCACACTACGTTCCAATATGATCTGGGCCAGACGATGGACGTATTGCATGTGGACGCGGATGGAGTACTACCCCACCAGCACCTAGCTAGAGACTGACGATCCCGTCAGGAGCTTTGTAGGGTCCACCGTGATGTACATGGTTTATCTATTTTACGGACTATTTCAGGGCAAGGCCCTAAAATGACGCAGATGAAAGTCCAGGTGGACCACATTTCATATGAATGTAGTAAGGAATAAACTCCTACAGTTGAAAACTTAAAAGGACATCGTGAACAAAGCCACGTAGAACTGAATTAAGAGAAAACATATATATCAATTTGATCCAAAATTTCTTACCCTAAAAAGATTTTAACGGCTTTTAATATCCGCTGCTTCTTGTGGTGTAATCCACTAGAGTCTTCCACCTGCTTCCTTTTTGGGATAGGACTGAAAATGTACCGTTAAAATTAATGTATTGTGTGGATAAAACATATATATTACAGTGGACCTACAAAGTTCCCAAGGACTGTTTGTTGTGTAATTAACGGTGGGCTCACGGCACTTTTTGTTTGCGAGGAGTAGATTGTTCCCATGGGATTAACAATAATATTATATAATGATTGCATGTTGGAAAATAGCATGGTATTTTAGCCATCCAATTTCATGCTTGAAATAAAATTTTCACCGGGAGAAAACACTAGGCTAAGCAAAACCATATTGGGTGGACTATAAAATTTTAGTCAAAGATCAAATTTACAATGGATATTGTTCACTTGTACATGTATATATAATCAGAATGTATGTCACGTGTAAATGATATATACGGATGAATGGCATATATAAATATATGCATCAATGTGGGGCTCACATGTGTAGTGATTTAAAAATTCATGGAATTCACACATGTGACCCAATGCAATTCTATTTCACTTAATCCTAACCTTTTTCATCATCAACAACGATGAATGCTAGATGATTCTAAAGTATGACCACGTGCAATTCTATCTCACCTAATATCATCTAATACCGTACCCTGTTCACACCAAGCGTGTTTAGTAAACTTTGTATAATCTATTATGATTTATGTATTTTATTCTTCAGCTCACTCATTTTAATTGATAGTTTTGAGTGCTAGAACCTAAAATTGAAGCATACCAAGCTCAAATGGACCACTCCATTTGAAACAATGTGAATTGAATATTTACCATTGAAAATTTATTACGAGCCACATAAGTTCTGGATCATGATGGTGTTTGTATTTTCCCTTCATCAAAAGCATCATTAGCCCTAAAAACTTTTCAATGGTGGAAATCATTATTCTCACTTTATACTGTGGTATGGTTTATCTGATATTTGAATTTGATACAATTTTTAGATTTAACCCCTAAAATGACATGGAAAAGCAGATGAACAGCGTGGATAAACGACATACATTCAGTATGGGCCTTACAGAGTTTACTCAGTGCGATAAAATTGTACTGAGTAACTCGGTACCCAATTCGATTTGTTGCTGTCTGGCCTCCGTAAAACCGTTGTTCCTTGAAATTCGCGCCTCTTATGGGCCAAGGAAATGAAAATGGATCCCTGTCAACATCTAAGATTTTCCAGCTAGCATAATTCTCGGAATATGCCCCATCCAAATCACGGGAGCGGACTGGATACTGAACACTTCAGTGGCGTTATCAGTAGCTAAAACGCTACTGAAGTGACGTGGTAAAATACAATTGGTTGAATATTAATAGCATGCTCCCCTATAATCAATGCTCTTTTCCTTGAGTTCCGTTAGATGACTATCTCCGTTTGCCGGTGCACGCACTCGACCGCACAATGGCAACTTCATTTTCCAGTCGTTTTTTTCTTTGCTCCCCTGTTGAAGTGACGTCACCACTTTCCATGGGCACCACCGTACTGTATGTATTGTATCCACACCATCCATCCATTTCGTGATATCATTTTAGGGCATAATCTAAAGATAGACAAAGATCCAAATTTCAAGTGCACCTCACTGTAGAAAATAATGGAGACTGAACGCCTACCATTAAAACCTCTCTGGGCCACAGAAGCTTTCAATCAAGTTAATATTTATGCTTTACCTTATTCCATGTCTTTTTTAACTTATTAAAAGGTTGGATCTCAAATAAATATCACGGTCGGCTCTCGGAAAGTTTCAATGGTGGCGGTCACCTCCTACTGTTTTCTGTGTTGGGGTCCACTTAAACTTTGGATCTACCTAATTCTTTTGCTTACTCCCTAAAATGATCTTTCCAAATGTATAGATGGTATGGATACAACACATACATCATGGTGGGCCCAAAGATCCTGGTGATGTAACATCCGTCTGTTTCAGAAGCCAATCCGCTTCCGTTTCCAATTGCGGCCAAAGCCATCCGCGTGAACTTCCTTCGACGGCAAGCTAGGTGGGGCACGCAATTATATATGTGATAAATTCAGTCTGTCCACCATGTCTTCAATATCATTTGATAATCTAGGCTAAAAAATAATACCGATGTAAAACTCACGTGGGCCGTATGGCTTGAAAACAGTAAGTGGGGGAATTCCTGTGGTTGAAAATTTCCTAGTCCACCATGATGTATATATGTCATTCATATGGCTCATGAGGTCATTCCTACCGGGATGATTTGAAATTATAAAAACATTAAGATAATCTAAAACTTTTGTGGCCACTTGAATATTTCAATGGTGGAAGCTTAATCCTCACCCTTTTCTATTGTGTGGCCTACTAAAAGTTTGGACCAATATCATTGCTAGGTCATGTTGTATGGAGGTAAATGATTGTCAGGATAGATTTACCAAAAACATTCCGGTGGGTGCCACTTAGATATGTTACTGCTTGTTGTACTCATGTGACCGCATTTTTGTAATTTGCAGAGGATGGGACTTTTAATTCTTTAAATTAAATAAGGTTGGGGCGCTGGTTGGCTACTGAACCAGACGGTAACTATTCTTGCTACCGATGTCACGTCACTGCGTGTTTTGAGCCCACCACGATGTGCGTGTTGTATTCACACTATCCATCCATCTAGACCGATCATTTTAGTGAGTGAGCAAAAGAATCAGGCAGATCCAAAGTTCAAGTGGACCCCGCCACTAAAAACAGTACGAGGTAATGGCTACCGTTGAAACCTTCCCAGGGCGACCGTGATGTTTATTTGAGATTCAACCTTTTTATAAGTTAAAACAGACGAGGAATATGGTAAAGCATAAATATTAGCTTGATCGAAAGCTTCCGCGGTTCAAAGAGATTTTAATGGTAGGCATTCAATTTTTATTGGTTTCTTTGGTGGGGTGCACTTGAAATTTATATCTTTCTCACTCTTTGCATTATGCCCTTAAATGATTTTACGAAATGGATGGACGGTGTGGATATAATACGTACATCTTGGTGGTGCATAGAAAGGGGTGGCAAGAAAAGAAATGAGTTGAAAATAATGGTTAGCCCTGTCCACGGGCAAACGGAGAGAGACGCCACACGGAGCTCCAGGGAAAAGAGCATTAATTGTGAGGGAACACGATCATGGCGTTCAACCATTTGAATTTCACCGCGTCACTTCAGTAGCGTTTTGGCTACTGAAGCGTTCAGTATCCAATCCGCTCCCCCACATCACAGGCCCACCATTTCACGGTCTTGATTAGGGTGCCTAACTTCGACACATGTGGAGAGATTCGGCGGTATTTATTTTGTACCATGGGCAGATCTTCTCGACTAGTTTGATACTCTGGCCGGGCAAGACGGAAGATACTCGGGCACTAGTTTTTCTACACGTGGCATGCATGCAACTTAAATTAAAAAGTGATATTTCTTGTTGAACGTCCATTTCATATCAACTAATTGACCAGTTATGGCATACTTTCAGTACAAATATTGCTTTTGTAAACTATCTGGAAAAGAAGGCTCCTTATTCAGGCTGTATGATTTGCGTTGCGCATGTGACAAGTCTGCAGTTTTTTAGTGCCTATGTATCAGCCATCACACTCTAACAGAGTATATTTGATAAAATGTATAACTGGGAAGAAACCGACCAGATCCAACGGATCTAAATCGATCTGAAGGCCTGGATCAGTGCGGTTCAAGTAGAATCAATCAGATTCGATTATTCATCGGATTGAATTCGGATCAATGTTAATCTAGACCGATCTGATTTAGAATCCGATTCAATTGAATCTAATTCGAACGGATCCAATCCAATTATATAGTATGAAATTAAAATAGAGCCATTGGATGTTTACATCTTTAACTATTGAGAAATAAATAGCTGAGGTTAAAACATTTCCCAAGAGAGGTAACATGAAGGTAGTATGGGTGGCGCATTGATGAGGCCTGCGTTGGGCAGGTGTACCACCACCAGGCCTTAACCTAGTTCAGAAGCGGATGGCTGGTGTAGAAGCAGATCTGAATAAACTTTGTGGGTCAAATGCCATTCATGCAATTTATCCACTCCGTCCATCTCTTTTAACAGATAATTTTAAGGCTTCATTCCGAAAATGGAGTGCATCCAATTCTCAAGTGGAGCACACCACCGAAAACAATAGGAATTGAACATCTACCATTGAAAATTTAATGGGGGCTAAAGAAGTTTTAGATCAAGATGATATTTGTTTTTTCCCTTCATCCATGTCTTTTTTATCTTATGAACGAGTTGGATGAGAAATAAACATCACTGCGACGGTGGGGCCTTATAAAGTTTTCAACGGTAGAAATCAGTTCTTCTACCTTTTCCGATGGTATGGTTTACTTAAGCTTTGGATATGTATAAATTTTGGGTTCAACCCCTAAAATGATTTGGAAAAACGAATGGATAATGTGGATCGACCACATGCATTCACACTATATCACACGCCAACTATACAGTCGTGTGTGGCCTGTGGATAAACTTTAATTTAATTTCTTGTATCACACGCAAGCGGATGCAGATTAGATACTGGTAGGTTGAGTAGTTAGCGAGACTCCCTACTAAAGTGACGTCACCAGGTTCTGTGGGACCCACCATAATGTATGTGTTTTATCCACATTGTCCATCAATTTGTAGAGATCATTTTAGGCCATGAGACAAAGAATGAGTCAAATCTAAATTTGGAGTGATCCCACCATAGAAAACAATGGGAAGAGTGATTCCTACCGTTGAAACCTTCCTAAGGTCCACTACGATGTTTATCCGAGCTCCAACGTGTTCACAGGTTAAGACAGACATGAAAGAAGGGAAAACACAAAATTTTGTTTGATCGAAAACCTTTATGGGCCTCAGAAAATTTTAATGATGGGCGTCACTCTTTCCACTGTTTTCTATGGTGGGGTCCATTTGAGCTTTGGATTTGACTCATTCTTTGGCTCCTGCCCTAAATTGATATCTCCAAATGAATGGACGGTGTGAATACAACACATAGGGGTGTACACGGGTCGGTTCGGTCCGGTCCGGTTTTGGGGTGAAACCGGAACCGAACCGTTCCTAACGATTCTGCAAATATTGGAACCGGAACCGGACCGTTAGCACCCTAGAACCGAACCGGAACCGGACCGTGAAGAACGGTTCGATCCTGTATCGGATCCACGGTTCCTGCAAGATAGGTGATCGACAGGTAAGTAGGTAGGCATAATCTTTTCTCCGGATGATCTTGATGGTGGAGCTCACCTCTTGCACAACTCAGATGTCAAACACACATGACATCGGGGCACTTTTTTTTACTGGAATGCATGTGATCATTCCTTGGTAAGGAAATGTCATGGGACTAAGAATAAATAGATTGAATTAAAAAAAACACAGGCTTATGCTAGGTGTAGTAGGATCCCTTAAGATACTACTAAGCACCATAGAATACAACCATGCAAAATAAAGGGGATCTAGAAGTTTACAACTGACGTTACTAGGTTATTGGTACCGCATTTTTGTGCGGTACATCTCAGGTTGTTGGGCTTTAGAACTTCAGATTAATGGGATAAATCCAAACACTCATGCTAGATGATAACTCTACGGACCTTTTCTTACATAAGTAGCGCAAGACAGACACGCCCAACCTAAAAAAGATGGGTTTCTTGCAAAAGATATGACCAATATGCATATAGCATAGGCTTGGGAGAAATAGCAGATGATGCTATGATAAAGCATCAAATATTGGCACACGCACATAAATACCACACATGCGCATGAAATTTATCAGATACATGTATATGGAAGTCCATGCACCTGAGTAACAAAATACATAGCCACAAATGTTGAACTTTTATAAACATTTCTTTGTTATTATTATTATTATTTTTTGGTTTTAAATACATCGGATCCACGGTTCCTGTCACGGATCGGTTCTACGGTTTGAATCAACGGTTCGGTTAACGGTTCGGATCAACGGTTCGGTTCAGTTATATAGGACCCTAAACCGGAATCGATCTGTAATTAACGGTTTTCAAAATTCGAGAATCGAAACCGGACCGTTAACACCCTGGAACTGGACCAAACCGGACCGATCCAACGGTTCCGATTCGATTACACGGTTCCAGCGGTTAAATGTGCACCCCTAACAACACATACATCATGGTGGGTCCCACAGAACTTGGTCATATCACTTCAGTAGGGAGTCTAGCTACTCAACTTGACAATAGCTAATCTGTATCCCACGCAAGCTATACAACTTTTATAGATATGTGTCGTGCGAAGACGAGTGCGTACGCGCCTCGAGCTCCAAGTTGTACAAATGGATCAAATGAGATCAAAGTTATATGGGCCCCACCATAACGATTATTTTCCATCTAATATGTTAATAATGTTAAAAATACATGGATGAAGTGGAAAAAAAAATTTCATATTGATTCGAAACTTCTGATCTTAAAAAGTGTTTCAATGGTAAACATTCAATCCCTCACTATTTTTTGCAGTGTGGTCCAACTAATCTTTAGATCCGTCTTATTTTTCAGCTCAAGCCTTAAGACAAGCTTTCCAAATAGATGGACAGTTTAGATATAACACATACCTCATAGTTTGACCCAAAGAACTTGCTAACGTCAATACACCACCAACCAATTTACTTTTGGTTTGTATTACCTACTTCTCTTTTCTGATCTGAACGATACTTAACCTGATTTGATTCGATTTTCTTGACTGAGTTGGACTTAGTTCAAGTTAGGCTAACAGTGCATCGGATCGGATCGAGTCAGTTGATCTATACTTGATCCCGGATCGGATCAAGTTCGGATGAGTTACTTAAAAATTCGAAACGAGTCGAGCTGGACTCAATCCGATCTGATCCGATCCGACCCAATGCCCACCTCGTCAAATAGGAACTGGTGGCACTATGGTAATTTACAACGAAAACAGTGTCATATGATGAAGAGTTGTGGTTGATTTGGGTGGGGTTTGGTCACACCCGCATCTGTCGGCCTATATTGTTTAGAGAAAAACTTTGATAGACTGACAGAGTATGGTAGGATGATACTCCTGCACTTAAAACTGCACACGTGGCATTCAAGTAATTCGAATTAGACGGTCCAAATCAGGTACGCGAAATAGATGTATCATGTTGCAAAAATTATGCATTTTTGATTAGCAAACTGCATTTATTCGACAGCTAATACTGAAAAATATCCACTCATCT